>CAJQUW010006999.1:0-193965 GCA_907163375.1 Prostheceraeus crozeri | reverse complement strand
AAACTCTTGAAACTTTATTTTGATATACAAACAGCTAAAACTTTATTTCTAACGCATACACTATTGAAACGTTATTTCTAACTTGTAAACTCTTGAAACTTTATTTTGATATACAAACAGCTAAAACTTTATTTCTAACGTATACACCATTGAAACTTTATTTTTAACTTGTAAACTCTTGAAACTTTATTTTGATATACAAACAGCTAAAACTTTATTTCTAACGTATACACCATTGAAACTTTATTTTTTAACTTGTAAACTCTTGAAACTTTGTTTTTGATATACAAACAGCTAAAACTTTATTTCTAACGTACACACTATTGAAACTTTATTTTTAACTTGTAAACTGGTGAAACTATATCTTTCATTTACAAATAGTAGAACGCTTAGTCTAACTTGCAAATCTTATAACATTTCATATGGGTGATGATGGTAGATGAAATAGTGTTAGATAAAATTAAGATAGCTTACACTTCTGATACAGGGATAGCAATCGACTGCGATCCATGTGTAAAGAGCTTGTTAGACTACGAAGAGAGAAGTGTGTTATGTTGCGTGTGGCGCGTGAGTGTCCTCCCATTTCATTCCATTCATCAATTCATCTCATTGATAGAGACAGGTAGAACTCATGGTTCTCATAACGTATGATTTTGTTATCCTTGTGCTGACCATAATATAGTCCATTCACTTTGAAAATGATATCCCAAGTAGTACCTTCTCCGAGCTCATCACATCTGATGGGTATTGATTGATCTCCATCCTTTTTATAATAACTACACCAATGTGATAATGGTAGGCAAATTTGATTGCATCCCAAATCCTTCTATAGGGAGTATCCTTTTCATCTCTCGCCTTCCACTCTTGAGCAAGAGGAGTAGGAATGTCCATATTTAATGTTATGTACTCTTCAATAATGTCAAGTTGGTGGCGAATGTACGGACTCACGGGGATGAGTATGTAATCCCCATACTGATTGCTCAATATCTTCACATCAGTGGAAGGGAGCATTCCCGTTCGCAGTACTACGCTGTGATCCTCATGACGCAAGACTTGTTTAAATTTACGCTGTAGCGGTGTAGGATTATGTACCTTTGTTGTTTCTTCCACTGGTCTCAGCTGTAGATGATCTGATTGTAGCGAACCTTGTAACGTCTGGCCACCATTTTGTCCTACTAGTGCAGCAGATGTAGAAGATGCCTGAAAATAAAAAAGATTGTATTAAGTTTACGTTCAAGGGAGGAGAGGGAGGAAAGTAGCGACTTACCATTTTAGTTGGATAATATAACAGGGATGTAGAGAGAGAGAGAATGTGCGTCCGCCACTTGTACGATTCAACGATGGAATGATTCTCACTGTGGAAGGCTCTCTATTTATAAAGGAATGCTTGATTCTCATTAGACAACAATCCTCATTGGAGAATAGCATCAAGTTGATTCCCACTCTCACCGATGCTTCATTCACCCGCTAGCGCTCATCGTCTCCTTTCACCGTCTCGACTAAAGCTCTATTGTATTCTTCCGTTGATAGATGTGGTAAAACACGGGTGGGCAAATGTGTGTCGTCGCGCCATTGATAATAATACTCCAACAGTAGGCGACCATGCTTGAATACGCGCCTTGGATATTTCAGCAAAGTCTCATCAATCAATTTCCTACTTTGAGCCACACTCATGAATACAATGTGGCAGACAAGCTCGTTGTGGGGGAGGGTGTGGGCATACACCAATGGTTGAATGTAGGTCGTAAGCATATCATCATTCATCATGAGTTGGAAGCCTATCACTGAAGGCAGCTCGACATACGTCCTTAGAGTCACCTAAACAATGTTCTCCATGCTCTGGGAAACTACCTGCGCCATCGGCTAAATCGCTCCTCTCGTCGTCAAAAGAATGTACATAGCTCATGCACTCCAACTCTCTCAGTGCTGTAGGCGTATTTTATGCCACCCACCCCTACGCTCCTCTGGTGTCAACTTTCGTCTAGCAAAAAGTCGTCATGAAATTTCAACGACGGAGTAAAAGTTTGAGATGATACACTCCTGGCAAACTAACTCATGAAGTAGCTTTGCTGTGATACATTTCTATCTGTAAACATATGGTAATGTTAAAGTGAATCTAAAACTTTTCAGCTTATTAATTGTTCATCGTTGCATCAACGCTTTAACTCGTGAACAGTTATAATTTTATTTTAATTTACACTTAGTCTAACTTGTAAACTAGTAAATCTTGCGATCTTATTTTTACAAACAGTTATACCTTTATTTCTAACATACACACTATTGAATCTTTATTTCTAACTTGTAAACTCTTGAAACTTTATTTTGATATACAAACAGCTAAAACTTTATTTCTAACGCATACACTATTGAAACGTTATTTCTAACTTGTAAACTCTTGAAACTTTATTTTGATATACAAACAGCTAAAACTTTATTTCTAACGTATACACCATTGAAACTTTATTTTTTAACTTGTAAACTCTTGAAACTATATCTTTCATTTACAAATAGTAGAACGCTTAGTCTAACTTGTAAATCTTATGACACTTCATATGGGTGATGATGGTAGATGAAATAGTGTTAAATAAAATTAAGATAGCTTACACTTCTGATACAGGGATAGCAATCGACTGCGATCCATGTGTAAAGAGCTTGTTTGACTACGGAAGAGAGAAGTGTGTTATGTTGCGTGTGGCGCGTGAGTGTCCTCCCATTTCATTCCATTCATCAATTCGTCTCATTGATAGAGACAGGTAGAACTCATGGTTCTCATAACGTATGCAATGGAAAGTTTTAGGTAACCTTCGACAGTTGGCTAAATGTCGCCCTGGCGCGAATGCATACTACGTTGAGACAGAGGCAATCACTTGCAAACATGACGCAGAGAGGTTTAACAAGATTGACCATGCCGAATGTCCCTTGCGGTATACATAGCTACGGGTTTCACCGCCGCCCTTTACAGGAACGCCCGTCGAAAGGAAGTATTACACCGAACTTCATTTGCAACGTTCAAGTTGACTGATAGCAGATTCAACTTAATGATAGTATTCGCCAGTCCGAAGACTGCCCAGGGCAAACCGCGAGGAGGTTCTATCATGTCTTGCCCCATGGTGGCCCTTAAGAGAGCCGATGGCTCGTTCTCGGGGTGTGTGGTAGGGACTCAGGCTTGCTGTTTCGACTGCGGCTCCGGCAACGGGGCGGGTGGTCGCTTCTCTTGGATGTCTGTAAAGAAAGAAGTAGTGAGTTATCATCTTACATATCAATTTAGTCATTTTTACTTACAGATCTTCTCGACGCTTCCTCATAAAGGAAATTCGAGATCGGATCACGATGATCGAAGGTGAAGTGTAGACACTCCACCCCTTTCTTCACCCGAGAGTAGCATTTCTCCCCTCTTCCACGCTCGTACAAGAGAGGAGTTTCTGCTACTCTCCCCTTTCTAATAGGGATGTGCAGACGACTGGAACGCACCCTTCGATCGCGATCCACCAGCTGCGCCGAACGGTGCAGCTCGTGGTTCGTCTCGACAACCTTAGCCATCTGCACACGGAGTCTCTCCACTTCCTCCTTCAACCTTCGTATCTCCTTCTCCCTACTTTCCCTCTCTGCTAGCAAAGCCTCTTCTCTGGCTTTCCCCTCGAGAGTCTTGAGCCTCTCCTGCTCCAACTCGCCATCCCGCTCGCTTAATCTCTCCTTCACCTTCTTCATCTCTCCGGCCACGTTCTTTAGGTCCTCATACTTTGCCTTGTATGAGAAGGCCTCCTCCTTCAACTTCTCCGCCTCTTTCTTTAATCTATCCCGTTCGGCGATCACCGGCGGGCGCTTGACAAAATTGCGACATTGTGTTGCAATTCCACTTGCAGTTACGGCTGTAGGGGTCTCGCGATCGAGGTCGACGTCCTCGATAAGTTGCGACTGTAGCTCTCCCTCCTCCTCCTCCTCACTATCGCTGCTGGTCAGCGAACTCTCGCTACTAAGCGAGGATACAGCGGCAATCGCTTCAATGGCGGATTGTAGCTCAGTGGCCTCAGTGGTGAAAAGTGAACTCCGTTCTTGCTCGTTGGCAGATTGTAGCTCCAAAGAACGGAGCTCAGTGGCGAAGAGTGAACTCCGTTCTTCTTCGCCTACTTCGCCTGTTTGACACTCGCTGTGTTGTGAGTGCCAATCCTCCAGCCGCTCACTTAAGCGACTGACTTTGTGGGCTCCGCAATAGTAGCGAGCGACCCCTATCTGTTTCTTGTTAGTACAAGCGTGCTTCTTGAAGGCGTCAGCTCGGAATACCTTCCGGCATTGACACAGTTTGAAACTGGTCTTCATATTATTGTATTTCGGCATTTCTGAAGCGAAAAACGGAAAACAATGATTTTACACTTAGTGAGGAATGATAGATTTGAGTATAGTGAGTGGCACTCGATCCCGTCGACAGCCCGAAGGCCTTGTACTGATCACTAGGGAAGTGAGAGATCTTCCCCGATACCCGCTATTTACAGCTGAAGACATCATTGTTACTGCCCCGAAGTGGTAACAGCAACGCCGAGTCAAAGGTAGTGAACAGTAGCTGGGATCTAACCCCTCAAAGCTGCCTTAGACTTAGTTAAATTTGAAATCTGATAGCAGATTTGAACTTAGCATACTTGAAAACCTTGAGGAAACATCCCAAGTTATTGCTTTGATCAGCTTGATAGCAAGCCGTAGAGTGCTTGATTCACCAGCGTTTTGCAATGGAGATGTTTAGAGGCCACCCATGACAAGATAGCTAAGACTCAACCGATTGGCGTTCAAAGTGCTACGTTGAGAGCTGTGTCAAATGCCCAACATGAGTTGCCCCAGCGGTTACGGTCTCAAATATGACACATTCCCTTGCCACACTTATCACTACGGCATCGTCCGCCGTCCCGAAGGAACACCCTGTCAGTGGAATATTACAGCAAAACTCTCCGTGTCTTGCTCGCTTTCAGTGAAAAGCCGCTTATAGCATGAGAAGACTGGCTCAGACATCATTAAAAATGCTTTCATTGACTTCAGCAGGGTCGAAAACCCCAGAAAACCTCCAAAACTAGTGAATTTAAATTTTTCAACTTTTTAGCACTACTTATGAAATTTTATAAGTAGTCTGTCACTTAGGCCAGGTCAATAGCGACCGAACCTTTTTTGAATCAAGTCAAACGGACTTGTAGAAGCAAAGTTACAAGCCTTTAAAGTTTTGGAGTCTTTTATGGCCTGGAGACGAAGGCCATCTCCTGGCGAACCTCCAAATCTGACGCCTTAGCTGATATCAGCAATGAAATTTTCTAAGTCGGTTTTTTACAGAAACTCGGGATTTGGAATGTCCGAAGCTATCATCGGAGCTCAGAGAGACGACTTACCGTTGGCAATCTCTCGTCTGAATGACAAGTCTCTGTCGGTTCCCAGCTTATATAGTGTGTGGCGATCAGCTGATGACGTAATACCCATCATCCAAACACTAAAAATCCCGTCTATCTCCGGTTCTAGTGCTCCGATTGAGCTGGAAATACACCATTTCCATGTAGAATTTGACACTAAATCCGAATCTGGCCTCCGTTTTCCCATCCGATGCTTCGTTTTGGCTCTACAGTAGGCAGCCATCGCAAAAATTATAACTCGGTCGTTTTTCCGAAAAATGTTGAAAATTTTTCTCGCCGATTGACTTTAAAACTCTCCGATTGACTTGAAACTCACCATACAGATAAAGAATTTCACGCTGATTCCAAATCTGAAATCCGTTTTCCCATCCGAGCCTTCGTTTTGAAGCTAGAGCCCAAAACGTCCCAAATTCTAACTCTGTCGTTTTTCGCCAATGTCCCAAAATCTTAAATGGCGTCTCACATCTAAACGAAGACAGATAGGAACAAGCCGATTCTTTCACTGAATTTGTCTCACTCTTAGCTTTCAAACGAGCTATGGCACGACAAAATCCGTCCACTGGAAGCCAAAATCGAAGCAAGCTGTCCAGAGGGGGGGGGGACGTCAGCGAAAATTTTTTCTCTCCGATTGAGCTGGAAATACACCATTTCCATGTAGAATTTGACGCTGAATCCGAATCTGGCCTCCGTTTTCCCATCCGATGCTTCGTTTTGGCTCTACAGTAGGCAGCCATCACAAAAATTCTAACTCTGTCGTTTTTTCGAAAAATGTTGAAAATTTTTTCTCGCCGATTGCCTTGAAACTCACCATACAGATAAAGAATTTCACGCTGATTCCAAATCTGAAATCCGTTTTCCCATCCGATGCTTCGTTTTGACGCTACAGCCCAAAACGTCCCAAATTCTAACTCTGTCGTTTTTCGACAATGTCCCAAAATCTTAAATGGCGTCTCACATCTAAACGAAGACAGATAGGAACAAGCCGATTCTTTCACTGAATTTGTCTCACTCTTAGCTTTCAAACGAGCTATGGCACGACTAAATCCGTCCACTGGAAGCCAAAATCGAATCGAGCTGTCCAGAGGGGGGGACGTCAGCGAAAATTTTTTCTCTCCGATTGAGCTGGAAATATACCATTTCCATGTAGAATTTGACGCTGAATCCGAATCTGGCCTCCGTTTTCCCATCCGATGCTTCGTTTTGGCTGTACAGTAGGCAGCCATCGCAAAAATTCTAACTGTCATTTTTTCGAAAAATGTTGAAAATTTTTTCTCGCCGATTGCCTTGAAACTCACCATACAGATAAAGAATTTCACGCTGATTCCAAATCTGAAATCCGTTTTCCCATCCGAGCCTTCGTTTTGGTGCTACAGCCCAAAACGTCCCAAATTCTAACTCTGTCGTTTTTCACCAATGTCCCAAAATCTTAAATGGCGTCTCACATCTAAACGAAGACAGATAGGAACAAGCCGATTCTTTCAGTGAATTTGTCTCACTCTTAGCTTTCAAACGAGCTATGGCACGACAAAATCCGTTCACTGGAAGCCAAAATCGAAGCAAGCTGTCCAGAGGGGGGGGGAGTCAGCGAAACTTTTTCTCTCCGATGGCGTTCAAATTCACCATACCGATGCAGAATTTCACGCTGAATCCGAATCTGGCCTCCGTTTTCTCATCCGATGCTTCGTTTGGGCGCTACACACCAAAACGTGCCAAATTTTAACTCTGCCAAAATTTTGAAGAAACATTTTTTCTCGCCGATTGACTTCAAATTCACCATACCGATGCGGAATTTTACGCTGATCACGAATCTAAAGTCCGTTTCACCATTCCACCACGCCAACCTAGACGGTCGCCCACGTCAACCTAGACGGTCGCCCACGTCAACCTAGGCGGTCGGCCACGTCAACCCATACGAGACCAACACATCCGAGTCTCACACTCTGTCGTTTTCGAGGGGGGGGGAGGGGGAGGGGGGGGGAGTCAGCGAACATGTTGTGAACGTGAACCCACCTGGCCGGAACACCACGACAGACCACAACCTCTGTCGTTCCAGAGGGGAGGGGAGGGGGGGGGACGTCAGCGATGGCGGCCATCTTGCGCGGTCCAGAAGTGGAGTTTTACTTACTACTGTAGACCCAATCAGACATGACCTTCATCCAAATGACTAGCTATCTGGCATTGAAATGTTTAGGTAGAAACATCTCTGCGAGTGATGGCAGAGGTCATCTCCAAGTGATATCGACAGTTTTTTGTCCTATTATTGTTGACAGAATGCTTCATTTTTCAGCGAGACAACACATCATCATGTCATTCGATTACGTCACACAGTACTAGATGACAATATAGGGGGTCTGCCATATCGAATATCTTAAGAGAATGACAACTACTATGTCAATAAAAGACGCCAACATCCATTATTCCACGTCCGCACTCACTTGACCCGGTAATCGAACATAAGTCCGCGAGTCGAATGACATACTGATGTTCTCTCGCATATGACCATTTTTTACTGTAGGCCTACATCACCACTTAATATCAAGGAACCGCTATCACATTTTGTTGCATAAGTGTGTCTCAAGAGAATATATCATAAATCTCAAGGAAGTAAATGATGAATTAATCACTATTGCATGGAGACTTTGGTAAATGCGAAGAAATCGTGTTACATGCGATTTTTCTAAATTAGTTATCTTATCGACAGGAGGAGCAGCAGTTGGCTGCACTTGATCCTGGTTGGCTAATGTGCACACCACAGAATTGGATTGTTTAAGCGTGTCACTTTGCTAGAAGTGCAAACTAATTCAAAGCGATGGCACATGCAGGAATTTTTGATACACTACAGGGATAGGAAAAACAGCCGTACGTAGCTTGCGGATTCCTGTGAATTCCTTCAAAATGCTCCGATCGCCACGATTCCTTCAGATTTGAAGAATTCAGATCATTGCGCAAAAGTTTTCTAGATAATGTTGGTCCCTCCGATCATCATTAAAGAAGTAAGCAGGCACACGAAAAAGCGTTCACAAACTTCTCTGTAGCACTTGATATCGTCTATGTGATCCGGTTGATAACAATCACTGAAACTTTGCACAATTTTGCGAGTTCAATAATGAACTAGCTGCTCATTGTTCGATTGATATGGCATTATGTCAGCAGATTGTGCCAATTCATTAACGTTACATGTTCCTATGTTTCCTTTCTAGTCAAACAGAAGAGGACGACCGGTCTAATTCTGTGGTGCGCACACTTTTGTCTAGGCATTCCACCATTGGGAAGCGTCATTGATGAGTTTCACGCGCTGCATGTATATTGTAAGCGGACAGTATGTTATATTCGTAAGTTAATATCAAAAGAACCAATGAGAAAGCAACCAAATATGTAAGTAAGTCAGGAATGAAATCAGGACGATTTTGCAAATTTTCAAGTGAATAACATTTCTCCTTCTTTCTTAATTTCACAAAACTGTTCTTGTTGAAAACAGATTTCCGGTGAAATGTCATTCCTATCTTGTGATAAATTCCATAAGCTTTTAAAAGTGCAATGGAGCTGAAGCTTATACAATCTGAAAAAAACGATGTCTTCACGAAATTTCATTTACGTTATATTAATGATTTTATTCTGGAACCGCTTTACACATACGCTATCAAGCTTACGACATAGCTTTTAAGTTTTTAATTCCATTAATAATGATATCAAGCTCACTTCAGAACTCCGGGCGTTGAATTATAGATTAAAGCTCTTAGATATTTTTATCAGTATTGAAAATAATAGCCTAAATTGCTTCAGTTTCGTGAAGCCTTTGGCTACCTTTTGGAACCAGTGGCTACCGTTTGACTAAGCCACTGGTGGTTGTAGGATTCTTCAATAAAGGAGCGTGTATAATTCGTCTTTTGGTTAGATACCGGTAACTCAGATATTTTTGGAGGGGGCCCGGGCCAACAAGGCCTACCGTACCCCTTTGGCTGAGTCACTGGTATATTAGCGACCGGGAGGCAGATAGTTCCAGCAAAGCCCCAAGCAGTAGAGTTATGGTAATTGAATTACTTAGAATTGACTTCCTCCTGCTAACATTCCAAGAATAAACTCCAAGAAAAGAAGCATCCATGAAGCTCGAATAATCGAAGGAATAAAAGTTTTATTGATAATTTCAGCCACCAATCAAGCGCTCATACACGGTCCGATTAATTATTGATCTGCTATCAAATTGGCTCTTCGTAAACTTTTGAATTTTTAGAAAATTTTTGGAAAAACTTCGCATGTTTGCATTAAACAACGCGTAAAATTGTCACGGTATAAGATATCTCATTCAAATTGTTTGACGTACTGCTTGCATTCCTGAATGCATATTAGATAATTGCGCTAAATCAACTCAACGAGGAATTATGATGAGGTGAGACAAGAGCAAATACACGGTGCAGTCGATGTAGCAAAATCAGTTTTGAAAGCTTTAACATACGACTCAGCCGCTTGCCATCGAGCCAGACGTAGTGAATCGAGAATGAGTGTTGCTATGAATACGACGATTTTGAATAACCAGATATTGGTATTAAGTAATGTTGGGGTTTGGAACATTCGACGAACACGTATTGGTGTACGCGGCAGTTGTGTGCATTATTAGTGGGTTTATACAACATAATTTTATACTTTTCTTATTGTTGCAATTTTTTGTTAGGAATATGTCGTTTTTTAAAATTGTCGAACATATAAAAAACCTCGACAGCTGCATTGATGTTGATGATTGAACAATATTACCTATAATGTCGGTAAAATACTATTCGTAAGTTTGTTATGTCACATACCTCGATCGTACAACTTGTATTGTCAGCATCAGTTCAAATTATTACTAGCATTCTAATACTTCTCATCCGCCTTTTTATCAATGGATGCGCATTGTGATCAATGATTCGCATATGTGCACTCTTTTCGCTGTGAATGAAAACTGCAGACACCTAAAGAAGTCTATAAAAAATCTCATCAATGTCAGGGATCTCAGTTGGGGCTCGAACAGACATAATTTGTTTTAAAACGCTGCTCTATAAATGTTCAGCCAACGATGCAGCTATTCAATTAATATTTGGAACATGTTATCATAAAGAATACAGCATAACACGAGGTGTATTGTGTCTCTCGTCAAATTGTACAAGGAATTGAATATTTATTTGTAATCACCTAGATAACAGCGAATGACACTTGTGAAATCAAAGTCAGCATATATAATTTGCTTCAGTAAATCTTCGATAGAATGTCATACTTTTAAAAAATCACAAAATAACGAAAAACGAGCTTTAAAACAAATGATGTTTTTTCAGCATCCATTAAAGCCCTAGAATTACGCTGTCTTGTCAAGATGGAGAGAGAGAGAGAGAGAGAGATAGTCATGTTTAGTCTTTTCCCGGCGGGAGTGGGGGATAATTAAGGTTCTGTCGTAGTTAGCATCGAACGCAATCTCAAAAGAATCAAACTGTATTACAATTGCAATTACCCTTTGATCCACACCGAAATTTGCTTCGGTAAAGTGAGCATACAATGGAATCAGAGGCATCCTTCTTCTTTTCTTGGAAATGAAAGTTTTCTGATTCAAATCCAGACGTGCCTAGTGTGGAAACAGTCCACCAGAAACGTCACTCAACCGGCGTACCTGGGTATAAGATCATGAATGCTTTCAAACCATAGGCTGTATATGAAATTATGCTATACCGGGTGTCCCACAGCGAACCCCCCCCCCCAACACAAAATCAAGATTATTTACTTGAAGTTGGGTGACTTCGGCTTGATAAGAGCAGCTTGGGTTGTTGTTGTTAGACATCAGTGTATGCTATCATTAGGATACCGAATAACGCTTGTCTTCATTTCGCAAACAATAATTGCAAATTCAAATTCAAATTTCTGACTGAAATGCTGCTTCATGTTTAATCATTTACAATTAGTCATGCCACGTCGCCACACGATTGAGGAACGCGTGTTCATTGTGAAAAGCTATTATCAAACTGGCAATTATCGTGAAGTAGTTCGACGCTTTGAAGACACGTATAGAAGACCAATTGATAGGAAATCGATTTCATCATTGATTAAGAGATTTGAGTCCACTGGAAGAGTTGACGAAGAGGGACATGGTAGACCATCAAGTGAAAGCCATAGTGAACAGGTAGCCGCGGTTGCCGGTGCTATCACTGAAATGGGTGATAATTTCTCTATCCGCAAGGCATCCGCTGATCTTGACATTTCAAAATCTACTGTTCATCGAATTCTGAAAGTCGACTTGGGATTGAAAAGCTATCACTTCTCGTTGCATCAAGAACTTAATGAAGACGATCCTGATCGACGTTTGAATTTTTGTGAGGACTTACTACGTTTATTGGAACGAGATCACCAATTGATCAATAAAGTTGTCTGGACAGACGAGGCGAAGTTCTTTTTAAACGGAACTGTGAATCGCCACAATTCAGTTTATTGGTCAGATCACAACGAGCTTCGTCTAAGCACCAAGTCCATAGACCAACGTGGTGTAGCAGTGTGGGTTGGCATTTCATCCCGAGGTGTGACGGAGCCATTCTTCTTTCGAGAGACTGTCAAAGGAGAGAATTATCTTAGTATGCTGCAAAGCGTGCTGCCGCGAATCACCGATCGTGGGAGCATTTTCATGCAGGATGGGGCACCGGCGCATTATTACCGTTCCCGGCGTTCCGTCATAAATTACTTAATCAGTAATTTTCCCAACCGCTGGATTGGACGCCGTGGTAGCCTTTTGGAATAGCCTCCAAGATCACCAGACTTAACACCGTGTGATGTTTTTCTTTGGGTACACATAAAAGAGATTGTATACAGGAGTCATCCTCAAACCTTGGATGAATTGGAAGATGTATTCGTACTGTGTTTCGTGACATAGACGAGCTTTTATGTAGAAAAGTATGTTCTGAAGCTGTTCAAAACAGAATTCGACTCTGTGTGCAGGAAAATGGTCAACATATTGAACATAAATTATAAAAGCTGAATTAAGACGCGTTTCGTGCTTTGTATGAACTGCAGAAATTACTCTAATAAGGGAATAATGACCTTTTGATCACAACGTATCAATGTAGGCTATATTATAATTTGAGATAATGATGGAAATCGTTTGGGGACGATTTCCAAACGATTGTTGCTGACGGATTGTAATAATGCGCAGACTTACTGTATCTAATAGTACTTTCTACTATAATTAGATTGTTACATGCTTCCTCAAAATGTACATGTTTGTAATGAGTAGCACTCCATTATCATCTTATTTGATCAATTTTGGTTTTCTAACAAACTACATTTTTTCAACAGATATGTGCAAGTTAACGTATCAACTGCAATGCGCGTGACAGCCTCTCAGGGCAGCACATCCAATGTAACAGTTTACTTCGGCGATGGCGAGAATGCTACACAGCAAGTTCCATTGGCCACCGAATTTCCAACTGCCGGACTGACCTACAACCACATTTACACCTCACCCGGAGAATATTCAGTTCTCGCGTATATCGATAATCAAGTCTCACAGTTGAATGCGACGGGAAATATTCGAGTGTTAACGGCTATCGGAAGTTATTCCTGCAATCCTTTGAAAGATTTCTACAAAGTGAATGAACCAGCTCTATTCAATTTTACACGTACCGCTGGTGCCGTAGCAGATGCAGCAAATATTTCTATTCATTGGGGTGATGGCGCTTCTTGGGAAATGTTAATTTTTGGTTCCTCTATTGTTTACAATCACACTTACACAAGTCCACAAAAGTACAATGTCACTGTTCGCATTCATAATCCTATACCAACCCAGACGACGTGTCAAGTCTACATTGGTGTAGAAATTCCAATAGGACCGATCACTTGCGCTGTAACTCCACCGAATGCAATAACCAATGGAGCCTTACTGACGGCAGTAACCATGAATACCGGAAGCAACGTCAATTTAACGTATGATGATACGACGAACAATTTTGTGAAAACAGTTGCTCGTAAGTCCCGACTACTCGTTACACATCTGAGGAACAACAGTTGACTGCTATTTCAAAAGGTTTAAGTCAGGAGTAGTTTAACATGATAATATTCTAATGACGCACACAGAGATGTGTAGGTATACATGATTATTCTGTATTAATGACTTTAGTAAGCGATATGTCTGTTTCTGATTTAGTGGTAGAACACTACAATTAAGAAGCCTATTATTGATTCCATCGATAAAGTAGACGATAGCGTGGCATAAAATTTGCGAATTGTTAAATTTCCTTATGGGAGGGTCTAACATGCGAGCCTCTCGTGGCTCGTTCGGTAGACCACAGGTCTAGTTAACTTGGGGGTCGTAGGTTCAGATCCCATCAGCCGCACATCTTTTGCGTGGCAATTTGATCTATCATTTATTTCATTTCATTTTATTGTTAATGGTAATGAAAGCCACACCATGGTAGTGTAATTTAAAATTTAACCTCGTATTATGAAGGCTTTTGTAACTGAGTCTTAGGAATCATGATATCAATTGTAACAGCATAAATGCTACAATAATAGCAGTCACAAATGACAATTTTTCAATGTCAGGCCTAAAGATGAGGTCATAACCTATAATCAGCCTTCACACGATAATAATTTTACAATTCCTTGGTGGCCATTGTAGTGGTAATTTTCCACTACATTAAGTTATTTGAATGACTGCATGAAGAGAAAATGCATTGACATGACAATACAGTGGAAAAATGATAGATGCTGCAAGAATGTCTAGTAAATATGGAACTTGTGAGACACTTTGAAGCATTCGCATATACCTCGTCCACTCAGATTTTAATTTGAAGAATTGATTATGCTCTTCATTTCAAGTGTTCAAAGCTGTGGGCCAAGAAGTTGATGATTGTGAGAGCCCCTGCATGTTATAAACATGTTTAAATAAAAATGGTTCAACGCATTACAATGCATTTCCGTGCATGAGCTGAAAATGCTTTTAGGCTTGTTATAAGTAGGTATACATTGCAATGCCGGTTATGCAATCTCGGATTGTTGAGATTCACCCATTTATCCACTGTCTTGCGAAAAGTGTGTGAGCGCTATATGAGTAAAAGGAAGGATCCCGTACATGTGAACCTCTTGTTTTCGTGCGTGATTTGTTGGCCCACTTTGAAACGCGATATCAATAAATTGCATCATTATTATTACATTTTTGTATTCATCGGCAACTGCTGTTGACTGCTGACAGAGTTATTATTGCAGTGCTACTGATGACGATGGGAGACCTTGTCCAAAGACAGTGAGCTGGTCTCTTTAGCAGCGATGCTGCTGATAACGTCGTCGCCAAAATTTGAGCTATTTTGACTGACACTTATTAATCAAGTGTTTCCGATTGGAAGCTGAAATTTCAATATGTTAGAGTATAGCGAATTTGTGCATACATTTTGAATAATGTATTCTCAATTAACGATTTTTTTAGAGCAACCGCCGCGCGGGGAATGTGGCATGCAACCGTGTAATACCGGAAACCACTGTGTTATCTATCCGATGCTGTGCCTAAAGCCCTTGACCGTTGCAGGCATCATGGTTAACGACATGGGTGCTAAAAGGCTTCACAAAAAACAGGGTTAATGTCATCGTACCGTTGTTACTGTATAATAAGCGTTTATTTGAAATAATGATTATTAATAATATACATCAAGAGAAGTAAAGTAAAAGACAAGTTGCGAAGTGAACATGTGTACTGAAGAACAGATTACATGGCGTACAATCTGTTTAATAATGACGTACAGAAAGGTACAAAGGATGTTGAGCGCCAATGATTATGAGAGGGCGGAATAACATGGTTACTAGAACGTTGTAACATTGAATGGAAGAAAAAATGGAGAAGATTATCTGGATCCTTCATGTTGAGGAAAGTTTCAATAGCACGATGGTCACGACGAACCCATAATGGTGTAAAGTAACCACAAGAACAGTCCTTTCCACAGATAAGGCGATGTGCTCTCCTCCAGACTCTTTCCAATATTCCGCTGTCTACTGCTCTCTGTGCATGCAGATGGCAGATGTGAATAATGCACGTTTGACGTGGGAACGGGATTTCCCATGGGATTTCTTATGAGATTAGCAATTTCAGCTGTGGGAATTCCCATAGAAATGCGAGAAGCTCCAATAGAGCTCATTATTTTTTCTTGCATTTATGACAGTAGTTTGATGATGATATCAGTCTTCATTTCTACAGAAAATTATGCATTACAGAAAATGCATCTACAGAAAATTATGCATGGAATGATTGTACGTAGACATCATTTTATCCTTACTAGCGTGTTGCGAAGATAATAAAGATAATGAATGTTTAACAGTTATTCAATGTAAGTAATATAATTATATTTGTTCAGTGATATTAAATCTATCATCTTGATTAGGAATCAGATTGTGTGATAATGATCTTCATGAAAGATAAAATGAAAACATGCGCGATGGAAATTTCTGTATTTGATCTTCGCACATATGCAATATGCATGTAGTCTATTTTCAAACACTGATAAATGTACTTAAGCTTACTGTATTGATCAGTTTCCATACAGGCTGACTAGACACCGGCATCGTATGAGGAATATGCTGGAATATGCACTTGAACTGCACAGGTGCCAACACACCTGTGTTGACTAAATACTATTACGATCCATTTACTCTACATGTAATAGCTCTACAATTGCTACAAGCAGGCATCCACTCGCATCGGTTAGTTGGAATATTCCATGTAATGGCGCATGTGTAGTTGGCCTATCATGTTCATATTAGACTGGCTTTATGCATCGACAGTGTTTTTAACTATTTCAGTAAACTGCTTTAGGTTTGACCAGTTGAGAACAGGTACCCGTAAAAGGTCACATCATGACATCTAATAAGGAAGGTAGCTTTGCTTTTTTTTCAAGTCAAGCATCTATAACAGTCCGACATCATGGACTGACGACCCACCGGTATTTGTAGAGCTATTTGATTTGATTATCTGATGACGTGAAGGCTATCTAAAAGCTGTAAGCTCCATGGAGGTATTAAGACTTGATTTAGGCCTTTCATGCATGTACACGGTGGACTTGCAGTGGTATAGAATGTGTACTAACCTAGCTGCTAGTGGTTTCGGTCGGCTAAGCTTATCAAAGGGATACTTGGCTTATGGGAATTATTATGTGAAACAATTGTAAATTTTCAAAAATCCTGTGAGAATTGGATGGGCATTGGACGAAGAAATCTCATTCCAAGGCAAGCCTGGAATAATGTCATCTTTCGGAAGAAACTCTCGTCGTCTACGTATCACATAGAGACAAATGCTGGCCTTTCCACAGGTATTATTGACATGACTATCCTATTTCAATGACTATGAGAAGGCAAATTCGAGGAACTTTATATCAGGAGACGCTTCAACGACAGTAATTTCATCTTGAGTTCTTGTCTTCTTTGAGAAAATAGTTGCTTGTGTTTTGTTGTGATTTAGGATTTGACCATTAGTTCATTATACCATCTCGTTATGTGATCAATCTCAGAAGCTACCAACTAATTGATCAACCAACTTGAGCAATACGGTTGCAAGTTCGACCATGCACGTGTCTTCACTCAGTGGTCCAAGGCATCCCATATGCGAAGCAAAGAGATAAGGGGAAATGGTAGAACCTTGCGGAACACCGGAGGTAACATCTACATAATCGCTTAAAAAGTTCTGGGTCTAAGCTCTATATTTACGGTCACTCAGAAAATTTATGCACCATCTGATGAATGCTTTTGGCAAATGATACTCCACTAAAGAAGTCATCAAAGACGATTGTGACGAACGATCAACTTTTTTAACTTAGCTATGTGGTTCGCTTCGTAATGCTGTGACAATTAGTTCAATGAGTAAATTATGAATCGATAAATGTGGTCCACTGAAATACCCCATTATTTGCAAATCACATTTTGATAATTTATCTCAAATTTTCATAAAAAGCCTAACATTCTTTCTTTATTTTTGCAGCATCTGTTTCAAAACTTCAGAGTCGTGCAGCTTTTAATCAGGAATTCATAATTCTGCAAACTGATTTTTATTTCCAAATGATCCTCATAGGAGAGCATACATGTACATAGTACATTTTACTCATTCAGTTTTCTTCACAATTTTTGGTAGTATAGCCTCTCTGAGAAAAACATCAAACATTGTGGGATATTTTGTGATCTGTGATATGATTTTCCGGTTGTTTTCTGACTTGTAGGAATTTTTAATAACATTTAATCACTTGCAAATCATTAAGTCAATTTTACGATAAACGAATGATTTTAAGCTATGAGGGCAAAGTGTGCTTCCAACATGAAAATGTTTAGTAATGTTGAAATATAATTTCCAAACTTTCAAAAATCACGTTGATTTATTCATTAAAGTAAACATATTCGTATTCACATATTTATGTACATTGACCATGCATCTAAACAAAAGTACAAATCCTCCATTTAGGCAAAACCTTCACAATTTCTGCTAGTAAGTATGTCTCCTCATGTTTATTAGATACATGCTAGAAAGACGCTAGCCAAGGGTCTATTATTGGGGCATCAAGGGCCCTTCAAAGGTCTCTTCTATAATGAGCTGGGCCTCCTTCCCGGGGTTAAGGCCCCTTGTTACAGTGATTGAAGGTGGGCATATCAAAGTAGGCATGATTGAATTGAAATATGCATGATTAAGGAAAGAAATATTAGGTAGTCAAATTTGATCTTATACGTTTTAGATGTTGGTGCTACGATAATTTAATTGTTATTTATTTTGACAGCAATTTAAAATATACTTATTTTTGTCAAAAAAATTTTAGGGAGCCACACCCCCTCCCCCGGTTCCTCCGTCCATGGAGATTACATTGTCCTTTTCATGACTCATGTCATGACCGATGATATTTTGTATTCGTATTATATTGCTCTCTGAACAATCCAGGAGAGTATGTTGTAAATACACAACTTTTTTTGTCGTCATTATGTGTCCACAATGCAACTTACAGTGCAGAAGGTTGACATGTCGTGTATGTTCTTATACAATTCAGGGACTTCAGTCCGTGTGCAATTCAATGATTATAAACATATGATCCTGCCAAATGTGTCGATTCTTGTTATTCAGATGTAACCGTCTTTCATTTCCATTTTAGTTGCATCGACTGGAACAGTTGTCACATTTCCTTCATATACGTATGCATCTGCTCAAGCTGTTCCTGTAAATGTTACTGCTTGCAACAATGTGGGTTGTCAAAGCTGTTTCCACCAGGGTTTCGTGCAGAATGGAATTCCAGCAGATTTATCCCTCGAACCTGTTTCATTGGATCTCAGGATAACAGGTATTGCTTATTGAATGTCATTTTCAGTTACATGCATATAACTGATAATCGAATTTATCGCAGTAAAAGGGTGCACACAGATAGTGTGTAGTCATGTTATGCAGTATCATGTTTGAATCCGAAGAATAGGTTCTCAAATATTGGATAATTCAGGTTAATCGACGACTAAATCCATACATTACTTTGTCTAATACTTATACGTGCGTATAGCCACCAATTCAATTTAACTTTTGATGCACGCTGTACGTGTGTGAATTGATGTCGTAAATGTACGTGTTCATAATTCTGAATATACAAAAGTGTGCTTTCTCTGCATTTGTGACGTGCGACCACAAATAAAATCGTCATGTTGTCAATAATTTCTTGCCCTGCCACTACAATACTTTGAAAATCGTGTCATCTATCACAGAAATAGTTTTTCGTGAATTGTTCTGTGCAGAATACACTGGACGTGTATTAATTTCAAATGATAGAATCATTCTTAGAGTCATGTCTGTGTGTCAAGGAAACTTATATCCTAGCCATCAATGTCTAGTGATACTACCATTCGTCATGATGGGTATGATTGCAAACCGAACATATTAAACTCGATTGTTAATTAATGCAGTATAAACAAAATGTCAAGTTTAAGAGAACATCAAAGAAAGTTACTGTAATAATGTTCATTCTGTATGATGCGTTAATTAATAGTTTCTTACAGATTCATTTCAGATGAACGTAAGATGGACAGGCCTCCCAGCAACAAATGCAACAGCTGCTATTATAGTTACTGACGGTGATCCTGAGAGAAATCAATCACTTGCTGCTACATCACCTGCTCTAGTATCAAGACCTATGAATAAAGCCGGCCGTTACAATACCACGGTTGCTGTTGCAAATCTGGTATCTAGGAAGTCCTTGGATGTGCAGGTAAACAAATACATGTAACGTAATGAAATATTTCTCTGGATGATGTAGGATACATGTGGATCATACTAATTGTTTCTTCCATGAAAGAAATAGCTACCGTGTATTGAATTGATTTTATTTTAGACCAACTGCACATGTGGGACAGCTGTTTAAAACTTCAAAATTGTCACTGTTTCATAAAATCATCCTATAAATGGGCACTTTGAGTGTCTTTATTTTTATGTATAGCAGTGCTGTGCAGTTGGCAACATGCCAATTTTGGAACATAATATGAAAGTGCACAGCGGGTCTTTGAGTTTGACCACCAACGATTTTCTATTGATTTTATAGACAAATAGTTCAAACAGGTAATGACGCGCATCTCTAATCGAAGTTTATTGATCTCATAAAGCCTGAACAGGAAGTACAAGCTGCTGAGTGGCTTTCACCTATAGATATCACACTTCTAATTCTCGCAGGTTTGGCCCATGATTGAATGCCTGCACCACGAAACATCGAGCTTGTGTATATGGGCTTTTATTCAACAAATACAGCAATAGTGGTAAATCTGGGAGTGTTTTCCCTATTATGCGGCATTCTTTACTATGAAACCTCCCGTATGACGCCATCAGCTTTACATCATCTACGAATAAATGAAAAAGGCGAAAAATGAATAGGATAATGACTAGGTAAGAGTAAAAAGTTTCGGTTTCAATTTCCTTTGATTTCTCTCGACTGCTGATAACAATTATGAAAATGTGTGTATAACTCCCTTTATATTGAAGCATATTTGCCGATCTCTCTAAAAAGCAGCAAGGGATTTGAAGATAGCAAAGATATGCAGGATTTTGCGTACATGAAAAGCATTGTTGACAATATGAGAGGAAATTACAGCAGTATTATGCAATTTATTATGTAATTGGCTACGTCTGAAATACGTCAAAGTCCTTAGCCGCCCAGATAAATGTTGCAGTATAAAAATTGTATGAATATTTGTATGACAAAAAGTGGATAGGATGAATATAAGTGTCGTTTCCTTACGCAGATTATTTTTGCTTTGAATCATATAACTTTGAAGTTTCATTTTTCAGCATGAGGTAATCATTGATGGTAAACCTCTTTTTAAGAGTGAAGCGGCGCGGTTACATTATCTCATTGAACTTATTGATACATATTCACCGTTTTTAATTCCTCCCATACCAAAACACGCACGTGCTTAATTGAAATAACATGTGTCACTCAGACAGAAAATTGTGGTAAATATCTAAAATGCATATTTATGCATATTTAATCATTTTACAACCAATGAAGTCGAAATTGATACTTTCATAATATAATTCACAATCAATCAATTGAAATAAGTGTCCATAATACTTTTCACAACTATGGATATCATATATTCAGATAGTAAAAAACAGCAATTAGGTATAAATGGTTAGATACTTGACAATTTATAAGCAATGTATTATGTAGAAATTATTCTATGCAAAATTTTTAAAAAATTATTTTAAAACCATGCAAATGAGATTTCATCTATATATTTAAAAAGAGATGATTTTCTCATCTCTGAAAGTTTATCTGTAAGATTTCATTTCTTGAATTGATCTTTTCCATCAATTACTGGAAGTTTCAGGGAGGAGGAGATGAGGAAAACTTCAATTACCTTCCAATTAATTAATAAAAACCTGAGAATTGAGATTTTGATAAATTTCATTTAAGATTCCGGCCAATATTCAATTGGTTATTGTGTTATCTGAACGATTTTTGACTTCGAGCATGCATACGATGATCCTATGCTCGTGTATATATCGGGCTTTATGTTTGATAATTATCAATCATGCAACACTTTGTTCCATCAGTTAAAAGTTGTAGGCAATAAAATAATGATGTAGACTGAATTTTCAAATTACACAAAATGTGTATTGTTGTAACTTCATCATTTCGGTTTAAGGTGTGAAGGTTCATCGACTGCTGCGATGGATTCTGCTGGAAATCATTGTTTGAAGTCGATTTATAGAAACAGTAATGAATAGTGAATGTCATGTTTTGCTTGGTGAACATGTTTGGCCTCAGGTCCTCAAGCCACACGAAAGAAAGCGACAAATGCCAAGCGTGATTGTGTTCTCCCATATCTTAAAACCGAAATGATAGAATGCTCATGCAGCATATTTTGAGTTATTCAAACATTTGGTCTACATCATGATTTGATGACTGCTATTCCATCATAACTCGATCCCTTTCGAAGTAGGCCTATGCAGCTTTTGGACGATTAAGTGATGATAGCTCACTAGAAGATTTTAAAGAATATGAAAGTGAAGATCACAGTTGGATTCGATTTACCAATTACACGACAAAATCATGCTCAGTTGCTTTTATGGTTCAGAACGCAATTTCATTCATTGTAATTGCCACTTTGAGCATGTTCTGTTAATAGTTTGAAAATGTTCATGTTTGACAAATTTCATCCACTGCCGTTGCTCGAGAGTTTTGCCTTTTCGGTTGATTATTCTTGTAGGATAATTCAATCAAATTGTGCTAGAATGAATAAGTCTGCATTTCTTGACACTTCTTAAAGGAAACCTTCACACTTATTGAGAAATATTATTGATAATTGTCATGCCATCAAAAAAAACCCATATCAGGCCGAGGTCAATTAAATTCGTTCAGACAGCGCAGTAGTAAAAAGAATATTGCCCGTAATTCTGGGACACCTTGCAGTGACTACACGACATCTATGTAGCTGTAATCTAATCTGTTGCAGGCTTCCGTAGGTTATTGACATTGATAATTTGCATCGGTGTAAAAGGCACAATACATGAATCTATATGAGGCTAGGTGAGACATCGTACGAAAAGTTCCAGTAGGCTATCACCTAAAATATCTATGATTTTATTATTAAACTTAGAACTCAAAACTCAAATTTTGCTCATTAATATTGTAATATTTTGAAATGTAACTCACTCTGCCAATTCTGATACACATGTGGACTATGCAGATTGTGCTAGAGGAGAATTATTTCCTTTCACATGCTTGTAGCAGCATCACATCAGCATACTATTGATTTTTATAAATGCCCTCCAATAACTGTGTGAACATGTATACACGTATATCAATGTATGCCGCACTTATATGCTATAAATACTGTAGCGCAATGCACAAAGCTCTTTACTGAAAGTACACAGCTTATTATCAACTATTTTTATGAATACGAGCAATACAATGCACTATTTTAAACCTGACATCGCGCGGTTGGAAAACATGTCAGACTTTTTCTTGACGAATATTAAACTTAAACTCACAAGAAACTTGCTTTTTCTAGATTTCTACATGTGTGTAGGGTATACATGTTTTCTGTCGAGTGTGGCACCGTCACCACCATCATCATTTGATTTCTAGATTTGTTGATAATTCGATTGAAATAGCAAACAAATTTACTTGATCAATTTATCGATTATTGTTGTAGCCATAAGCAATTAAGAAATTGAAATATTTTATAACAGTAAACAATTAACCACAAGTATTCGAAGTCAGCAAAGGTCAGCATTAGCTCAATGCAATTCCATATTTTTTGAGAGCTCCTATTTAATTATGTATATCCTTCTATGATTTAAACACAGAAAGGGTGGGATCTGTCTTGCTATGGGGTGAATTTCGCCTAGCAAAACGACTGTCAATAGCAAGTTGAACAATTTTTAGATGATGAATAAAGATGAGCAATACTTCATATGAAGAAGGTATATAGGGTATTTAATGGTTCAAAATTGATAGAATGAAGAATAATATGTCCTACACATAATTCAAAATATAAAACAAAATGTTTAGGAAAGACAAAGTTTATCCCGAGCTTTCACTCGTCATTCAGCGAGCATAATCATGGGAATAAAAATTTGAGGAGACATGAAACAGTTAAATGGATGGTGCGATAGAGATGATTCACTACACATGTGAAGGCAAAGATGGACTCCTATCGCAATGCACGCGTTGACCGACCCTACGAACAACCAGTTGGGCCACGTGCTTTATATGAGTCTGGTCAGGATTTAGACTGACCGTCTGTTCCTGATGCAATCTAATAAACGAACTTTCTACAACTTTTCTAGTATGGACATCATTACATTTAAAAAATATTTTAGAATCGTCATAATTAAAAGAATGATCACAATTGATGGAATGAACATGCATAGCATTATTCAAATTGTGATTCTTCAAATCCCTTTTGTGTTCACTCACTCTAGTGGTTCATGAACGACCAATTTCACCTACATAAAAATAGTCACAATTATACAATTGATGCGATAAACACCAGCGTTACATTGTTTGCTTGGAACATTCAACATTAAAACAGATCTTAATTTGTTCGAGTAAGAAAAACTAACATTACCACTGAGATTATGACGAAGGTGATCTCTTCCGAGATGAATCCGAGTATTGAGAGACGGAGCAAAGGGAATGGTCATCGATGAAGCGTGCGAAGTAGGATCAACTTTGGGAGTCGGTTTATAAAAAGAAGATTTCGCCTTGAGAAAAGAACGTTGAATATCATATTTAGGATATCCTAATTTCAATAAAGTGACAAAGATGTAATCTATTCCAGCATCTAAATATTCAGGACTGCATATGCAAGGAGGTCGAAGAAATAAGACACTAGCTACATTAATTTTGGTAGAAATAGGATGGGAAATGGAGATAGGATATGGCATGAGTAGGCTTGCGATAGTCCTTGAACTTAAGGTTAACAGACGAGTGCAGGATCAAGACATCTAGAAAGGGCAAAAGGTAGGCATGCGTTAGATTCCACGTGTTCAAGAAAAAGATTGGCTAAGACAGGCGACAAAGGGTTTCCCATTGAATTACCGAAAGTCTGTTGATAAAAATTACCATTACAAGAAAAATAACTATTACTAGCGGCTAGATTGATTAGGTCAATAAGGCAAGGGACAGATATAGGCAAATTAGAAGAAGCACTTGTACTTGGCAATTTACGAGTTAAAAATTCAAGGATGGGAGCTAAGGGCACGTTCGTAAACAACGAAACAGCATCAAAAGATATGAGCCGATCCAATGAAGACAAAGTTAGAAAACGCAGTCTGCACAAGAGATCACCACTATGTTTCAAGTGTGAACATGAAAAGGAACCCAGACATGGAGACAGCAAAGAACCAAGCTCTTTTGATAAAAGATAAAGAGGAGAATTAACTGTGGAGATGATAGGACGCAAGGGAACATTACTTTTGTGGATTTTCGGCAGTCCATACGCGTATGACAATGAAGGCAGATGCGATTTGAAAGATAGAATGAGCGACCTATAGACCGGATACTTGTCACTCAAAAGCATTAATCCACGATTAAAATCAGATAGCATTTTAGACAAAGAATTGATTATAAGAAAGCTTCCTATACTTAGAAATTTCATCAAAAATGGAAGATAATTTTTCATAATACACAGAGGAATCGAGAATAGCAGTTTTTTCAACTTTATCATCTTGACGTATTTTAATGTTGACATTATTCTTAAGTGAACTAATGGCATTGCAATGCCGTTTAGGAAAAGTAGAATTACAAGCAAAATCATTATGAATAAAGCCCAAGACAGATAGCCATTAGAAACAGAATCCTGAGGGAGAAAATTGAAATTACGTGTGAACAAAGGAAAATGTTTACGATTGGCTGGTAAGGCAAAATTGAGTCCGAAACCAATAATTTCTAGTTCATAATGACTAACAGAATATGAAAATAAATTAACTACATTTTCAGGCTTGGTAATTTTGGACCACAAACTCTTTCGTCAAACTTTTTTCACAGGCTAATCTAGCCGATGTCATTGAACAGCAACCTTTCTGTTCGTCAGGAACGCCACTCCTGTAAACTGTAGGCCCCTATTTTCACACGAATATTCTCACTCCTCACAAATTGCGAAAAAGTGACACGTTGTATACTGTACTATGTTTTGTGTTGTGTACGCCTTCTTCCCTTTTGTGTTGTATCTATCCACCTGGCAGTAAATAATGCCATTATATATTGCTGCATTTTGAGTTCCTTGGAGCGTCACTTATCACTCACATTATGAAGTAATCTTGTGACGTTTTGTGTCTCAACTAATTGTTACAACGTTAAGATTATAAAATATTAGTTAATAATGAAATAGTGCAGGGTTAAATAATGCATGGTTATTACTAAATGCTCATCATACAAAGACATTCATTTGCTATTATGCTACATGTAAGTATAATAAACCCAGAACTATCGTTATATTAGAACATATAATGTTTATATCGGCAGAATATAAGTGAATATTGATGCATTGTTTTAAACTTCTTGACGAGCTAATAGTTGAAAAGTAGACTGCTACCTAAACGGAGCGGTTGAAATTAAGACCGCTATGGTCGATTAGAGGATTTATGGCGTATGAAAGTTCAAAAATACGAACATCAAAAAAGCACGAAAAATACAGTAGCCTACTTTAAAAGTACTTTAAAGTACATGTAGCATGTAATTTTTTAAGATGATAAAGCGATACCTAAATTCTCCTTCAGGCATTTCAGTGAAATAAATTGTCTGCGTGTTGTATTCTAGAGATGACTGTCCTCAATACTAATGGGCACGTCAGGACGAAACCCAAGGGGTAAGAAAACCCTTATTCCATTGAACATAGCGCAAATTCAAGTCTGAATTCTCACGAACCACAGCATTAACACCACAACAAACACAGCAAATTTAGATCATGCGAAGTTGAGCGGTGTGAATAATATTTCCACTTGTCGAATTAATCACTCAGAAAAATTGAGTCAAGAACATTTCACTAGCATGCAATCCAACAGTTGAAGCACACATTTTCCCAAGTACGTGTGCCACTGCATTCTGCGTGCTCAACCAATCACACAAGACAAGGGGAGGGGAGACGAATATGTGCATGTCAATCTCTACCGTTTGCTACATTTGTAAAGAAATGTTTCGAGGGTAATGTACACCAGGGGTCATCAATTACCAACCAGAGAATCGATAGGCATGTCTACGCATTTTGCGATATGAAGATGAGCTCATCAACTCCACTCTTTGATTTCCGGTTGAAATTGCAAGAACTTTACGTTCGTTACTATATCAGCCATAGAGATCGGATTGTTATGTATCTATGTTATCCAGAGCGGACATGAAATAGACAAGAGAGAGAGATTGTCTGTAGACAAGACAGGACAATAGCATAGATATCTGATCTATATGATATCAGCCTTTTGTTATCAAATGATCAAATGGGATAATTACAGAAAAGCAATTTGTGAAAGGTATGCTGTGATTTTCGTAGTGTTACACTGCTGTTTGTATGGTTCCTTTTGCTTTTTTGTGATTGGTACACGGAATTCCTTTTCTCCATTTTTTTGTCTTTAAAGAAATGCGCAGGTTGCTGTGTTACATGTTTCAATATCTTTGATTGATGATTTCAGGTGCTTGTATTCGAACCGTTCGACAATGTCACGCTTGAAATATATTTTATGAATACTGGAAGTACGGTCGAGAGAGGAGGATTTGGAGCGAACAACGATCGTTATCCATCTATGAAGGACGTATATTTCCGACTGAAGACAAACAAAGGTTGGGCTCGCTGGTACATGTTTTCATTTCGATGGAAGGATAATGGAACACATCATTGTTGCAATCATAGTGGGCTTTATACAAACACATTTAGTCATGTGTTCACTCAAGTAAGTTACTTTATTGCAATTATATTATCTGTTTTCTGTCAGGGTTATGCTACATATTTATACAGAGCTGATCATAAAAAATGGACCACCTAAATTTCGTTGAAATTCAATCGATTCTTATGCTTTTAATCGTGTAGCACAACAATTTACCATACATCATTCGAGAGTTTGCATTCTTAGCTTAGAAATGAGCTATGATAGACTTGCATCCGTTATTGTATTTGCTGAGCAGTGCTCATAATATGAAAATCACTCAATTTACCGCATTATTTTCGTAAAGAAGACATGAGAGGATGATAACGAATCAGGCACGGGAAGAAAGAGCATTTTCTGAGCTCTCTTTTGACACACTGTTCATAAAAATCGGTGAACTAATAAAAAAATTAGTGATATCGTGAAGTTATCACAAAATCATGACCTTTTTGGTTGAAAATGTTATGTTTTCACTTTTTCTTTAAAAAATGTTCATGTTTGGTAGCTTCAGAATCCCTGCGATGTGAGGAGTGCGAATATGTAAGTTATATTCATGTAAGCTCAATAGTTCTTTTTCAAACTTCTTCAATATTTTTCATATTTCCGCAAAAGTACACAACAGTGAAAGTAAACAATCGGCAGGTGCTGTGAGAGAACAAAGAAATGCCTACTCCACTTGTCTTGTTTTGAAGCTTCGTTCACCTTACATGGTGTTTATTTACTTTTGCGGAAATAATTATGATCAGCTCTGTAGGTTGAAAACGTCTCCCTTTCGAACTTGACTTCGATACACACCAAGAGGTTGTGATGAGCTAACGTAAAAGTCTGCAAGAAACATTCTGTTGCTAGTGTGCCTACATGCGCATATTTAAAAATGACCGAATCAGTAAACAACAGCTTGGAAGTTATAGAATATGGAGCGCTTGATTTGTTTTCGTCATTGTTGTGAGATTCAGTGAGATGCTCATTTAAAGTAGCTTCAGAATGCACATCAATGACATTGTTCTAAGAATTGATTGCAATACTATGTTCGTATGTGACATTTTAAAGTACAGTTACACGGTAGATCCAAATGAAGATGCAATTATTGCAATGATATTATTTACATGAGTGCAAATGAGTGCAATCATTTAACGAGAAATTTCTCGCTACTGTGGGTAGCACGATAGCTTACATATTTCTGCACTCAATTAGCCAATTTTATGCGTTGATTATCTGATCTGAAGAGCAGCCTGTTGTGCAGTCCTTCAGTTTGTTCTGCCATTCTAGATTTTAAGCTAGTTTGGGACATTCCGGGCCGTACTGACGAGCCCTTGTAAGACTGTTCTTGTAGAGCCCTTGTCCTTGTAAGAGCCCTTGTAAGCCCTTGTCTACGACTGCCAAGGAATTTTCGTGCTTAATTTGTTCAAGTCTGAGTACATCTTTCTTTGCTAAACTAATCAATTTTTCTGCCCCTCAAAAAAATCAGATTAATACAAAGTATTTGTCAATATTCAGACAATAAATAATAACAAGAAATAATTACTACTGTACAGTCAAGGATTGTAGAACATTTTCCTCTATCAACCACTGTCACATAAAATGTGCTATGTGTTTATACATGTTACATGTTTTAGTCCATGAACTGAACCCATGAATCATTTGAAACATTACCAGGGTAGACATATTTCTCAATGGTTGCACTGGTACATCTTCTTTTCATCAGGTTGGAGAATACGAAGTTTTCATCACTTTATGGACTCCTTTTTACAACTACACGATCGCTCAGAACATAACTATTGGAGGAGCGTTACAAAATCTGAAGGCCTGGTTGATTACAACGAATTGGAATCCCCAAAAAACAGGACGAATTGGTCTTTCATGGACAACATTGACCACTGACGCATGCATATGTGCGTTCTTTGGGGATGGAAGGTCTGTAAGTCGATCAAAGCACTTGGAGGACAATTTGACTCCACAGCAACAACTCTTATGATGCCTTAATTTGAGATGTCTAAATTGTCATCAATGTAGGCCGTGGCCCACCCGCACATGCTGGGTCTCCCGTCATCGTTTCTCATATCTTGAGAAGCCCGCGGACAATTTTTGAATCGGTGATGTGAAAATGGCCTTTTCCGACTTTGATAATTAAAATATGCTCCTAACGTTGAGGGATCTTTAGAATTTTCAATATCATTAACCCTTTCATTCCTAGTGTGACCATAAGACAGCATCTGACCCGCATCTTTAGGGACAACATTGCGCAGCAGTTGTTCCCATAACGGCAAAAATTTTATAATCAAAAGAAAGAGAAGATCAAATGCGATTCTAATGGCACCACTCCCAACCTCATACATGGCCAGAACGCCTGCAAATTGCATTTAAGATCTTATTTTCTCAAAAAACCTTAATTTTGAAAATAATTAAAGAATGAAAATGTCAAACAATAGTTAAATAAGCAATATGATGGCACAGAACTTCACGTTCGAATGTTTGAAACATGTTCCTTTCGAATTGTTCTCAAGATGAACGTGAGTGACATAGCATCAACTCAGCGAATTTATGCTAATGACCGTGTTGTCCGATGCCTTGATGAGCATGTTTCACTACGTTATAAAAAACGCTGCAATGGACCTATAAACACATAAAGGAAGCTATGTATGAATGAATCCAACTGCATGAAGATATATAGTTTTTACAGTCAACTTTTCTTTCAAGTACTCATGCTGGATTGTATGTGTATACTGCACCAATACATTTTGAACTAGAATGGCATTATCTTGTGAGCATCGTTAGTGATGCCTGCTCATTGGTCACTTTATAGCACCTTAATTCAGCGACTGCAACTATATATTCCTAGATCTGCTACATCACATTGGAACGATCATTTCAATGCTGATTATTAAATGAAAATATAGATTAGTCGAGGGTATAAATGTGTGAATCTGATTGCATAATACATTAAGTATTCATTAACCTGAAAGTGTCTTTACGCATAAAGGTGAGATTATTTCTTGGAATTACATTTTTGAAAATGCCGCCTTATAATTTAATGTGGTTATTTGTAGAATACCATGTATTTCGAAATTATTCTGTAAAACAATTAGATCTTATCAAATGATTCTTTTAACCATGGCATGTTCTTTAATGTCAGTATGTTATGACCAACTTGTGCGATACAATTTATCATTCAAATTCAAGCAAACATTCAATGATGCAACATTCGCACATAATGAAAAACTAGTCATTAATTGGTCACTGTATGAATTGGTGGAAGTTTAAATGGAAGTTCTACTTCGTTATCATTTCCATGGAAAAATCCATGGAATTTTCCATGCATATTCCGTGGAAGTAAAATGGAAATGGAAGTTATCAAGTTTCTTCCTCGGCAAACCTGGTATGTACCCGTGGGTACATGCAGTTTATCCAATTTACTTTCTATCGCACTACATATTGGCGGATAGATGTATGTACTTATAAACTGCTATTTGCCGATGAGAAAAGGTCACATCATAATTCCAAAACAAAACGAACGGCCACCGCATTTAGTTAGACCTATTCACTTTTCTTTATTCATATAGACCTAAGAGTGCAAACTCCTAATTTCTGAATAGCATGCAAATCACATGCAGTTGTGGACAGTGCTGCTGTATGCATTTGCATGGCATACGAAAACTATGCAACGTACAGCAGTATTTATGTACACTTATCAGTGCGAAATAAGGGGATTTTAAACATTTTTTCCTCTTAAAAAATGATGTCCCGTGAGTCCTCTCGCGGGCCACTACTTGTGGCCCCTCTATCCGAAATTGGTTGCCCACCAGTGATGTACGGTATGCCAGGGCAACGCAGCAGCATAGCACATACGTAAAAATGTACTAATTTCAGTATCAAACACTGCTAAGATGCAAAATGAAGTCTATAATGACAAGTTCAAAATACCTGCTAAATTTTGGCTAGGTACATGAAGTTTTGACAATTGGCAACGGCCATGAAAGTGCCTCGGTAATTTTCAAGTCACTTGCTTGTGACACTACTTTCATTTAATTGCTCGTTAATGCTAGACCCCTGCGCCGCCGGAGAACGCCGCCGCCGGTCACTTCTTCGGCGTTGCGCCGGCGGAGACATTTTTCGTTATATTTTATGGATTAACTGTCTCCACTGCATTTCTAACTGGAACTTAGGAACATATCGTTTGTTCCTGAGGAAAAGTCCAAGTATACATTCTAGTTGGGTATAACCAAGAGAGTAGCCCTAAATTCTGACAGGAACAAAGTTGTAGGTGAATAAGCTTGTATGGGTATCGATCGGTCAAGTTATAACATTTTCACTTTGCTAGAATTCAAGTGTAGGATGTACATGTATAATACGCGTACTGTACAGTAATGAAGTCGTGATGTCTTACAAATAATTCATCGGTTACTTAGCTTTATATAAGGCTGTCGTATTTCTGTTAATTACACAAAAATCACAATTGTTGTTAAATTAAGGACTATTAGTTGATTTAATCAACTTCTGTGAATTGTGCCGACTAGGCAGGCTATATGCATCACAACATTTTCAGATGGTGAATTTTTACCGAATTTTTCTGTACTAATTTTAATCAGTTATGATATTTAGATTATCCGTATCTTTCGATTAAGCGAAGGATGGCGAAAAATATACCTATAGTTAGATACTAAGAAGAGATTCAACTTCTATTCTCATGAACTCAACAGATGTAGGCCGATAAACGCCGCCTACGATTGTTTTGGCGCGGCGGACGCCACAACCGATTAGAATTTATTAGCGCGCCGAAAACGCCGCCGCCGATGAAAAATACAAGTATGTTGGCGCAGGGGTCTAGTTAATGCACGCGGCGTGTAAAGCATCCGCTAACATCATTTAGTCACTGTGCTACCATCCATGTATGGCATGCCAGACAACACAATCGTAGTCTAGGCGCAAAACATGATAATTTCAACTCTCAACAACTTATAGAGAGAAAGAGAATTTATTATGTGGTATGAAGTTAATAAAACATATCTGAATCGATTTATGTACTTTTATAGACGAAAGCATATCTAATGATTATTCATTAAGAATTGAACCCACAATTATCTATGGACAATTTTAGTCCGGCAGCCAGAACGAGTTTCTGCAGGGAACGAGGCCGAAATTGAGACTTTCACAGAATGATGTACACCCCATGCCTACTACGAATCGGCACGTCTGACGAGTTCTAGTGAGTTCCTCTTCTTGTCAGACAGGATCAAAGAAAAACACATGTAAATGCAATGGGACGCAGATCGCAATTTTTGGTCAAAACGGAATTTTCTATGTTTTCTCTGATTAAACGAAAAATAATAAGCCCAGAGTCATAATTTTTAGCATGGAAAGTCTTCAGGTCATTTTCTTCCATGTTTATGCACCCCTGTCTATAAAGCTAAACACATCTAGATTTGGCGAGCCACTTAATGTCGGCAACCACCAACATGTTGGCCCACTTCATCCACATTGAACCACATTCTCACATACATTGCCGATCGGAAGCATGATAATAGCACATGCACATCATAGGAAATGACCTGAAGACATTCCATGACAAAAATTACGACTCTAGACTTAATATTTTCTAGTTGATAAGTGAAAAGATGGAAAATTTCATTTTAGCCAAAAATTGCAATCTGCGTCCCATTGGATTTACATGTGTTTTTCTTTGATCGTGTCTGATAAGAAGAGGAACTCACTAGAACCCGGCAGACGTGCCGATTCGAAGTAGACATAGGGTGTATATCATTCTGTGAAAGTCTCAATTTCGGCCTCGTTCCCTGCAGAAACTCGTTCTGGCTGCCGGACTATTTGCTGATTGTTCTGTTAACCATGTTCGTCCCTGGCTAATTGCAAGACAGATGATGTCCTCTTTCCTTTCTATTAGATGAAGTTTTTCTATGTAGATGTGCTAACATGTGATTTTCTTTTTTATTTCAATTTGATTGATTTTCAGAGGCAATACTACTTGGGAACTACCCCACCTGTCAACTGTACCTACTGCAACAACAACAAAGCAATCGTACCAAACCCACTCAATTTGACTTACATGCTGCAAATTCCATACATCTATGTCAAGCAAGGGACGTACAAGTTTTCATTGTATGTGTATACAATCGACAGCAACTTTACATACAATACAACGATTCCTGTAAGCAGTTTCAACTGCAGTCCTCCTCATGTTATCATGACTGACAAAAATTGCATCAATTCAAGGAAAAATCCAATAGTAGTTGCGAAATCTTCGTATATTCACTTAAAGGCGGAGGTAACGGATATTCCTTGTGAGAAGACATTCGACAACACAAAGCAATGGCTCATAACTGAGTTGTATGATGACTTCTCGGTAAAATCAAATATTTCGCTCGATGCAACTTTGTCGAATATAACAACTATGGAGGTGCAACCAAACTTTTTCCAGCTTGGTCTTTATCGTGTTGATTTTGTTGTTACACTAGATCAGCAAATAACTATAAACCTCTATGAGAATACTACAACATGTTACTACCAAATAGTGCCATCGCCACTGATACTTCAGCTTACTCAAGGCGGAATGAACAGTCTGACAAGAGGAGTATTACAGGAAATCTGCTTGTCTCCACAAGATTACTCATATGATCCAGATGATGCACAAAATCCGCATGCCGTAAGCTTTGATAATCATGTTATATATTTACGATTTTGATATGCGAAAATTTCCATCATTTCATGGAAAATTAATAAGTCAAAATTGCAATTGGTTAGAAGTTAATGTTAATTCAATGCCCAAAACTTTATCCACAAAAAAAATTTAGTTTTCGTATTTTTTAGAATTTATGTTTTTTAATGTACATAATTGTGTTAAAATAGCAAATTTATCACATTTTCTGAAGTATAGTTGACAATTACTAATTGCAAGAATTTCATAGTCAACTGCGTCATCCCGGAAATTTAACACAATCATTCACAAGACAAGGGTCGACAGAGGACTCTTCAACTAAGTCATCTTGAATACTTGAATAGGTACAAGAAAAGCACCACGGCAAAGGATGGTTGTTGCGCGTACAATGCTTTTGAAGTACAAGTTTGAGTTCAAGTTTTTGAATGACGATGTTTACTAAGTTGGAGCCCTTAACGTTATTAGGAAGTGCATCAAGGTCTTCAGGAAAAATATTTGAGAAAAGGAAACATAAGCTTGATTCACACTAACTGCGAACTCCTGTCGTCGAACACTGCGAAGACATCATTTGATGTGATCTCGCAGTCGACTGCCAAGATCCACTGCAACCCCTGCGAGAAACCTCTCAGTCAGGCTTCATTTCGACTGCGAAGGATAAGTTGACTGCGCAGATGTGAAAGATATCACTAGAGCCCGGAACATCTATGATTAATGTAAGATATGTTGGGGACGCTCAACTCCCATGGCATGAACTAGACTGGAGGCCGGTGATTTTGGTATAGGCTTAGTATAATGTATGACGGAAGGGATATTGTGCGTATCTGGAAGGAACCATGAAACAAGTTGTGAACAATTCCTTTCACTATTATAGATGCATTAGTGCTCTAATACGCGTATTCATGCAGGAATTCGGTTGAATGAAGATTCTGGACCCTATCAGGAAGACTAAAGAATGAGGCTACAAAGCTCTTACAAGAATAAGCAACTGTGAAAGACAGGTGCAGTATCAACTGCCAGTGATTGAAGTTGTTCACATGCGGCACGCAGCATCAATGGCGATTGATGTTGATTCTGTCCATTTGTACATGTTTGTTTTTTGTGCAGTTAGTAGGCTTATTGCAAAAAGATTTGCACATTTTCTAGAAAGACTTTGAAAATAGTTTTTTTTTTGCTTAAGGCAGTCATGGAATAAATGATAATTGATAATTATATGAGTGATGATTGTACTTGCTACTACAATCATTGCACTTATGTCTGTGCCCAATTCGTTTTTATAAAAGTAAAAGCCGTTATTAAAATCTGATTGACTGACAATGTACATGTAGTTTAAATGTAATGATGGGCGAACTTACATTTGCATCCCTGATCGGGATGGATTTTGGGGTGTAGGGAGGCATTCCAAGGACTCTCTGTATTTCTGTGTTTCTCTCTGTCTCTCTGTGTTTTAACCTCTGAGGAAGGTCGAAACTCGAAATGCCGAAATATATTCGCAGCCTGCAACACGGCTGATTTGAAGTGTTTCTTTTGCAGGAGTAGACGTGTCACGCTATTCTTTCGAATAACGACACTTAACTTTAAATCGATTGAGTCATGAAGTGCTATGTATGCAGCTACAAACTTAAAATTAGTCGTTAGAACATCAGAACTTAATACATTAGAACTATTCTATTTTAGCACAACATTTTACAACATGCTGTAGTTTTGCAATTCATATAGTTATTTAACGTATTGATTACTTTATGACTCTTTATACGTTCCTATATTTTCCTATTTTTCACATTAAAATTTCATATTTTCCTATTTTCTCGGCACAGTACAGGCTCATTACCGCAAGATTTGTATCACTGCGGCAAGAATGAAATAGTTCATTTTCGTCGCAGTCAAATCATTGAAAGTCAAGATGATTCTCGCAGTCGTCGCTGTGAATTCACGCAGTCGTCGCAGTGGTTGCAGTGAATTCACGCAGTCGTCGCAGTGGTTGCAGTGAATTCACGCAGTCGTCGCAGTAGTTGCAGTGAATTCACGCAGTCGTCGCAGTGGCTGCAGTGAATTCACGCAGTCGTCGAAGTGGTTGCAGTGAGTCCACGCAGTCGTCGCAGTGGTTGCAGTGAATTCACGCAGTTCAATTGACTGCGACCACTGAGATGATAAATTGGCCTTCGCAAGGAATTCACTCAGTCTACTGCGAAAAATCTTCGTCGACCAGTGTGAATTAGGGATTGCAAGTTGTCATTTCAGTGTGCAAATGATTCAAAGTCAAAAGGTCCCGAAATTGTATTTTACTAAAAAAGTCCACAGGAAAGCCACGAAGTAAAATTCATGCGGCAGGAATGTTTTAGCAACATCGAAAATTTTTCCATAATTGTCACTTCTCCCCACGGGGACTTGTTCGGTGCTGACAAAGTCAGACTTCATTTGAAGAGCTGAAATACTTTTAGATGCCTTTCCTGCCGACTCGATGCGGACTCGGCGAAAAAGAGCATAGGACAAAGTACTTGGCCAAAGTGTAATCGACCTGCTTCATGTACGTCTATAGTATAGGATATGTATAGTAAAATATTTTTCTGCAAAGGTTGCAAGCAAAAAATCAATGTCTCTTGCAATTTTGAAGTTTGGCCTCAATCCACTAACCGTAGAAAACAAATGATCCTCCGGCTGAAAACCAAGAACATTCATGTAGTTTAAATCTTACTTTGAAACTTTCACTGGGAAGTTCTATGAAGAACATTTTGATCGAAGACCGTTCCCAAAACACAGTTGTCATTAGATTCTATGACTGTGTCCGCGTTTCATCAAAGTATTCAGAATTAGCATTTTTGGGATCGCATTATCTGTGTATAATTCTGTACACGTCAGTGAGTTCAATTACAAGTTAGACTTTAAATTATTGTAGATGCGCCAGTTTGAGCTTAACTGCATGCTGTGCTATTGTCGTGATGACTACCTAAAAATAAGAAATTAAAAGCACTTAATCTGATCCTTTCCCAAATATTTGATTGGGTGGTTAGTATGTAAAACGCAGCATAATCTGAAAAGTAACTGATATCATCGAAAACCAGAATAAACTTCTGTTTGCATAATTAGAAACAAAGATCTAATGAAACTGCAAGAAAACAATAATGATGATTGAACTTTATCAAAAACTAATTTTCCAAATCTGCATCCACAAATTAGGTAGACTGTCTGCATCGGATTCCAAATCCGATTGTTTTCAATTACCATGGCAAAACACGTCTTGGTAACTGCGGTCGTGTCTATGGCATGAGGAAAAATAACAAACAAAGTTATGTGGAGACAAACAAAAAGACTGCTGAGATAAGTTGTTTGTTTCAGAATCTCGTGATTGAACATTTTTTTGAAGACTGGTTTTGATTTTCAGGGGATCGGGAATTGGACCTGGTTTTGCTATCAAGAGAATGAGACTGAACCAAATATTACCACTGCTCCTCTTGTTCATCCTTGGCCGAAAGGAGACTCACATATTTCAGATCCAAATCCATCTGTGATAAATGGCTGCTTCCGTACAGGGCCTGGTAGAATAGATACAACATCTGGAAAATTTTGCTACTGGGGTGGTAATATGGTAGCCGGCAATAAGTATTTCTTCAAAGTATTTGCCAGTAAAGGATCCCGGCATTCTGAAACGAAGCTGACAATGAATATGACTGCTGGTACACCTCCAATAATAGTTGTTGAGTGAGTACAAAGAGCTTTTTATTCATTCTCGCATCGCCCATTACAGAGATGAAACAACCTTTACCCAGCTACATGTACTGCTATGTCATTTCGACAGTATAACTGAGTTTCATGAATAGACTGACTCCAAAAAATACAGAATCCATCGCTTAGCTTCCTCAGAAAGCATATAACATACGATTGATTTCCAAAGAAAATAACCAACAATAGAGGATGAATAGTTCACTCCGTTATCTGTCCTTACTTAGAACCGCTTTTTATTGACCATATGGACTCCTTTTGATGAGTGTGGTCATATTGTTATTCAAAAATTTTCGGAAATAAACACTTAGTGACCATAAAATTGACCTAATAGTGATATTGACTCAATTTATAGAAGTTCCAGGCCTGCATCCATGGGGGCAGGGGGAATCCTGGCCTGAGAGTAAGATACACATGTGTTAAAATAGCGCGAACATTAAAAAATCTTAGGGCAATTAATCTCATTATTATATGAATCATATTGATGGCTACCAATTATTATTTACTTTTTGTAAAACAGCAACAATGGACAAATTAGTAGCCATTTTAGTTTGCTTTTCAAAATCAAAAAATAACAGACAAAAATATTCGTAATTTCTTATGGGATGAACTAAATGGTCAAGTTGCCATAGCATAACAGATAGGAATTAATCTTGCCCCCCCCCTGAAATCACGGTGCCCCTCTGAATACTTGGTCTGGCTGTAGCGCAGGGTTCTCCATAAGGTATCAAAAGAAATGCTGTTTAACAAACAACAAAGTTCATTTTTTTGCAGAATGAAGCAGTTTAACTTCCTAGTGTCACAAGGTAATTGATAGCAGCTGATTTCATCGCTTGACTGGTAGTTAATGAGGATAAATTTGATAATTCTAAATCGATGCAATTCCATACTTTCTAAATAAGAGAAGAGGATGATCTTATCATTCTGCCTTTAGCTTGATGACAATGATATTATGAACGGAAAGTCACAACATGTACGGACCTGCATGGGAATGATAAAACAAAAAATACATGTTGTAGATGCCGGTATCTAAGCAAGTCACTCACTTTAGCAAGTACTGCATTAAGTAAGCACAGAATTTCCATGCACAACATTAGTTTGTGAGTAATTCGTTTAAAACACGATGGCCTCATAATATCCTTGTCACATAAATGCACATTGTGTAACATGTAACACATGTGTAACGTAACATGCAGTAGACATATTGATCAATGAAAGGAATCAATATTCCTAAAACATGCGAATCAATCCTACTAGGATCTTGCCTAGGGCTTAAAAGAACCATTGCTTGTTGTAAAATCATGCTTAGAATCATACTGTAATAACCATATTTGAAAACACGTGTTTAGACCCATCTACAAAATCGATTATAGCCATTTTCATAACCTAGTTTTCAATACGTATATATGCTTGATTTTTAAACTGTTCTTTATGTTCCTTTGCCTAGTTATAATCAATTATCTAATCATTCCTTTATATCTACAGATGTTTACGGAAATCTGTTTGTCCAATTCGTAAACGTGGAATTTATAAATACAAGGAGAGCAATGTTAATCCAACTGGAACGCTGCAAATCAATGCGTCATGTACCCCACCTGATAGATGTATTGCAAGCACATATATCTGGCGGCTCCTGTCTTATCGAAATACAACAATTCCTTCTGAAAGATGGATTCAATTATTCAATGACACTGTTGCACTAGAGAAAATAAAGGGTAAGTAAACATTTGACGTTGATGTAAAGTCTCCGAATATTCTTTCATATAAACACTGGAATGATGTTTGTTGTATGTAATGACTGCATTTTCATAGATGAATTCTACGTTTTGATTATATTTCTTAAATTGTATATCTCTCATTTTCCATATTCGCACGACCAATTAAAATTCATTTCATTGCGTAATTGTACAAAGAATCTTTTGAAGCTAGTGGGTTAGTGCTGCATCAAAATGATATATGGCAGTAGACATAGATGATCAAAATGATTATAGTTTAATTGTTGCAATGAAATGCAAAGTTTAATCTTCAGAGTATAAGACAATTTGCGTCCATTTACATAACATCAAGATGAAGGCAACTTAGGACTTTCATTGTCAGGTCGATTGCTTTGTTAAGTTACAAACGGAGTGAAATTCTATGATGATTTTGACTTGCTAAGGCACGCACTCGTAGATGTCGGCAAGGGCTGATGAATACAATAAATAAATTACAAACGAAAGCCAAATGGATTAAACAAGGACGGATAAAGGACAAAAGTATGCTTGCTGCCTAATTTGGAAAGTGCACAAAATTGTGTACGTACAGTCCACCATCATATGTCGAGAAAACCCCATCCGTTGCGTTTGACACTTGTCACTTTCTCTTGCTTTTATTTTATCGCGCTTTTGTATATTTTGTTTGTTCAGTTCGTTCTTCTAGCTTCTAATCCGTCCTCTTTCAGTCAATGTCTTCATGTCCTCTTTGCCTCTCACAGTGTCTGCTCTTTTCTGTCTCATTAGTGCGTTCACAGTCATTCGCCCTTGTCGAAAGTTAATGCGGCTCAGTTAGTCAAAATAATGCTCACATGGTGTAGAACAATGACACGAATAATTAATGTCAGTTTGCATAAAACTTAACTAGAGATGGGGTCTGAGCATGAAAGGTGTAGCTATTTTTCATGTCATAAAAATAAATAGATAGAATATATGCTGTGAAATTACTAAACGTTACTAAACTAAAATTACTAACTTTCGTTTTGGGACTTGTCGCTAAATCTTCACGTCAAGCTTCATCCTGACCTGAGTAATGCTCCATTAAAGGCTCATATTTAGACAATCAAAATTAGGTTTGTAGAAATTTGTGTCCGACCACAGCCTACCTGCAATTCAAAACCTCACATCGTTCGGTCGCTTTTTTAAGTAGGTATATTGAATAGCTTGTCGATGATATTATTGAGAGAATAAATCTAGATTTATTCTTTCACTGGCCAAATGTGTCAGCTGCCGGCTTTCTATGTACATCCAGCTACCAATGGTTTGTGCATAGAACGCAACACGAACTAGCTATTTGCATTCGTGTTTGCAAGTTCAAATTTTTGAACCTGAGCTCTGAGAACAAGATTCGAATTATTTCATTAATTGTAGATGTTTGGAGGTCGGATGACGATTTATCGGCATCTGATTTACTGATTCTCTACAATAGGGTATACTACACTGATGACGGCAAATAAGCCAGAAACGTTTGTAGTTCCCGTAATGATTTAAGTCAGATTTTGTTCTCACCTCTTGAATATAATTGAGAGCTATGGAAAATTAGGTTATATAAATTCTACCCAGTTTCGTCATTCTCTCTGCAAAAATGAATTTAATGTTTTGTAAAAGGAGGTCTGAGATTGATAATTATTGGTCATTAGGATAATCCTCCCTAATTGATGTTCCTTTGCTTGCATCTAATCTTTAAGTCGAGTGACTGGAGTAATGCGACAACCGAGTTATAAAATCAGGGAATTAACATTGAAGATAAAGCCGTCTTCAGGCAACCAACTGGACAAATGCAACAACTGGATTATTGACTGTATTTAATTTAGACATTTTAGACATTTTATAATGAACTTTTCTGCAGATCAGCAATCAAACTGCAAAATTTTTTTGACGAGATGATATTTCATTATGGGCGCGACATTATTTCACTAATGAGTATGAAGAAAAGTTGAAATCAGTCTTGATTCCCGGTTACCTTACTTTAAAGAGTTAAAAGAAAAAATCCTGCACCTCTATCTTTTGTATGCTTGCTTTATGATATTTTGTTTTAATGAATGAAATGTTTTTCGGTTCATCGCATATTTCAGTCTCTCTACATGTCTAACATTTTCATAGATGATGAAATGATATTATTATAACTGTATGTGCTACGTAAATTATTGTCATTACCTACTAGGGTGCGGCGATTTAAATATTTTAAATTGAGATTCAATCCTGAAAATCGAAATTATTCAGAAATCGAAAATAATGATTTTAAACAGTTCTGGTGAGTACAACTTTGTTTTAAATTATATGCCAGTTTATTATATTATGTATATTATATATTATGTGCTACCAACCATATTATAGCACATCGGTTTCAAGTTTACAATTTTAAAAACCTTATGTTGGCTTATGTCAGACCGTATGGCATAAAAAGCTGATTGAAACCAAAAATTGATGAAGTCCAAAAAATTGAATCAAGAATTCAAGAAAAATCGCCGCATCCTATATTACCTACGGCTTGGAGTATTTTGATTTTGCTTAAATCTCAACTAATCTTCGATCTTGAATTCTTTTTCCACAGATTTTGTTTGGACCGGTGTGTTATCAACACAAGCTTTAACATGTTTCAGAATTTATTCACCTTTTCTCATGTCACACAAAGAATTAAACGCATATAGCTTGCTTGGTAATGTATCTTGATACATGCCATACTCTGAGATTCACTGCTGACGATTAATGATATCTTTTTATTGTAAATGACAACAAATTTAAACAATAAATACAGAAAATGATGAAATTTAGCTAAAATAATTAAAGTAGTTCAATAAATGATGAAATTTTGTAACATTTGAACAAAAATCTTAGACTGTAGTGATGATTAGCTATCTTCAATATCTCTTATGCTATTCCGATCTGGTTGAACACATTAGCTTTCTTTATATTGACAGATGCAATTACTCCTAGTGAGTTTTCGTAATGGTGTCAAGTTCTGCATAAAAGGTCTAATCCCGACTGCTATTGTTGTCTTGCCGACTGTTACCCGCAATTGCAATCGTATATTGGTAGAATTTTTACTACAACCTAACCGCCAAATTGCGTTCATTTACCCATACGATGTAGCCTACTTACCTTCATACATAGGGTATGTTTCACATAGTATAGTCATGGACATATACAAAGCCTAATGTGCATGTTACTTTGAAAAATCGTGCGATACCACACGTATTTGCTTATTATCCTTCAAGCATTTCGTGCGCGTATGAAATAAATTCTTGGTATCCTCGGAGTAATACTGTTTTCAATATACTTGCCCGTTCCAGTCACTTTGTAATGCGCCTGTTGTATACGTATGCGTAATCGTATATACAATAGAGTCGAATGTCTGAGCTAAAAAATTCACTTTGTACGTGAGAGCTGCGCTTTTTCCGGATGAAGTTCAATATAGGTGGATGGGCACAAAGCTTAGCTATGTGTGAAAACTTCATTCAACTCTTAAAGTTCACATTAGCGCGGATGATTTTTTGATTAATTCGGGTGATTTTTAAGATTCGCTAGATCTTGAAGATGCACTTGATACATTTTTAATTATATTTGCCAGAAATGTAGCTTTCAACTGTCCAACATGCATAGTTGCAAACGCATTGGAAGTTGCATTATTGAATCTGAAATTTCTATGATGGCTAAATGCAATGATGAGCAATAGAATAAATGAAAATTGAAATTTCGTAAGTTAAAATAATTATAGAAATCATGTTCATAATGTGCATATGTAGGTCACTTCAAACTGGCAAGTTATGCCATGTGAATATATAACATTTAATGAATTGAAATTCTCTTTTTTCGAGAATTGGCATTTATAAAATTCTCAGAGTCTCAGAGTGAAATTGACATTGCAAATTCAATTACCCGCTTAAATGTTGTGATCAATCGAAATATGTGAAAAAATGACAGCTTCAACTGCATGCAATAATGAAGTAATTAATTTTACAAACATTTTTATCATCTTTTATGTAGCACGAATGCTTCAGTCTCTTTCTGTTACTGACATCTAGCTTCATGACGTAGTATTGCTTATAGTATTATAGTGTTCGTTTGTATGCCAGTATAACTAATTCCGATTCCTTTCAATATCTCTGATTTTCAGGAAGACCATCATCATGGTAAGGTTCTGATGCCGCTATATGTTCAATAACATTTTTCGTCACTGCATGAATGATATCCTTTCACCGTATCCAAGCAACTGTCAATCCATTTCAGATAAGATGGTATGTGGTTTGAGCATTGTAAAGTGCATCTAAGATTTTAATTTCATCGATAACAAGAGCAATGCAAACTCTTCTACAGACGTCAAATGTAAATGCCGTAAAAACAGAGTTATGTTGGAGACCTAGGATTACATAAGCTCTGGATGTGGGCTGCAAGACGGCATGTGATTACAGCCATAAATGCTATGGATCGCTATGCGAAGAACTGTAGATAATTGTATGAAAACAGTACACAATAAAAAAATACGAGCATTCCTGAAAAGGAGGAATCAAAGTTATCATTTTAATATAATTTCCTAGAGGATAAGAGATTATTGAAAATCATCGAATAAAAGATGAAATGATGATATGCCCAAAACTTGAGATTGAGGCGTCGCAGGCATTAAGAATGCAACTGGATATAGATATTCGCGCACGAAGCTGAGTGCGTAGAAGTCATAACTCTCATACCTCAGACAAAGACAACTACGTGTGTGCACACTAGTGATGTGCGCACACTGGGGTCGCCAAGGGGGGACGGTGATGTAGCCACCATTGACGTAAGTGATAAAAACGTACGCTGTGTTGGAAGTAATTCGCATGAGCTTTGAACCTCTTCAACTTAGACTTTAAACTTTCATGAATTGGATATTCGCTTCATTCGTAGGAACTCCGCAAGCTTTTAACTTGATGGATAATTTATCATCCTGCTTAACTTTGTATTAATACTTGGGGCAATAGCCAAGTTAGCTTTTGGCATGCACACAAGTAAATGCTATGTGGACAAATTACTACCAGTACTTTCTTCCGATTGCTCATTCACTCTTATGAATGCTAGCACATGTCATGTGCTATCTGATTCTTAATTTTTGCTTGAAGAGATCATGATTGCTTTTTTCCTTTACGTCATGGTTCGTCATGCTGTCGACCAGTTTCGATAGATGACGATATTTTAAAGAATCGATTGAATGACAGCTAATTATTATCTTGTATCACAAAACATTTGATAGCGCAAATAATATGAAATTTATGTTATATGCGATTTCAGAAGTACGAGCATGAATAAAGCACCTTACGTATAAGCCATCTGTATATAGTATATGTCATGCATGATAGATAGATGATGGCAAAATCTGGCCGGTTTTGGTAAATCCAATTAAGGTTATTATGCCGCCCCTCCCACACAAAAAATCTGCCGCCACCCCTGCGTGCGTATACATACAGCTAGTTTAGACCGACATTTTCCTTGATCTTAGATGTCTTCTTAATGAGAATACTCTCCTTTACTTGCCCATCGAATGAGATTGCTTTCGATTATCTCAAGGCAAGCGAGCCATCAGTTCTTATTGAGTCAGAAAATAGTGAAGCTGGAGAAGATCTCGGTCCTCACAGAGTTCAACTTCTTGAGTGACTGATAATGAGTTGAATACCTGACTGCGTTACATGGCTTTGATGATTTTCAGATAGTCGCTTAGCATGAGCATTGGTTTCTGGTTGCAGATTATTGAGGGTCTACTGTATTACTATCATATTTGAATCGAACGCACAAATATATTTAATTATATTACTGTAAGTAAAGTGACCATATAGTCCGGGAGCTAGCGCGAAGTTGTGCAGGGAACGAGGTAGTACATAAAACTTTCACATAGCATAGTACACCTCTAACCTACTGCAAAACTTCGCGTCTGCCGGATCAGATCATTTGCTTTTCAGAAATAGAGAGGATAACAAAATCCTATGTATTTCCAATGGTAAAAATGTGACATTTAAGGTGTTGACTCCATTTTTTCGAATTTTTGCTCATAAAAGTTACACAAATTGGTATTTTGTTGAACTGGTTATTATAGAAATCATCTACAGATCATGATCTTTCAAATGAGCTATCATTCAGTGACAGAGGATGAAGTAAAGTGTACAAACAGACACTTTTCGTTTAAGTATATCAACAATTTTCCTGAAATTTCTATGTTAAAATTTGCAGTTACACCAACGAAAAGTGTCTGCTTGCACACTTTACTTCATCCTCTGTCACTGAATGATAGCTCATTTGAAAGATTATGATCTGTAGATGATTTCTATAATAACCAGTTGAACAAAATACCAATTTGCGTAACTTTTATGAGCAAAAATTCAAAAAAATGGAGTCAACACCTTAAATGTCACAATTTTACCATTGGAAATACATAGGATTTTGTTATCCTCTCTATTTCTGAAAAGCAAATGATCTGATCCGGCAGACGCGAAGTTTTGCAGTAGGTTAGAGGTGTACTATGCTATGTGAAAGTTTCATGTACTACCTCGTTCCCTGCACAACTTCACGCTAGCTCCAGGACTAATAAGCACCATTCAGTCTTTCAAATTTATTCAGAACCAATCAGTCTTTCATTCATATAACCGGCGACGACGTGCAATGCATGTAGACCTACTCCCTTACACTATCCGTAACTGACAAAGGTTTGCAGTTCACGTCATACTATTTTAAACTCATATAACTGACAAAGAGGTGCAATGCACGTCCTTTTAAATGCGCCTTAACTTGACTACTAAGAAGTTCATGCAAGCGACTTCTTGACTGAACTGTTGCATGTATGAAATAAATGCAATACACGTCCTTAGGTCTCAACTGGTTGAAAATTCATCAGAGGTAAAGTTAAAATGCTCTATTGAAAGTAAGATGGAGATTGAAAGGCTAGACCACTTGCTGCTGGCTGCACCACTTGTATAATAGCATGTCTAATTGAAAAAGAAAGTAGATTAAGTAATAGCATAAGACTCTGATCTCAATAAGATTCAGACTTCGTGCACTTCCGCAAGTAATTCATCTCAATGGTGCACTTTATTGATAGTCAATGATAATCCTGCCAATGTAAATTGAACCCTAACCCTATTGCGCGAATATGAACTCTGTTTATCTTTTATCACACTTTTCGTTTTGGTTACCTTCGGTGGTATCAGTCCGGCATCTGACCGACTTCAGGTATGCTTCATACTGCTTACTTTTAATGAAATTCATTTTACTTATTTCAATTGTGTTTTTTGTGCCACTATGAAATGCAAGTAGTAGGAGTGTATCATTATTTATATATAGATGGGCAGATTTCATTATCAATAGGCTTCCGACTACGAGTACCAGTTGTAATTCTTGGTACTGTTCTAACTTCTAAGCATTCCGATAGGTCTCTCTAGCAAGCTATGGGTAAACAATGACTCACTTGTCTCACTCTGCTTGCTCTGAGAATATAACACCAAGGCAGGGGCGTCGCCAGGATTTTTCGAAGGGAGGGGCGGTCTAAACCCCAATCGGCACGGCCGGGCAGGGGTTTCTAGCAATCAAGCACTTTAATCCTATTCTGCCTGGGGGCTCCATCAGCCCTGTGTATGTATTTTTTGATATCTCAGAAATTGATATCTTCCACTTGATCCTAATTGAAGTTTTGAAGGTCACTCCGAAGAGTACTTTTCCAAAAATTGTAATTTTTGAATTCACTGTCTAAACATTTTTAGTAAAATTATTATTTCAAGCAAGTAACTGCTATTAGTCTTGCATACAAATCGAGTTCGCTGACCACAAATCTGAAATCAGAGTTTCAAAAACGGAACCATATGTTGTGTCATCTGGATTTCCATGAACATGTGTATTTTTCAACATGTTGCGCCTTGATAAAGCACTCAATTTTTGCTGTAAATGAAATATTCCGTTGTGAATGATCATTGATAAAATCATTTAATTAGTTTATTAAATTTTTTGAAAACATTGTCATCTTACTAAACCATTTGGCAAACAATGAAAACAAATACAATAAACGAGTAATTGATCTTAATCTTTTCAAGTAAAATATCAATCAATCAATGTTAGACCGTCTGCTATACCCACACTTTCATGAACAAGGCAATCAGGAAAAAGCAAATATTACAACCAAATGTGTTCTTTAAACGGTGTAAGACATTATCAAAACATAATGAAACCGATGAATCGTAAATCCCTCAATATACTTATAATCGCACTTATACAGAGCTTTCTTCTCATTGCCTGTCAGGGAGGTTTGTGTCTCATAGATGTCGGCCTCAAATAACAACAACGTTCAGACAATAAAAATCAGACGATGAAATTACATTTACTGTACCATAATTACATACATAATTACTGTACCATACCGTGCATGCACATTGCTTTTGTAGATTTTTATTGTCAATTCAGATTGCTATTTCCATCGAGGATGAATTAGCCTCGATGTTTTTATACATTTTTTCATATTATACATATACTTTTTCAAATGAATTTGTTTTATTTCATGGAAACTGAATGTAGGTGAATACGCTCATATGACTCATAGGATGATCATAATAAGGATTAACTACATATTATCATAACTATTTTGTTATTAATAGGCCTATATTTATTGTGGGTAGGCCCTATAGCTTATGTAATAGCAGCCTAAACAAAATACAAAGAAATAAAAGAATATAATAGCACAAATATTAGGCTTGCTAGTACGTTGTGCAACGACGTTCGGGTTAATACGCATATAAAAATACAACAATTTCGTAATGTTGTTATGGTACTACATTGCGACAATATAATCTGGTAATGTATATCGTGCACAATGTTGTTTCAGAACAACATAACAACATTATAAAAATCTATGTTCCTCTGCATTTCTCTGAATTTTGCTCCAGTATATGATTTTATGGACCAATTAAAGCTACCTAAGTGACAAAAAAAATTTTTTTCAGTTTTATTTAAAAATAGTGAAAGAAAGGGTTAACGCTCGCACTGTAGTGTCCATTCGGGATGACTGGGGACTGAGGCTATGGCCACTGGCTGTGGCTGATGCCGATTCTCAATACTGTATTAGATAATCATCTGTACATTGATGGTAAATAGATTAGGGAGCTTAGGCAGCGAGAGAACCTGATCGCCACGATATGACCGCCTGCTGCGCACGCCGTAACACTTCACACATGAAACTTTCTCCTCATCTGTCGTTATCATTACAGCATTTTTTCTCGCCTTGGTCATAGTTGAAGTCATCATCAATTGGACAGTTAAAGTTACTCCCAGCTGAGGGGGGGCGGCCGCACCTTCGCCCGCCCTTGCCGACGCCCCTGCACCAAGGTGCCTATCAAGAAATGTATATCATACCCATCATGAGATCTGGATTAGGGTTCAGAGACATCGTGCTTGTCTCCATTTAAGAAAAGTACAGTTTAAAAGTCATGTTCGAAGGTGCGTTTTTGGAACCATCTTTGAAGGCAGTTCTTAAGTAATGTACAAAAGCACGAAGATAATACCATGTGCAAAGAACAGGATTTCAAAGGCAGATATAAAACATAAGTTTAGAAATGTTCTTTTTGATCTTAGAAACTTTATAATGTCAGAAAACTGCCACAAGCGGTATATGTGTTTCATGTTAATGTGTACTTAATGCAACATGTATGTGGCAATGAATACCATTGCATGAATATACAATTATACACTGCCTAATCCATCTAAGAGCTAGCACAGATTCTCAAAAGAAGACTACTCGTCGTGTGTTTCAATAAATATTGCTTAAGTAAATCTTATGTTGATTGCATGCCATTATTTGAAAAATGAGATAACACTTAAAAAACTTGTTTTTAACCCTGTTTTTAATATAGGAGATATTAAGCAGAATTGAAAAATACTTTGAATTCGCTCTAGGCCTTTAGCAGCAATATGATTCATCAGACTAGTACACTTGAAAATTATTTTCCATACATAACTTGAATGCTTCGATGAATGAAGTTTAGCCTCAATCAATTTTGAATAGATGTTTACTGCTGTAATATACAAGTATAGCTTGCATGTCATCTTTTTCATTGTGATGAAGACTAGAGTTGGTATAGTTCAGCAATAGCATTTCACAATAAAGAAGTTTGTACAACATTGAAGTGTCTGTTTAATAGTGGATTTCAAAATACAATCTGCATTTATTTGCTAGCAACATTACTGACATGTCTTACAGCAATATATTTGCAATGAAATTTGAATTCAAAATGAAAATTCATTTTGATTTCTTACGTCTAATAATTTTTCAGAATACATTTTATGTGTCTCAAATAAATGCATGTAGTAATAATGAATTTAATGTGTGTATATACCTTTGATATCTCAAATGCATCTATCGATTGTTGAAACTGTTGTCATAAGCATACCAACTACCTCTCCATTCTTTTTTGTAACTTCCGTAATTCTGTGCAGTAAATGAAAATTGGGCCTCGGCCTACTGCCTTAAAGAGTGGTTTTGTTGATAAATCAGATGAAAAATCTGGTCAGTGGTACTTTTGTCGTGCATAAGTATGCATTGGCATATTTAGACTTTGTGTCGTGAATATTATCGCCAGTTTCTGTAGATAGGCCTATATTGTTTTTCATTTGATCGCAATTTGGAGTCAGTGAAATTCAATTTTATCGAAAAAAAGAACAGTTAGCATAAACGAATTAAAGCGAGTCTTGATGACTCAATGACTCAAGCGCCAATGATTTAATACATAGGATGCATGGGATATCTATATGGCAATTTATTACATGAGAAATCCAAACTTATAAACAAATCACGAGTTTTGAATTTGAGGGGTTTCACGGACCCTGATAGAAGCAATTAACATTCAAAGATGTAGGTATAATTATAAGTTTTCTTCGTCATGATCATGCATGTCATCTGTTCATCAAATTTTTACCGTCTTTCTCAAGAAAATTTATTTGCTTTCTTGAAATTGTCTAAACACTTATTCTGCTTGAGCCAAGTTGTATAAACCTTACAAAACATTTTCAGGTCTAAAAAGCAATTCAATTGCCATCTCACCTCTACTGTACAAATTTCGCCGCTTTAGAGCATGCTTCTACGCTGGATCTGGCGCTAGCTTGGGAAGCTCATGCTTACAATTCTATGTGAACTCAGCACCAACTGCTGGCACCTGCACTGTCAATGGCCAGACAAATGTGAAGCTTACACTGACAATTGGGCACCAAATGACTTTGAAATGCAGTGGATTTTACGATATTGATGGAATTAAATCGTATTTTTATTATGGTGAGTTGATTCGCAAACTATTAAATCACATATTGAGTGATTAGATGCAATTTCTAATGTGTGTAATTACATGTAGTTTTAGTCATAGATTGCTTGAAAGAGGCCCTGACATTTTTAGGTTTATAGTTGGAAAGAGTCAGGAGTATTTTACGATGTTAATATAATTAGTTTTAAATGTTTGTACAAACTCCTGCAACAAATCCTGTTGAAACAAACTCCTGCAAACATCAATAGATTCTTTTGTACCTGAAGATGATTGCCGGATAGCAGTCGAAAAATTTTGTACAAGCATTTAAAACAAATTATATTGACATCGTAAAATACTCCTGACTCTTTCCAACTATGAACCTTTAGTCATAGACTACAGGCATGTGTATATTTATGTGTTCATTGATTTTCTTTAGAGCATTTTCAAATAGAGGATTAGTTGGATTACATGCATTCCATTTCCCTTGCATTTAGTCTCCAGTTATGATTATTTCAGCAACATGGGATTTTTGTCTAATTTTTTTTAAAAATGTTTAAAATGCATCAAAAAATTAAGATTTGTTCATTTTCAGAAAATAGTATTTAATTGTTCACCTTGCATAAAGTTCTAGAAGCACTTGCTTCATGAGCACATACTTTTAAAACTGATTTCGACCGCTATGCATATCTAATAAATAGCATGAATTCAATGTTGTTTGACAGTAATCAATCTGACAATAACAAGCGACAGGAACGAGTAACATTAGGCCTACTGTGAAGCAATAAGAATCAGAAAAAACGATGAATGCACAACTGCTGGGAAAAGTAATTCACCATTAAGACATAGGATTTGATTCAATCTAGGACTTTCATAATTTCCTACCAATGATTCTAGGATTGGTAATGAGAAAAGCTAACGTTGCCCGGCTAGAAGTATTTGAAATGTGGGTATGGAGAAGAATGGAGAAAGTGAAATGGACTGACAAGAAGAGCAATGAAGAAGTCCTTAGACTAGTGAATGAAACACGAAGATTAATGAATGAAATGAAGAGAAGGAAAATGAGATTGTTGGGTCACATCATGCGACATGACAGCTTGCTCCTTTTGCCATTGAAGAAAGAATGGAGAGGAAACGTCCAAGAGGAAGAAAAAGAATCAAAATGGCGGATGATGTCAACGGTGGAAGAAGCTACGAACATTTGAAGAGAAGAGCAGAGAATCTAGAAGAGTGGCGAAAGGTCGTGAGAGACCTGCCTAAGGGCAGATAACTTTTGATGATGATTCCAGGACACGATTTTCAAATTCGCCACTTAGCATGTACCTCACCGAAAAACAAAAGAAGAATTACTGAGGTCACTAGTACAACTTGCATGTGCATGCTCAGATGACTACTTTTAGCTGAGTTACTTCGCATGTGTTCTTTTATTTCTTGATGTAATCTGCGTCAACACTTTTGTGTTGAATAGTTTTCAGAACTGAAACTCAATGCCACGTTACTAGTTTTACTGATAAAGAACTTAGAAACATAGAAACGCACAATCGTCACGACAGAGAGCAATAGGATTTATGACTATTATTATTGGATATTCTGTGGCTACAATACTGTCTTGCTAGGTTTCTCTTGCTTACATGAGGGGCAAAATAGCATTATATATTTCAAAAATAGTCGAAAATGCAGCAAACAATGGTAAAGGTTCAGCATTTGATGAATTCTCTCATTTCAAACTCGTGATACAGTACATACACACTCAATCACAGTCATTATTGCACTTGACTTTTGTTCAATCCGATCAATAAAGTAGTTTGTCTGGGCAACATTTCGAAGTGAATGAGTAGCAATATATATGTTTCAATTCAAATTTGACTTAGGCTGCGTTTCACGAGTCTCTTGCTTATTAATTACAAAGTTAATTTCTGTTGACACATTTACGGGGTTGCCGTGGATATGGGGATTCTGTGGGTATACCCATGAGTGGGTGGTATGGCCGCTGAGGTAATCCGCACAACTCCCCTAGCGTGTCTATGGGATTCACTGGGGATTATCATTACTTTTGACAGTCACTAGAAGCAATCAGAAATGACTTTTTATCATATTTTTTATCATTTTATCAATTTTATTTATCACTCACAATTAAATCCGATTTTTAATTGCCGCATCAAACAGCTTGCCATCCAAAGTCTCTGACACGAAATGCATGAAGTGATGCATTAAAGTGAAGTGTTTGCGTATTCGTATAATAGCAAAATTATCACAGGCTTTGTCAACAGTTGTTAGAGAAATTTTCTTGCAAAGAATGTATGGTGCTTTCACGGGTCCAATTGAAATTGCGTGATAAGACCATGAGAAGTTTCATTCTCAACACTCACCAACATACTTAGCAACTAACTTAGTTTTGAACTTACAGTACCGTATGCTTAATGGGTAGTTAATCAATTCAGATATCTACATAAAGGCTAGAAAATAGGTGAATAGCATAACATATATCAACTTGAACCAAACATTTCATGATGAAAACAATAATGTTTCTTGCTTCTTGCTACATCGATTTATGACTTTGATTCATGATCATGCTTTAATTTAATATTCTCATTCTCTTAACAGTGAACAGGACAACCCCAAGACCACTGGAAGCAAGAGCAACTGGTGAAGCAATATCTGTTGCCGTACCATTAATACCGGGAACTGAGGACCTTTGCGTGAATGTGACGGATAATTTGAATGCAGTTACTGAATATTGCTTTGCGAACATTTCGGCAAGTACATTTGTATTATTTGTTGTTTGTGTTAAATCGTAACAATGAGAGGTTATGCATGGATACTTTTATAAAAGGTGCATGCATGACACTAAGTCTGCCACTCTCACTGAAACAATGTTTGGATACACATCAGATTCCCATTTCATAAAACAGTTACCACTCCAAACTAGTAATAAACTTCAGTTATAAAAATATATCGTCTATCGATAATTTTGGCTTGATAACTTTAATTTCGTTGTATTAAGCCTATTGCTATTTGTGGGTGGACGCCAAGTAACATTTTGACAGTGTGCACTAAACACGGTGCAAAATCATCATTGATTTATAAATGAAAAATTATTCTGCAATTATTTGCAATATGCTGTATTGAGGCAAGAATCTACAACTATTGCAGGTTTCGAGAATTTTATTCGTCTCTATATCTATCAACATTGACTGATTTTTTATATTGAGGAGCATTTGGAAAGAGCCAACTCTGTAATGATGGTCAACTACATTATTATTTTATCTTTGCAATTAATTCCTGTCAGCATCCATTCCCTATCTTCAGGCGGAAAAGGAGTTTACAAAATTGCAAACAGAATCAGTGGATTAAAAACAGAATTACAAAATTAAAATTTAAAATTCAGACCACAGTTAGGTATAGGAAAAAATCATACAAATAATTGAAATTGAAAACTAAGACTGGGGATATGTAATAGGTCGCATTGGATTACATGGGGGCAACAGCATTTAATTGATGATCTGATTGACGATAATAAACATGTGAATGATGAGAAATGTAAATGATATGAAATATGCTGTACCTACAGAAGTAGGTTCATCTGCTCGCGCTTCGGTTTCCTAGAAAGGAAGAATTGTATGTAACCTTAATATCGAAATAGCACATCACAGAATTAGACAACTTGCTCCTTCTCGAATGGATAATTCGTGTGTCGCTTGCTATTGGAAATGGCAAACAATAAGCTGTCAGCAGAGGAACCATAGCCAGTGAGAGATGCGTGCGTGCTGTGATATCACTTCGCACACACCGAAGCACACATCGATGCCTGGCTTCGATTCAGTGTATGCACTAAACAGTTGAGAGATGCCGAGGAGAGGATGTGAAATCATTAAGTTAACTAATTTTCGCACGCCTGCTACTTTCTTTAATAATGATCGGAAGGGTCAACATTATGGAGGAAACTTGTGCGCAATGATCTGAATTCTTCGAATCTAAAGGAATTTTGGCAATCGAAGCACTTTGCTGGAACTCACATTAATCCGCAAGCGACGCACGACTTTTTTTTCCTATATTTGCAATGTATTAGGAATTCCTTTTTGCCCACTTAATAGGTTCCTCGATGTGTCGTCAATTTCGTATTAATCACACTTCTAGCAAACCGAAGCAGATAAACAAAATATTTAATTCTGTGGCTGTACCTGTAGAAAGGATATATAGCACCTATAAGAACGCAATAACTAAAGAAATGTTTAGTAAGATATGCATGAGAAAAAATTCAATCAAATATTCTAAGAAAAAATATATGAATGAGAGGTGTGAATTAGAAATGATGCTGAAAAATTTGGAATTTATTTTGTTGCGCAAATTTTTTTATACCTAATTCCAAATTGTATTGTGAATTTTAATTTTTCTGCTGATTCTGTTGTAAATTTGTAAATTCCTTTTTCACTTGAAGATATTGCAAGAAATTAATTGCGACGAAAAAATGATACAGATAATCATCATTACATAATTGGCTCTGTCCAATAGTACCATTATATGACAATGGCCAATTCACAATTATTTAAGCATTGACCGAGATAAATGCCTAAAGTTGCTGAAATGACAATCAAAAACAGTAGGTTTCCATTCTACTTCTACACTCTAATTTAAACAAGAGCGAAAAATTGGATTTGTGTGGAAGTAACTCTGCATTTGAAGGATGCAGGATATCATTGACGTTTGCGATCATGATGGAGGCTGAGATATAGGGATTTCGAGCTTCAATTAAAGCAGACATTTTCATGTTTTTCTCGATGTCTGATGGACAGTATTGCCGTCAGGGCTTTTACCAAAAGAAAGAATGAAAAATCCTTTAACAGATATTTTGAAAGATTTGATTCTACATTTTACACCGTAGACCCATTAAATACACAAGTAATTACGCTGTATATTGCTGGATACGGGAATTATATACAGTCTGATATTGAAATCGCATACAAATTGAAGCTAGTAATTTCGTAATTTTCCATGCGAATATTGTTTGCTATGAAACGCTTAATCGTTTAATCCACTCATGAGCTTCACACTGTAATATAATGCTGCATAGAAAAATGAAAAGGTTATTCAATTAATCTATTAACGGAAATAACGGCGGTGCGGTGCAGTAAAATAGTTTCGTTTTAGCATCTGAGTTGTGCTGTGTGCTTTCCACATCAGGATATAGGTGTTGAAATATTCACTATTGAAATGAAATTCTCAAATCAGTCACCCTTCAGCGAGTAGTGAAAATGGAGATGTACGACTCCGATTAACAACGATTTTCTTCAACGTCTATCCGCAATACAACAAAGTATGACAGGACACCGGATCCGGAGTTTTTCATGAATAATTAATCGCAATAATGTAATGATGCCTTTAATGATTATTCACTTTAGTCAAAATAGCTGGTGAACTAAAATACCTCCCATCTAGTGTTGCCATTACACGTAACAGTAGCTATAATTTTGCATTCCTTCTGAGGGTACTATTTCGGTCTATTCATTTAAACTATATAATTAGAAGCCATTTTAATATTGTTTGTGATTTTTCAGGTTCCAACACCAACTGTCAATGAAACTGAAGCTGAGGTTGACAGCATTATGAATAGAAGGAAGACACTAAAGAAGATTTTGGCACAAGGAGATTTGGCTCAAATTGGAAACACTGCTACGAATATCGCAGTTGTATTCAAGGAATCCACCAAAAACCTTAATAATAAAGTGAAAAATGGAAAATATGACGGTAACCACTTTGTGCTTTTGCTTCTGTTATACACACATATTGACAGTTCGGCACTACTGCAGTTTAGTGCACCCTCTATGAAAGAGACGGAAACGCTCCTACTGCAGTTTAGTGCACCCTAAAACAACGGCGCATTCTCCCGCAAACGATGACTACGCACATTACACCGAAGCGCGCGCTCGGTGTAATGTGCGAAGACGAAGACGAAGACGAAGACACACGAAGACGCAAAGACACTCATTTATAACTGTAGGGAAGAACGAACGGCATTCATTCTGTTGATTAAATCATGTTGTTAAACGATCTTATTACGCTTGTTCATGACTCGGTCAGTGCTCGCCAATTTCTACAAGCTCAATGTATATTGCCTTCTGCTTCTCCTCAATGCTCTATTCCGGACTGCAGTCGAGAAATGACGGAAGTCAAACGTTCTGGAAGAGCTGATGGGTACTACTTCTCACATGCATTTTAGGGTGCACTAAACTGCAGTAGGGGTAAAAGAGGGTGCACTAAACTGCAGTATTGCCAACAGTTCGACGAAAATCCGCGATAAGCACTTTTTTAATTTCTGTCTCCCATGCCGCTAATAGTTTCAAATAATGACGCTGACATACTTGACTTAATTCCCGTCTGACATTCATCACGGGCGACCGCACAGAAACAAATCCCTAACAGTAAGATTAACCCATTGAAATGACCTTGTCATTAACATGTTGCTTTTACTTTTACTAATCATACTTAAGATTGGCAATATCGGCATAGCAATATCAATATATTTACGAAACATTATGTCTTTCGGAGGAAAGCTTCCTTAATGAGGGTTTAATTCACAAAATGTTCCAATAGTTCGGTCTTAAGCAGCTAATGTTTAGAGACAATCAAGCGATTCAGACCACAAGATATTTCTTCAAAAGAAGTGAATGCTCGTGCACGTAAATCGTCCAGATCATCTTCTAACACTAACTGCGCGGAAACGTTTATCCCACACTGATTTGAGCAATCGACTTCAAGCCAAACTTGCAATGGAAGACTTTCGAGTTGGCATTAGAATTCTTGCCTCCAATGCAAACTCTTGACTGCAGTGATGACACAGAGAAAAAACTAAGGAAAGCGCACCCTTCGTTGCCACATGATCGAGCAGGCGAGGTGGAACCATTGCCTCCAATGATTAATTTACCAATAACTAAACATGATCACGCACATCCGATCTTTTTCTGGTGGTTACAGTGGTGGCTTGGATGAGCTTCGAGACTGCAGAGCGATAATAGGATTCCCCTTACTTTCTGTGTTCTCTGATTATTTCAGGAAATCTTCCAATGAGCGCTCGAGACATGCTGCATTCCGCTCGTCTTATTGCCTTAAAGAAAAAAGACAAATGTTATAGGACCAATAGCTGTTGGTTCAGCTGTTTGAAGATTAGCAACTAAAATTGCAACTTCTGCTGCAAAACGCCTTGCTCCACAACTTCAGCCAATTCAGTTGTATGTGGGAGCTTCTCTTGGTTGTGAGGGTGCTGTTCATGTTTTCTGCACAACATTGCACTGCAGTAGTAAGCTTCATGGTTTAATAGCAGTTAAGTTTTTGACGAATGCAATGGTTTCCTTTGTCAGATTTGTTCTGCCCATCTTCGGGCTTCTATTTGCCTGGATTTCTCGTGATGTCGTGCATGTGTTTTAAATGTTATGTCTTTCGGCAAATAAATTATCATTATCATCATCATCATTTCAGTTCTATTAGAAGGGAAAATATGTTTCCTGTAATAGAACACACCCCAGAGCTTGTCTCGATGGCCTATCAAGCCTATCCAACGCCTTCTTTGCTCGTTTTTGGTGAAAAAAATCATCGAATCAGAAATGGGTGTCCACCAAGGAGATACAGCGGATCCCTTGTTTTTCTTTTTGACAATTGATTCTGTTGCGCGATCAGTGACCTCTTCAATTAATATCTGGTAATTAATTGATTAATATGCGATTAATACTTCCGTGCAGGATGAGTGCAGACATAATACCTCGCCACAGCTCCTTCAACGGGACAATCCACTTAGCACTGGTGAAATGCGGACTTTCCGCTGTTACAGAAACTAATGGTCTTAATCGTGTTGACGGAAAGAGACCAGACGGGATGACGATTTTCCCCTCTCCTAGCGGGAAAGGCTTAGTTTGGGACCGCACATGCACAGACACATACTGCACGTCATATCCACATCAGTCGTCTGTCGCTCCAACATCAGCAGCCAAACACGCAGAAGTGACAAAGGTGAAAAAGTATAAAAATACATAAAAATATGACCGAGGCCTGTATTTTTCAGCCGGTGACTTTTGAAACGACTGAGGTGATGGGAACCTCAACATATCGGTTCATCACTGATCTTGGAAGGTGTAGAACATCTGCTACAAATTATTCAAGAGAAGCCATTTGGCTGAGGCAGAGGATCAGCATGAACTTTCAAAGGGGAACGCGGCTGCAATCCTCGAAACTTGACGTAGTTTTTCTCACTTATTTTATTTATTCAAATCTTTCTGACTTAAAATATAAATTCTATTTAATTATACCAGATTATTATTGATTAAATATATATATATCAATTCTTGTCAATATTGTTCAATCATTGTCTCAACAGGCATGGCACTTTCAATCCCATGTTACCGGCATCTTTGAATTCTTATGTGGAAGAATGCTGTAATATTTTGATCAGTTGTCAGTATTGCATATTAAAAGAGGTTTGTCATTCTACGTTTGGATCTTCAAGCAATAGACAGTTGCGACTGCCGCCTGAATACTGTGTTCAAAAAAATTCTAATTGTAACTTGAGGGACATCAAAAGCCAAACATGCGGTTGGAGGATGCCAAAGGATCAAGACATACCCGGCATATGAAAGACATGTATCGTGAGGAACAGCCAACATAAAATTTGATCCATGTGGTCCAGATGGATAGAATTGATAATTGAGCTTTCTAAGAAGAGTCAATATTGCTCATTTAGTCCTTCGTGCGCAATCGTTAGTCTGAACTTCTAGTTACCTGACGCGCCTAAGCAATCTTGTTCTATGATTAATCATGTTTTAGAACTTTCTAAACAATTGAGATCTTCATTTATGGCATCATTTTTATTTTCAGCTACACAGAAAAAAATGGAAGTTGAGAAATCAGTGGTAAGTCCATGATCTGACGTTTTAGCACATGTTCATGTATGCTGAGAAATTTGAAAATTTATTGCAAAGACATTGACTGACTTTTATATCAATTTTCTGGAAATTTGTTTTTTTATAGATTCTCGGGGAATTAGCGAATGGCTTGGATAAAGATACTAATGCTGACAGCTACTCCAGCATATCAATGACGTGCAAAGCTGTTGAATCAATTGCTGACAATACTGAAACCGTTGACAGAAATAGTCAGGTAATATTTATCAATTGCATTCTTATGTAGTCTGTGTTCTTCACTGTGCCTTGTATGTGTGTGTTTGGGTCTAGAGATGACTTTCAGAACTAGTCTCGAGGGGCAAGAAGATCCATTTCCCTTTGAAAGCAATGCGATTTCAAGCCTGAATTCTGAAGAATTAGAACACTCACAGGATCACCACCTTAAACGTGTGCAGTCAGTTAATTTAGATTGCAAAGAGTCAAACGGTGTGAATAATATTTCAATTTGACAAATTTATCACTGAGAAAATCTTATTTAAAGATGCGCACTTTTCACTTGACAGGCCTGCTTTTCTGTCCGCTGATGTTCGTCGGGAGTTGGATGCGATCTACGTGCGAGCACGTACTTCTACAAGGCCGTATCTATACTGCCGTGCACGTACTTCGGCGCGCTTGGCCGATACACAGCCCAAAGATCATAGAAATAAACTGTTTATCTGAAGTTGACTAGAATGGAAATTGACTCAAGGTCGCGGCACATCCGGGGGAACAAAATTGGCGCATGGATGACCAATTAAAACCTAGATTTACACATGTGACTGATTCTAATGCAATGACACGCTCGTTGACAGGTGTTTCTAAGTGAAAATGCTTGCGATATATGTGTCACCATTGTGTATTTTACGAAGCTTGACTTCCATTCTAAAGGTTTTATTGTTATCAATTTCTATGCCAAAGCGAGACGAGTATCCATGTCCACTCTATCTCTTGCTACCATTGCATGCAACGAATGGTTGGGATGGGATAGTATCCGCAGTTGACTAACCCACATACAAATGAATCTACATATCTCTGTGCACAGAGAGATTCCACATAGATTCCTTTGTATCAGATGTGGCGTTCTTTACCAAATTAATCTTAATTTCCTTCTTTCCTACAAGACAACAATAAAATGATAATTCTCTTTCAAATCTGAGGCGATTGCTAAATAGTTTCTGTTGGCCTCCGTGTTTGGTCTGGGATGATTGCACGCTGCGAAAGCAACTGGAGAGAGCGATGTACAGGATAGCAAATATCTATGTGTACTGAAGCACAATTTATGACGCCATTACATGCTCAACGCACAAGTGGTGCGATTTCCTCGCGAAAGTAGCTTGCTTCAAAAATTGTATGTAGGCTAAGTAACCATCCATTCGCCACAAAAAGTTTTCGCGAATTGGTCCAGTCACCAGAATTTTGTACCACAAAAATTTGGGATTCTGCAGTAGGATATTTACCGTCCTACTGATTTGAATTGGTGTCTTCGTGACTTGCCTCAGTCTGGCCAATGAGAAGGCAGATTATTTTTGTATCGAATGAGCTACAACAATGTAGTGCAATTGCTTATCCTCTTTCTCATTCTGCACGTCGTATTTCAGATCAATAACTTGCTTTTATAGTGCACAGTCTGCTGGCTAAACTGTAGGAGTCGCGGATCGGAAAAATCAAATAGCACGATTCTTAGTGAAAAGCCTGAATGTCGTGCGAGCTGTTGTTGAAGTAATGCATTATTTTTCCCAAGGTCATTCTTCGTTAATCCTATCCAGAGCAGCCGATTCGGAAAATTCACAAAAATGTCTACTTACTCGCATGCATGTGCCATGAACACTAATGTACAGCTTTAATAAATAGTATGCATCTCTTGTATTTTTTCAATACTCTATTTGATGTCTGTGGCATATAGTTCATAGACTCATTTTTTAAATCATTAAAATCGAGACATTTCATTGAAAGTTATCGAACAAAATTCTTCCAAAAAGTAGCGATATTCAGACTCTAGAAAAAGAACTGTTCACACTAGGTTTCAGAATTGACCTCAAAGTCGGCCAAATTCCACGATTCTTGATTAAAAAGTTAAAAATGCGCTAAAGCTGAATGAAAGTCAGGAAAGCGTGGGTTGGGCGGCTCATTTTTATGTGGTTCACAGCAAAAATTAGACAGGAGTCCCCTTTACTATAGATGGGGGTCAGTGGCGTCGCGTGCTCCCAGACCATAGGCCTTCTCTCCAAAGTGTATTCCTATATTTCTGCAGCAGACAACATGAACTGCATAAAATAATTAATTTGACACTATCTTAATTTCAGTGAATTTTCAAACACTTGTACAGGTACATGAACATTCAAATCATGCCGGCATTCATGACTACAGAATGAAATGAAATGATGTGAGAAATAGATACTGATATTTAAATGAAAGGTACACTGAAGTCCTTAGACTAACCAATGTTGACTATTCTGCATGTGAGTTGTGATTCACTATGAGTCCTAGGAGACAGCCTCTTTTTCTGAACAGCCTCATAACATTGCAATCCTAAGCTGACTGTTCGTCAACGCTATATTACTAGATACTATAGAGAACATTCACTCTCGAGGAAGTTCTCGACGACGCCAGACTCCGCCGTGTTTACTATAGCCTGTCAATCACTTACATGTTTCAAATTTAGGGCTGCTAAAATGTTTTTTGTGCTCGTCCTGATATTCTTTCCCTTGAGAGTGGTTTAGTTTTTATTTCAATGCCATAAACTTCGTGTACGATGGCTAGAGTTTTCTGCATAATCCCTCGGACGACTGGCCGGTGTAGAAAATAACCACTGTTGAAATAGTCGCCATAAACATGAAAGCAGAATATGTCTTGAATCATTATCCCTGACTGAATCACTTCATGGCTATCTCCTTTCTGCGGCTTCTAACCTTCCGATCTGACATTCAGCCATTGGTGAACGCAGACAGCGACGATTCAACGCGTCATCATCTTCTCTAAAATTTGGCGAAGTCAGCAATAGGGAAAATTTGCGTCTCCCTCTATCTGAATCTAAGAATTTATAAATAGATCTTTTCTTACATTGTTGCAATGTAATTGCTTCTTCGTTTCTATCGGGAGAAGACGAGCGAGCTAAGCGCACACGCTCCACATATCACACAAACACACAAATCTGTGATTTGCTGTGAACACATCCACAGCGCATTGTGTGATGGCTTGAAGATCCCTGCAGTTCACAGCTGAGCTCTGGCGCTCGGAACGTATTTGAGAGTAGTGACTTGAAACTGTAAAAGGTGTAAACATAAAGATGCTCTCAAACACAAAAAATCAAAACTATTTGCACTTAAGTTTTAATGAACGTAAATAATTATTTTTGGGTATGCGGCGAAGGCCTCGAAGGCACGGAGATGACGCCACTGATGGGGGTATCTGAATATCAGAACGTATATTTTTCAATGCATGAAAAATACGTACAATGAGGTTAATGAAGTTAATACAGGGATGGCAAGTTGCAATAATGACATTTACAGAAAAAATGATTTGTGAGATTTATGAGTGAGATGGAGAAATGATTCTAGCTTATCTGGAAGGAGAGGACATTGTCAGCAAATTACAGTTGATGATTGATGATAGAATCATAAGAATTTTTAGTGCATTCACATACAATTCAAATGGTCATGCGTCATATTAAACATTTCAATCAATATGATAAAAAGAGTGTTAATATAAACGGCATTAATAATTCAGCTTGTTTTAGATCTTAATAGGTTTCCGATCTAATTAATAAGTCCTAATTAGTAGGAGGTCCGAGACGCCAAAAAGATAATTTAATCAACTTACAGGTACAAATGTAAAATCATGATCAAAGCACAAATGATGCTTCAGAATGCCTCACCTGTAATGAGATGGTTGAATCAAAGAATGTGTTCGCGCTTAGTGGATACGTTCCGGACCTCCGATTACAGTTTGTCTTTCAACTCGAACTGGACGCAATCTTGGATTGTGTGACTTTTTAATGAAGTTGATTAGTTATCATGATGCTATTGGTACTTGACGAAATTTGTCAGCTCTGATGTCATTTGCATTCTGTATGAACTTAGTCAATTTTACAACTTTACCTATCTCTAAAGTTTCCAGCATAGCATAGAAATCTTGCTTCGGAAGTTTAACCTGACAGCATTGTGTACTGAACATTCACAAATGAAATGGTATACAATTTCTATTGTTCTATCATTGCATAAACTACATATTCTTTCTTCATAGCTTAATCGATTTCTATAGCTGCCAGTCCTAACAGCAAGATCATGATTTCCGCATCTAAATTTCAATAACGGGGTTACAATCTTTTGTTTCGGATTCACAGTCAAATAACCTTTCAGATTGCAATCGAATCGGCTTAATTCTAAGCAGTCAATACCTGTTCTACTTTTCTTGGTATCATTTATCCAAATGGCTCTAAAATGCTCCATAAGTCTTGTTTTGACGATAATCGTGCACTTTCTTCTTTCTATTTCTAGATTGTTTTGATCTAGCCACAAAAATGATAAATCAATCTGCTTTAGAAGTTTTTGCATTCTCCAGCACCACGTGTAAGCGTATCTGCTTTCATCTAAGTTCTGCAAAATATAATCATAGCAAATCTTCATGATGCTGTTATCAGCATTGAAAATTATTTTAATCCATAAGTTGATAGCAGCTTTATCAAAATAATATTCGCGAGGGAATAATCCAAACTCGCCTATCAGACAGTAATTAGCAGTTGTCATTAAATGATAGAAACGCTTGTAGAATTGAAACTGTATTTTATTTAAATCAGATAATTTATTGTAAAAGCAAGATTCTCCGCCATATTGAATTTTTGATAATGTTAACATTTCAAAGGTATTTCTCACAATTGCTCCGTTAGTGTACCCCAGTTCTTTTAGTTTTTTAGCTGTTAGATATGATGATTTCCTGCCATTTTCAGCTAAGGAGAGAAGATGTTTTTTTGTATTATTTGCGATCCAAAATCCGAGATATTTGTATTCGCGTACTATTTCAATTCGCTGCAATTCGCTGTTCAATCAAGTTCAAAATATTCATTCTCGCATTTAATATTTTGAACCATGATTTTGGTTTTATCAACATTAATCGTTAAACCATTACGCTTACAGAAATCATGGACCATCTGTATCTGTTTAATTAAACTGTTTATATCTGTATTCATCAGAAGGATATCATCGGCATAAATTAAACAAGGAAGTTCTGTTTCACCAATCTTCACTCCATTAGGATCTTTAAAATTTGAGGTTACAAGTTCTAGCACTAAGTCATTTATACATATTGAGAACAGTGTTGGCGACAAGCTGTCACCTTGGGGTATTCCATTTTTTAAAGTAAAATGATCAGATTCGTTACCATTAAGTAAAATTCTAAAAGTTTTGCTAATGATCAATTTTTTCAACAGGCGAGGAAAATTACCATTAGGAAGCATATTATTTAACTTATAGATCAGAAGGTTTTTCGGCATTGTATCAAAAGCCTTTGAAAAATCGATGAAGCATATATATAATGGCTGCTTATCGTTTTTGTGGATTTACATTACTTCTCTTACTATGTATATATTGTCCATTGTTGAACTTCCTTTTACAAATCCTGTTTGACATTGATGGATGATGCAATTAGTTTTCAACCATTTGTTTAATCTATTGCTCAATACTTTTGTTAACAATTTTTCAATATTTGAGCTTAAGTTGATCGCTCGATAGCTGTTTATCTCATTCTTATTGCCTTTCTTATATGCGGGGACGATCCAACTTTCAGAAAACGGAACTGCGTCATCCCTCTCACATAAAAGTTGATTGAACAAATTTTGTAAAATAGGTAATGTTTCATCGCTAATTTTGAATATTTCTGAAACAAATTTATCAGGACCACTTGACTTGGAGTTTTTTGTTTTTCTTAGATTAGTTCTCAGTTCACCGATTGTTATTTTTACATCAAGAATTCCATCGAATTGTATTTTTAAATCATGACTATTTGTTGGAATAATATAATCTTCAACGTTTTTACATATATCTGAATTTATCATTTCTGTTTTAAAATCACTGATTGTTAAAGTAGTTGTGGTAGTGGTCCTCTTCGTTTTATTGATTAAATTACAATAGTCTTTGTTGTCATTATTTTGCTTCGCTGTAACTAGTCTCTTCAAGTTACTGATTTTAATTTTACCCATAACAATTTAATAACCAGCGAAACTGGGTACATCCACAGTGGCCAACGAAAGACGATTCAGTCACCAATATTTCTCGGTAAACTGAATGGAAAGCTGAACGGCGATGGTGACTTTATGCATCGATGATAACTCTGTCCCTTATCAGACGAAGCAATTTAAAATGGCGCGTTGGATGTGTGGTGTCTCTCCTAAAGATCGGATCTCAAATCAAGAAGAATGTCGGGTTGGGCATACTGGTTACGTATTGTTTCAAATTTTACAAATATAAATTGTCTAAAAGATGAAAGAGTCTTAAGTATGACAAGGTAAAAAGCATGAACAAGCACAAAGTTTGGTATGCCCTGCAGTTCGCTCTCATTTTAGTTGCTTCTCCATTTTTTAGTAATTGTTTAATTCATATTATTTTGAATTTGCCGTTAAATTGCTACCGGAACTCTTAGTGCATATTTCTACTCATTCCAAATCGATAATTAGAATGAATTCCATCTATAACATTTACAACATTTACTTTGCAGGCAACATTAGCACGAGTCGCTCATAAAGCTGTTAATGCCTTAGATACGTTATTAAAGAACGGAGATTCGAAAGAAGTCATTCAGCAAAGTTGTGTCTCAATTGCAACTGCTCTCTTCCGAACAATCGAGGTAAGTCTTCGAAAGAAGCGACAATTGAAAGAAAATAATAGCTGAATTAGGGACTGTCAAAAAATGCAATGCAATTCATTGATTGCTATAGTGGAATAATTGCAAATAATACTTTGCAATTAACCGCTGAGTATGATGTCAGCATGTGGTTTCTTGATGACCAAACATTTATTATGCTCTTTTTCTCTTAATTGCACTAGAAAATAGAAAACGATCAATTGCTGTTACTTGTAATTAACAGAAGTTAATTATTTTTCAGTGTTATTTATCTTTTTTGTTATATAAGCAGAGCGGGTAATTGCAGACATTCGACATGCCATACATATATTACTTACATATGATGCAGTAAAAAGAGCATCATCACACATTAGATGCTTTCACAAATTTAGGCCATTGGTATTGGTTGCAGTAGTCAGTACCTGAAACTCATGAAGCACGTTTCGCTTTCAAAAGATGAACTAGAATTTATGGCTGAAATGATGTATTGATATTTGCGTTCAATCATACTACTCTTATTTAGTCCTTGTTTTGCAGGCTGTTCTGTAGAATAGCAATATAGCTTTCATGATACACTGTAAACTGTAGAGAATGTGTTCATTAGAACAACATTTCGGAAACAATGAGAACAATTAAATATTCGAATGCATAATTAATCTTTCCCAACTGCTTTTCTGTTGCAAACCATATTCAAAATCATATTTCCCAAGAAACAAATGATAAAAATGATTCAGTGATCAATTTACATTATACAAATTAAATTTGTCATTTGTCATGGCTATCAAAGTGCAGTTCTTACTGATAGGAAAGAGTGTTCGTCAGCTGATATTGCAGCCTTCAGTCACAGATTGCACACAGTACACGTATATTTTAATATTGAAAGAAGAAGATGATCACGAGAGAATTTCGCGGTTCAAGAAATCTCGTAAAATTTCAAACATGCATGCCATAACTTTACTAATATAGTCTTCTCTTTTTCAGACAAGCAGTTATCAAGTGAATGCACCCACAATACTTGATTTTCAAAACACATGGCTTGATTATGACACGTCGATCAACAGCAAACAAGCAGGTAATATTTTGCAATATGCAATTACTTATTAGTTTGACATTAATAGAGAAGAGTAGCAATCGGCTAATGTCGATAACTTGTTATGTAGACATCATTATGTACATACTAGTAAGCCGGCACTGTAGTTTTAAAAATCCAAACATGGGTTTAACAAATTTGAATCCAATGGGAGCAGGCTTGAAGCTTTTCCATGAGACTTTTTAGGAAATGAAATTTTCTATGTTGTCTCTGATGAAGTGAAAAGTACTTAGTCTAGAGCTACAATTTGTGGCATGGATTGTCTTCATCTTCTATCATGTTCATGTACCTTTGTCTATGAAACCAAACACACTCAGAATTTGCAAGCATCCTAATGTCGGCAAACACACACTTCGCCCAATTGTAGTCGCATTTAACCACATTCTTGCATGTATGACCGATCAGAAACATAGGAAATGGATAGAAAGTGATCTGAATACGTTCCATCCTAACTAAATATTATGACTTCAGACTAAGTACTTTTCACCTTATGAAAGAAAGCATAGAAAACCTAATTTTCATTTTACATGTTCTTCCTTGATCCTGTCTGATATGAAAATGAACCAGATAGAACTCGGCAGACGCGCAGATTCCTGATAGTCATACGGTGCACATGAACGTCATTCTATCAAAGTCTCATTTTCGGCCTCTTTCCCTGATGAAGCTCCATGCCGCCGGCCGCCGAACTATTTGGGATAGACTTCACACAATACAGCTCCTTTAGACACGAATCTACAGCTACTGAAAGCCGGATCTCTACGATTGTATATACATAGGTATAAATACATAGGTCACTTCAATATATTTCCTGCAAATTTGCTGACCAATTTGATGACACGTTTTGATGCTGACTTTCGAGTTTTTCAACCGCATAGCAGCGTTCATTCTCTTCGGATATTCAATGTACTTCGACAGATCCTTGATATTAATTGATTCAAAAGAACAAGGGTGTCTTCTTAGGTTTATTGGCTAAAAGAATTACTAAAAACAATATGTACAGGCCCAACGTTTCGCGTGTTCACGCTTCCTCAGGGGCAAAACAGATAAGACTTAAGGCTAAAAACGTCAGTACAGGAGAGCGCTCTATCTTAGAGCGTTTTCCTTTTATACGTTCTGGTGCGGGGTGTGAGAATCAGACATCAGAAATCGATCAATTCGTGTTTGCGGTTTATTGTAGGCTTCAGGCATTTAATAAAACTAACTTCGCACAACCGAGTGTCCACCGGACTCTTGCATTTTTCCAAGATATCTAATGTGAAGTCGTCAATAGAGGAAACCCGATAACAATTAATTCTGTGGTCAGCCAAAGCACTGCTGATATTACTATTGAAAGACCGACTGTGTTCATTGAAACGGAATTTAAAAGGGCGACTTGTCTGCCCGACGTACGTATTGTGGCAAAAATTGCAAGTAAACTTGTAAACTAAAAATTTGCTCGAACAAGTGTAATTGCTGGGTAGGCGATTGCAGACAATACAATTTTCGTGCTTTTCAATTCTAGGTTTGCATTGAAGATTATTATATAAGTTAGAGTTAGGAACATCAACCAATGATACAGGTAAGTCATAATTTCTGATGAGGGTACGAATTTGACGGCTGGTGCTATCATTTTATTTTCATCATTGATAGCAGTAAGTCTTATCTGTTTTGCCCCTGAGGAAGCGTGAACACGCGAAACGTTGGGCCTGTACATATTGTTTTTAGTTATTCTTTTAGCCAATAAACCTAAGAAGACACCCCTGTTCTTTTGAATCACTTCCGACATGAAAAGTCTTCTGCATGCGGCTATCATACTTGATATTAATTGCTTGACAAACTTCCTTTAACATGATAAGTGTGATTTAATTTCCTATTTCAATCTGTTAACAATATATTTCATTATTCAGAATATAATTTTGAATAATAACCATTTCATTATTTTAACGTCCTGATTTCAGGGGCGATGGGTTCATGGGCAGAGACTGAGCACAATTACAGGTTATTCATAAATGGTGAAATACAGGCAGCCAACACTAAAAGTATTCAGAAAGACTCTATTACTGCTGCCACAAGCTCAATGGAAAGAGTCATCAGGAAAACACAACTGTTTGGAGAAAAGTTTTCGTTCAGCACGGGAAAATCTCATTTCCATGTCCTTTCCGAAAAAGATGCATCTCACTTCAGTTCCAGAAAATTTGATGCTGGTGCTGGCGCAACATTACAAGTCGGGAATTTGTGCGGAGCTGAAGTCTGTGCATCAGACGTTGGACTAATAGTAAGTCAAAAATATATTGATAAATTAGTGCTGAACAGATACTTATTCGTTATCTTCAACTTCCTCGCGCTTTTGAAATGCATGTATGTCTAAGATTCACAAAAATTAATCAATCGTCACAAAAAGTCAGTTACACGTAGTTGAGTATATTTTCTATCCTAATAAATAGATAAGTAAATCGGACAATTACTTTTTATGGTAGAGACGATAGCTTGAAGCTTTCTAGCGATGTCAGCAGCAGCTTCAGGCATGCCAGAAATATATGTGTGAACAAACAGTGGAAAATAGAAATGTAAATTAAATTTGTTTTCGACGGCAGGAATTGAGTTTTGAATACTAATGGCTGATAATAAACTGACAGTCATATAATGTGAACTGACTGTCTAAAGTGACTTTCTTTAACTCGTAATCATGAACGCATGTATTAAAAACAACATCAAATACAGTGGAAGATGGTTAATCGACAACCCGATAAACGACAAGTCTCTTTTATCGACAAGATTGTCCAAGTCCCGGTACAATATGACAAAAATTTTCTTTAATCGACAAGAAATTGTGTCAAAGTCTCTTTTATCGACAAGGTCGTGATGCAGCACTCACGTGACTTTTCAAGTTCTACGCGTCGCGTCGGTGACTTAGTCATGAAACTCAACGATTTCCCACCTGCTGCTAAGAGAAAACGACATGATCTGTCCATTAAGGAAAAGCGAGCTGTGATCAAAGAGAGTAATTCTGGAATGAAGGCCGCCGAACTCGAGAAAAAGTTTCAAATCAGTCGCTCACAAGTGTGCCGAATTCTTAAGAACAAGGTGAAAATCCTTGAGGATGTGACTGCGAACGAGAACATGGGGCGGAAGAGGAAGCGATCCGGCAATCTTCCAGACATTGAATCGCAACTCCTGAACTGGTTTTCAAAGATGCAGAACCGGAAGGCTGAAATTTCTAGTCCGTTATTGATTCAAAAAGCTCAATTATTGGCTCGTGAGCATCAGGAAACGACTGGAGAGAACCTTGATTGTGAGTTCTCAACTGGATGGCTTGCTGGGTTGAAATCAAGAAAAAACTTGACCTTCAAGAAATTAGATGGTGAGAAGGCAGATGCTGATGTCACCGGGGCTGATTCGTGGCTTCGAAATGTGCTGCCTGAAATTCTTGCCCAATACGGTTCAGATGATGTCTACAATACAGATGAAACTGGACTATACTATCGTGCTACTCCGGACAGTTCGTTGATGAAACAAGGTGATTCAATATCGGGCTCTAAGAAGAGAAAAGAACGATTGACAATCCTTCTCATGGCCAATATGACAGGCTCAGATCTTATGAAGCCGCTGGTCATAGGAACATCCAAGAAACCGCGCTGCTTCAAGAACATTCAATTCTTTCCAGTGAATTACGATGCAAACAAGTCAGCGTGGATGACGTCCAAAATCTTCACTGCCTGGCTAAGCCGAATTGATGTTCGAATGCGACTCACCGACAGAAGAATCGCAATCATCTTGGATCATTGTACAGCTCATCCGAGTGACGTGAGGCTGACGAACATCGAACTGATTTTTCTGCCCCTCCCCCCCCCCCCAACACAACCTCCTTGATTCAGCCCCTCGACGGCGGAATAATCCGATGTATGAAAGCTCACTATCGACGGCTCTTGATGGACAAAATTCTGCAACGCCTAGATGCTGGATTAGAGGAAACTGCCCAAGAATCCTCTAAATCAATCTCAGTTTTGGACGCCATCTATCTCATCTCCAAAGCGTGGAAAAATGTGTCCAGTGAAACTGTCCGCAAGTGTGGCTTTGCGCATGCCTCTACACATAATGTGCCTATTGAAAGCGCTTCCGACGAGACCGACAACTTACAGCTTGATCCTTTCTATGTGACATTCGACAATGGCATGGAATGTATTCAGGATGAAGAGGAGAAGGACGAGGATAAAGAAGACAATGAGGAGGGTCAAGTTTCAAGAACTGTGATTTCTCGTGCTCAAGCCCTACGACACATCGATGAGCTGAAAATTTATTTTGAAGAGCACGGGTTGAGCACAGTGACTCTCAATGAACAGCAAAACCTAGTGTTCGCTGCCACATCTCACAAGCAAGCAAAGATCACGGACTTTTTCCTTAACTGAGATACTATTACAATGCAGAACCTAGATGTTTCATGTTGACCATGTGTTAAATGCACATTTGTTATGCACATACAGTATGTATACTAAACGGTTAGTTTTTGAATTTTGCTTGCTTTTTCTTGTCAAATATTTGATATTTTATACAGTCGGGTTAATAGCTGTGAACAAAGCATGCTGTGATGTTCGAACAGAAGTAAATAGAGTGTGGTTTCTATAATTGACAAGTCTCTTTAATCGACAAGGTTTAACTAATCCCGAACCTTGTCGATTGACCATCTTCCACTGTAGTTTTATTTTATGGATTCACGTGTGCTTCTTGATCTGTCATGTGATGGCTACCAAAATATATTTAGCCATGCAGTTATTTATTATTTCAACAATTTCTTCTTTTGCAGCTTTGTAAACTTTGTAATGACACCAATTTTGTGCCATGTCATTTCATTTCAAAATGAGAGCTTTCCAATCCTTCAGTTGAATCAAATTACAATTCGCATCTTCTGAGATTCAATGTACAAGTACAAGTCAGATAATTCACTATTTGTCTAAATGACGGTTTCAAGATCCATTTCGGCTTTCTGAAATGCATTTCACGCTTTTCGCGATACGCCTCTCGTTTTTGAAATACAGTTTACGTTTCCTGGAGTACATTTTGCGTTTTCTATAAATCAAATTATCCTTCTTATTATAACGTACGTTCTCTAATATGCATTTTGCTTTTGACTGAAATACTACTTATCTGGTCTGAAATAAAAATTTCTGTTCATCGCGATTTCAAAAATGCATATTACGCATCGAGAATTTATTTTATTTCATCTGAATTACATGATGTATTATCTGATAATCAATTGATGGTTTCCGAATTATAGTTTTTTATTCTGATATTTAGCTAATGTTTTCTGATATTCAACTTGTAAATTTAGAATCTTTTCTGAAGTACAGCTGCTGATTCACAAAATGTTTTCCGTTTTCTGAAAATAAATTTCTGTTTCAATATTCTTTCAAATCTTCTCTTCTGGAATCAATCGCGTGTTTTCTCAAACATGCACATTTAAAGGATGCATACAATACATGCCATCTTGTTCATTTGAACGAATCGATCCTCCCTGCAAGCAATAATCGGGGCTGATATGACGCTGTAGCAGCGTTTCCAAATGGTCATAGCTAATAATTAGTCATTGATTGTAGTTCACTAGTTAATTGCACGTGCTCGAAGACGGTTGCTGACCTAAATCTATATATTTATTTATCTCTTATCTTTATCTCTTATCTCTGTATATCTTATTTATCTATTTATCTATTAATCTATTTACTGCTTTCTTGCAACAATAGTTATTGACGGATCACCCAATCATTGTGATGCTCCTATCAATGAAAATGTTGATGTTCATACCCGTCGGCGTCTTGTAACCTTGTTATCATCTATTTATCAGAAGGGTTTCCTCTCTAGATGTGAATTGTCAGCTCTGAAACCTGCAGATTTCAGTAAGCCTCGAAAATTTTACATGTTACCAAAAGTACATAAAGAGAGTTGGGTATGAACATCAACATTTTCATTGATAGGAGCATCACAATGATCCTGGCCCCGATCGCTCACAGTGGTCGTAGTTATGTCCGTGATTCTCTTTATGTGATTTCCCTGATTCGTGACATTAAAGTTGAAGACTCTGCACTTTTTGTGACGCTGGACATTGCTTCTTTGTACACCAATATACCTACCGATGATGGTATTGAAGCTGTTAGTAAGGCTTTTTTGGCTTTTCCGGACCCGAAAAGGCCGGATCTAATTTTGTTAACTATGCTTCGCATCATTTTAACAAGCAACACATTTTCTTTTCGCAACGAATTGTTTGTGCAAGTACAAGGTACGGCGATGGGCTGCGCGTTCGGTCCATCATACGCTAACATTTTTCTGACTTATTGGGAAGAGAGAGTTTTTGAATTCAATGTTCCTCCATCAAGCTGGATAAGGTATATTGACGATGTATTTTTTGTCTGGAAAAATGATGTAAATACTTTGTATAATTTTTGTAAATATGTAAATAGTATTTTTCCAAGTAATAAAGTTGAAATGTGTTTCAACAAAGACAGTATTAGATTTTTAGATCTTGAACTGTACAAATGTAATAACTGTATATTGTATAGAATCGGTTTTAAAGCTTCGGATGCTCATGCGATTTTGTCATCTTTGTCGTATCATCCAAAGTATTCCGCTCAATTCTTTTTGGACAAGTTTATCGTTGGTCCACTCATAGTTCTTTGTATAGTGATTTTAAGCATACCAAGCATGTTGTACAGACTTGTTGGAAAAAACAAGGCTACACTAGAAGTGCAATCAGAGACGCAGTTCGTCGTGTTTTTGCTCTGACAGGACAATCTCCTGAGAATTGGAGTACAGGATTTTTTCCATGTTCCTGCTATGTATGCTCCTTTGGCACTTTTGCTACTTCAGTTGTAAATAATTTTAATAATAGCCCTTTTGCCGTTGTACATAGACTTACCTGCTCATCTATAAATGTAATTTATTTCATTTTGTGTGCAAATTGTAAAGTTGGCCATGTTGGTCAAACGTCAAGAACTCTGAAGAGACGTATTTCGGAGCACATTTGTAATATAAAGTCACTGTATAGTTCATCTGTGTCAAAACATTTTAATACTTCTTGTACATTGTCCGATTTTACTTTTACTGCCTTGGAGCACTGTCCTGACGAGTCTCGGCGTTTGCTGAAAGAGAACAAGTGGATCAAAAGGCTTTAAACGTTGCACCCACAAGGTTTGAACCTTGAACTGAACAAGTCCTCTAACTTGCATCTTGTCATGCCATATAGCGATCGTAGTCAGCGTGTCATTCAACTTTGTAAACGTGAACTTCAGAATGACGTAAGAACTTTGCATAGTCTTTTTTTACTATGCATAGAAATTTAAGCAGTCTATTGTCTGTCAATCGGTGACATCTATTCTGTTTTGTGTTTGACGATGTACGTGATCGCATTTTTCACTTCTTGTTCTGATCTCTGTCGAGTAAGACGTTTGGAATTGATAAAGATCCGAGATCGAAACCGGTCTTCCAATCAATAATCTCGTTTTCGCACTTCTCATACTATCGGCAGTCATTGGGTCGGCGTGGGGATCTCTGATAGATATCTATTTATCTATCCATCTATCTAGTAATCTATTTACTGCTTTCTTGCAACAATAGTTATTGACGGATCACCCGATCATTGTGGTATGTAAAGCGGTCACCGAATGAAGTCATTAAGTTACATAGTACCTGCTGGGACCCGAACTTGAAGCGACTTCGGTGAGCTGGTGAGAACTCTAGTCACATTATACGGGTAAGAAACATGTGGTTTTACAGGCAGTGTGCCGGCATTCATTTACACGAGTTTCAGGTACATGAAGAAAAGTAGCGTGTCCACATTTTCGGAGTCTTCTGATGAAAAAAATTAAGTTTTTTGTTCATATATTGATGTCAAATCATCACTGTATAGGCTATTTCATAGAATATTTAAGGTTATAATATTTTATTTAAAAAATTAAAAAAATATATTCACTAGCATGTACTGTCCACATAATGCTTTTAAGGGCATATTTGTCTATTTCACAGATGACAAGTCGGCAATTCAACCCTGAGCCAGCATACACTGATGTAACGAAGAGAAATAAAGGGACAGGTTTAACTCCGAACTCCGCGACATTTACTATCAACTTGAAATCGAGTACAAATGAAAATTTGCCATACGTCACAACACCAGAAAATGCTTTGAGGATCAAAATATCAAACACTCTTTCTGCGGCAAATATGACCTTTAAGGAAGGTACACGAAAGTTTCGAGATCCGATGCCGGAACCAGGAACCGGCGATGTTGGTGTGGCTCCAACGATGGTTTATGAGTATCTAAAAGTCTATACAACCAATGTCGAAGGTTTTAGTAATTCCTTCTCACTTGAATTGAAGTTCGAGAACTGTACTACTTTCCTTGTCGTGCTCAAGTAAGTTACACGCTTCATTTGGTTTCCTCATGAATATTTTCCACATTTGATTATCTGTTTCCTCACTTCACCTATCATGGGCAGTTGCAGTTAATCATGGTCGCAATATTCAAAATTAAACATAATCTATCTCTTCCACTAATAAAACTTTTAATTTTAATTTTGAATTTGCGATCAGTCTGTCTGATGACGGTCAATGCATATTGATCGAAATGAATAGCGAACAAAAATATTATATGTTTTACACCGAATCTCGACTGTTTTTCACAAAATCTTCCACTAATAGAGCAAATTTTACCAAGCTATACATGTACATGTGTGTCGATGAACAGAGCATGCCAGTTGGTTGTGACATCAAGCGAAATTCATAATTGAACTCTCTCCTTAAATGTGAGTAATATCATCAATCAGGGATGTCCATAGAAGAGTTGTATACTCCCAGGCCCACACCATCCCACCGGATTAATCAAGTATCAGTCAGTCGTCACATATTTAATATTCATGCTCATATGCTCATATTCGAAGTTAAAACTTTGAAAACAATGATTCATCACACAAAACACCCATAGGTTTTTGTTGTTTAACTGTTGAAAAACGTTTTTAAAGTCCTATTAAGAGAGTAATTTTTTTAATTGATCACCCCTCACATCAAAAATCATCTATAGACGGTTAAAAATTTAGATACTGGATGGTGAAGGATTATCCTATGTGAGTATAGATCAATATTGCGCATCCGCGTGAGCTCTCGGTTAATGCTTCCAAGTCACTTCAGATGTCTTATAACATTGCAAGTTTTCCACATATAAATCGATTTGTGTGTAAACATGATTACATTACACTATCGCTTTTAATATACAAGCTGGAGGTGTTCAAATAATGTGCTGTTCAAATAAAACTTGGCTCTGCCTTTAAAAAAGCCCAACTTCATTAACTCATGTTGACGGTTTCGAGTATGGTGAATATTTTACTGAGAGTGCTATTTGTTGACAATCTTACTAATCCTATGTTTTGAGTTATTCAAAATGTCAAAATGCACTCAAATTATCTATTTCATGCATTGACATTGGAATTAATACTGAAATTCTCTCGGGCCGTTTGGGACCCACAGGCACATATGCCGAGGATCTGGTCCAGGTCCCATCCAAGGTACATGTATATGGAGCCGCAGATCCATGGGCACTCTCGGGTTTCCATCCCACTGGCTATCCTTGTCAACAATGAGTCACTGAGGTCGTTGCACATTTTGCACGCATAGGTCATGTGTGCAAAAGCTGATCAAATATCAAAAGCAACGACGCAACATACCAACTTATAGACGATCCGCTGCATATCTATTGGATCCAATGTCTACAAGACACTGACTCGTCAATATCTGCCTCTGCCGTGATGACAGTCAAAAACTATTAGGCAAAAACTGATAGTGAAATTACTATAAGTCTAAATCTCGAAAAAAGTAAAGCTTTCGGTGCTGTCAACACCGAGTTTCTGCTAAGCAGATTAAAAAAGGGTATCCGTGGCATAATACACGACTGGTTTCAAACATATCTAAAAAAGTCCTCATGCTGTAACTACCAACAGCGTTCACTCTAAAGAGTTGACGTCTAAAAATGATTTCCCACAAGACACAGCTCTAGGACCTCTCTTGTTCTCAATCCACATAAATGACATAAGAAATATCAATTATCACGGGGAACTCAGCCTTTTTGCTGATAGCATAAATGTAACTGTAAGTGACAAAACTGGAAATTGTGTATCAGGCAAAAATCAAATCTCACTTAATAACGTCCTAATCGGAATGAAATGTAGCTAATACTGAATACAGATAAATGTGAATGCATCATCTTTTCCGCTTTGAGTCGCAGCTTTGAATATGCGTGTAAATTACCCTGGTAACTTGGAAATTGATGACATCAACTTGAAGCAAGTAAAACATTAGAAAAAATTTGATAGCAAACTTGAATTCGATGAACGTGTCACTGAATGCTCTTCGCATGGCTCGAGATCAACTTTGTGTACCTTTAATGAAGAATTGTTTAATAGTATATGGAGGTGGAAGCAAGAGATATAGTTGCAATTATTTATGGAAACGAAAAGCAGTTATTGAGAAGTTCAATTCTGCAAGAATGAACAATTTATGAACATCGAAGCTACGTGCGTATGTACCAGTACGAACAATTGATGGTCACCTACAAAGTGAAGTATTCAAACAACACGTTGCCATCGATCTATCAAAATCATTTCGAGTCATTTAAAAAACGAGTATTAAACAGCACTATAATTATATCCCTTGCATGACATTAAATTCATACTTCATTCTCACAGACTTGGATACGCACCTGATCTCAACACAGAAAATGATTATGATGACTGGTTCATGGTACCTCCGCGGAAAGAATATAACAAGTATTGTCCAGGTAAGTTTGATCATGATCTGCAGTTTTATTCAAGAGTACTTTTGCATCATAGGATTCATTATTATTATTATTTGTCTATCTTACGAGAAATATAATTTATCAGAGAAAAGCGCTTTGATCTGTAAGTGAATAATTAGACAAATTAACATTTTGAGCTCAGCATTCAATATAATCGAAAATATGAACCTCATTCAAGTACTCGAGAGGTTGGGAATTTCCTCAAGGGCAGTAAATAGAATTGCATGCTGATTTTTGATAGTTTATTTATTATAAATCTCTGATCAACTTGCTAATTAACCACATAAACGTAGAAATCGAGATTACAAATAACAAAATCACTGTTTTACTATTGATACAAAAACAGATTCAAAATTGTTTTAAAAAAACTTAAAGCATGCGTTAAAAGTAAAAGTCTTTTCATGATGATTTGCATTCTTTTCAATTAAAATATAATCAAAATGTGCGAGCATAAATCTCCATGAGGGAAGGTAGTTTGAGGCGGGCATGAAGATTTGTGCAAATTCTAATCAGATTTTCGAATGATTACTTAAACGTTTTACCTTTTGTTTAGGCTTTTCACTTAATAACATTCTGTAATTGGGCTCTAAACATGCTCATAACTGACAAGCAAATATCGGTAATTTAACGAATTAGCGGTGTGAAATGGTGTGATGCTATTCATCAAGTGAGGTACATGCGCTATGATGTGTAAGAATGAGTTACCGTATTCTCTCTAATTATGACGCACAATCTATTAGTCTCTGATACGCACTCTATTAGTAACGCGCGTTCAATTTATAATGCACTGTGAAAAGCAGATAATCAATTATGACCCATGCGATACTATAAGAGAGAATACGTTAGGTTAATCAGTGTGATCCCAACTGATTTGTGCACAATGTTACCGTATTATATTATAGATAAAGGATAACGTTATACCACAGACATGGAAAACGATGTATTACAAGCTCAGGGCGCACTTCTCTGGGTAATTCAGAAATGCTTTTTTTCATTACTTGATCCTGGAAAAGATATAGTGTAATACACGTTTATAATACTAAATCTGGAGCCCTTCTTGCCAGGCATTTAAAGCAACTCATTCAAGCATGTTTATACGTTGCTTGCTGCATTTTCCTCAGACTTTTTATCCGTGGCGAAAAACTGTTGTCAGACATTTCTAGGGATTTATATACTAAAAATTCGTCGATAAGTTATTTTATCGTTTTATGAAATTAAGTTCCGAGGATCCTAAAATAAGGCAAGCTCATTGAATTGCAGAGTACAACGCTGCCATCACACCACCTAATCCATTTACGGCTTTCATCAACAATACACTTTATGATTATTACAAAGAACGCCTATACAACAAAACAGGCGATTGGGAAACCAAGATTCGAAGCAAAATTGCTGTTGGCGTACGTGAATTGGTGCCTCAAGAGTATACCGATATGATTGCTGGAAAAGGGATACCTTATCCATATGGACAGCATCAGCTGGAGATTTATACAAATTACTCGTACATTTCTTATTCAAAAAGTGAGTAAAAATTTGTTTCTGTTATGTTTTCATAAATAGGTGCAAGCGTAGTGATGCATTAAATGATGTTGATTTGTGACGTGACTAACTCAATGTTGGCTTTTAAAAAGCATGGAGTTCCTAAACATTATTTTTGAAAACCTCATGGTTCCCATTGAATTAAAGTATTGATAATCATCTTAAACATGGCTTAATCATATTGACAGCTCATGTGTACTGCATCCTTTAGATTTTAATATGCGAAAATCTAAAAAGTACTTCGAGAACATGGATTCAAATGTGTTCTGGTCAGCCTCCCACTCTCTCTCTCCTTGGGATTTTAGCGACAGAGTCACATGTCGATTCTATTGATACAATAATTCATTGCTAAGGCCAACTCCTCATGTGGAGCGATTAAATTCGCATACAGGGAAAGAGACAGCAAATTTCTGTCAGCACTATGCCTATCTGAGCTTCTCTTTCACTTTACTTTTTCACGTTTGCATGCAAAGACATGCACATAGTGCTGCATTGAAAATGTCGAGGTCGAATAGTCGAAGTGTGTATTGCTGTTTTAATATGTTTTGAATGACACTGCACTGAGGGATTGCTGAAGGGAAATCTTAGGTTCAGGTTTTGCTGATCAATACTATTTTCTATCTGATAACGTTCAAAATGATGAACCTCATCTACTTGGTAATTTGTCTAAATAATCAATGTTTTTAATAAAACCAAAAAAACTTTGCGGTACTTCTATTCTTTCCCCCAACATTTTTCATTTTTTCCAAAATCATCAAATTCCGCCAACGCTTGTCACATTGGGTTTAGAATAGACTTGATCTGTCACTGACTGACACCACAACACGACTGAGAAGTCTTACTTGAACCCTGGGATGAAGGATTGGTACCTTGGATACTCAGTTAAAATACAAGGTACAGCTGTGATCATGAACTTCGTGTGATTGTTGTCTACAGACAAATGATGGGCAGTTGTCTAATTCTGAGGTTGTGAATGTTCTACAAGTCAGATAAGAGGAGTTTTATACACTCAACGCAATGCGACGTTAGTGAGACTGCCCGTAGGAGCAAGAGAAGATCGTTGACGATGCAACACTTCCGGGTGTCAACAACAGAAATGTGGGGGGAAAGAATAGAAGTGCCAACTTTGCTTCCGAATTGCCAGCACATACACTGTAAATCGCTCAATACCAATCACATACGAAAGATGCATACCAAAATATTTTTTGGTATATTTCTGTATTCTCTTGGTATATATTTGCATGCTTTTCGTATGTTATTTCAAATGTGGTATGCTTTACATACTAACGCCATACCAGCACAATGTTAAAGGAAATCATCAATGATGTCTGATATATCTTGATTTAAGGCCTTTTGTCAATAAAGATCACACTAATGTTACTGCTGTTTTGTAAGTAGTGAAATGATGACATTCAATAGATAATGACGTTCAATACTGAATTCGATTTTAATACATGTAAGTCTAAGGCATTTCATGAATAATCAATAAGTATTCAACCATCAACAATTATGCATTATGTAATTTTGAAATTAAGCATATTATCAATCGGAAATAAAATCACATTATAATTCTTGACCGCAAAAATAGTTATGTTTGAGATATATAAGTCAAGATGATGGCATGAATAATATCGCTTGAATGAATTGATGTTTATCAACTTGGATCATAAAGTAGAGCTAACTCAACGTCCTGTTAATGTTGCTAGACAAGTAGCAACGAGGACAATCTCGTGGAGAATTAAATTCACAATAAATCTAAGCTAGCTAAATATCATTCTATCAAACAAAAAATATTCACGACTGGTATTAACGAAAACGTTATTTGACAGTAGTATGTAATACATATTTTTTTTGCTATGTGACGTAAAGCTGCACATACCAAATGGATACCAGAGACATACGAATGAGGATGAATTTGCATCGGGTCTCGTATATAAAACATACCAACAACTCGCATTTCAGTGTAAAACAGCCAATCACAGATAGAATAGTTCGTATCGCTACATACCAATCACATACTAAAGTAAGTGAGATGTCGTATGAAAAACATGCCAGATCTCTGCAAGCATACGAGAATGTCGTATCAGATGTTAGTTTCAAATTGTATGTGATTTTGGCATATGTTTGTATGTAATTTTCGTATCCAGCAATTTACAGTGTAGGCAGCAAACCCGACTTGTTAAAAATTTAAGACCAAGCTGAAAATTCCTAGCTATTAGTGTATGTCAACACATAGTCCCATTGGTAATTTGAAGCGATGAAACTTCGCCTATTTTGGCCATAAGCTGAAAATGTCTTGTCAACCAATAATAGCAGGGTGCTTTAGTCAGCATGACAGGACTGGTGTCAGTTGATCACAGATAGGATAAAGTTGATTGTGACATCAGCATTTCTTTCCATAAATGCTATGGCATGCGACATGAATCACTTAACCAATTTGCTATAAACTCTGGATGACAAATTTCAATTCAGCGAGTGGATTGCACTATTCAAATCATTTACAACTCCCTCTTTTATACCGAAAGTTTGGCGAGCATTCAACAGAGTTCTGCAAAACATAAATAAATGCACCTTATATTATCATATTTTTCTCTATTATTAGTGATATTGCAGTGCAGGATACGATCTAATTTTCCAAATACTTAGGATAGTGATGTGGTGGTGGGAGAACACGCGCAGCAGAGTTCCCTTTGCTTTTTTTGTGGGGGAGCTCGTCCCCTGCTATTCTTTTACACTGGAGATCCTTAAACTATGAATCATGGCCTACTCGATCTATTTTGATTATAACTTCGCTCACTTGTTAATGGTAGAACTTCAATACTATTAATGCGCTGTCAGTCTTATTCATGACACAAATTCAGAGATAAAAAATACGTGATGTCGTGTTTGTGATCAAACAAATCCACTTGATAAGTTGTGCGAATATGTCTATCAAAATAAAAACAACCCTTTATCTTCCTTTTGCCTATCGGTAATGAATTGTTTTTGAATAAATCAGTTGATTCAGATGTTGGATATTGATGTTTTGCATTACTCCCCAGTTAAGTCATGTGTTGAATAATCTGGTTTGAGCATTACTTTGCAATTACTTCTGCCTAGAGATGTATCTCATTATTTGTTGCCTGAGAGTTGTTGAGATAAGTTATTAACTGATAAGTTTTAACTGTTTTTCTTTAATGCTCGTATTTGTGCACTACCTTCACCTTTAATGATTGACTGAACTTGTTGCAATAATTAATATTTTGGTACAATTGTATTAGTCATATCCACGGCCATATTTCAACATAGGCCAACTGACATAATCTCTATTCTTTGACAGGTTGTCAATCGACCCAAGAAAATCAACCAAATTCACAGTGGTCTACAAGTGGTTGTGTGGTTATGCCAGAGACCAATCTGACTGAAATCGTTTGCAATTGTACCCATTTAACAACTTTCGCTGGAGGTTGGATAACCCCACCAAATACAATCGATTTCAACTACGTCTTTGCAAATATGAATTTCACCAAAAATGTGACACTATATGCGACAGTCATTGCAATATTTGTCGTATATATTATAATAATGATATGGGCCCGCAGAGCTGATAAACAAGACCTGGAGAAGGTACGCTGTTATATATGTATTAATGTATTATGTATTATACGCTGCATATATGTATTATCAATCCAAAAGTGTCTATGAGCTCTTATTCATGCAATTGCGAAATTTGGATATCGTTGAATTCAAAATTAGTAGATGTATGAAGTTTATGACCATTGTTTACAAGATGATGTCAAAAAAAATAGTGATTTTATAGAGAAAGAATGTCGCAAAAGGTTTCATTGCACTGAAATATTTCGCCGACTCTTTACGAGATGCACTCCGGAATGACAAGTAAGGTATGATATAGATTCATGCACGGTCAGCAGACAAGCATATGACGCAGCATGGCATGATTGATACGTAATGACACGAGACAAAGGAGCATGAAATACAATGAGTCAAGACTAATAATAAAGCTACCAAAGAAAAGAAAGGGCCAGACTCTCCTTCTGGACGCAAGGGTCTGGCTTCGATCTGCAAATATGTAGAGCCTCTAAAACTTCAAGATGAAGTTGCACCTTCTTCTCTTCAACACAAAGAAAGCTGGGGAGGGAGCACATAGTCTGGCAGCCAGGACGAGTTTCTGGAGGGAACGAGGCCGAAAGTGAGATTTTCACAGAATGATGTACACCCTATGCCCACGACGAATCGTCACGTCTGCCGATTTCTAGTGAGTTCCTCTTCTTGTCAGACAGGATCAGAGAAAAACACATGTAAATCCAATGGGATGCAGATTTCAGATTTTGGCTAAAATGAATTTTTGTATGTTTCTCTGATTAAACGAAGAGTAATGAGCCCAAAGTCATAATTTTTGGCATGGAATGTCTTCAGGTCATTTCCTATGATGTGCATGTGCTTTTATCAAGCATCTAATCGGAAATGTATGTGAGAATGTGGTTGAATGTGGATAAAGTTGCTCAAAATGTTTGTGTTTTCCGATATTAAGAGTCTCGTCAAATCTGAATGTGTTTAGCTTTATAGACAGGGGTGCATGAACATGAAAGGAAATGACCTGAAGACATTCCATGCCAAAACTTATGACTCTGGGCTTAGTACTTTTCGTTTAATCAGAGAAACATACAAAAATTCATTTTAGCCAAAATCTGCAATCTGCATCCCATTGGATTTACATGTGTTTTTCTTTGACCCTGTCTGACAAGAAGAGGAACTCACTAGAAATTGGCAGACGTGACGATTCGTCGTAGGCATAGGGTGTACATCATTCTGTGAAAATCTCACTTTCGGCCTCGCTCCCTGCAGAAACTCGTTCTGGCTGCCGGACTAACAGTTACAACGAAGATGATTGGCTTGATGGTTTCCTGCCTTTGGTGTTACCTCTCTTAAGTCATGTTGCATGTGCTAGTTCATTCTCTCTGGGACAGTCTCCTCTCGGTTCGGCCAATGTATCTGCTGCCGCAATAGTAAAATGATCATTTGGCTGCTTAGAAAATGAAACATTGCATGCACTTGTGCACAATATATGTAGATTCAAATCAGTACTAGTGGCATCGATGTTTTGTACTGTTTTCTTTCAAGATCTTTCATGGCATCTCGTCAGGAAAGTACAGCCGCGGAACTAAGTTCTACACTGAATCACACCGGAGGCCATGCTTCAAGATGGACGAAACTTGACTTCATTTACACAATTTACTCCACAATACGATGACTGAACTGACACTGCTTGAGATGTTCAAAAGCAATGAAGTTTTAAATAGTGTTGCGTAGTGCTAATTACTTTTGAACATCAAAGTCATTCTCATTGTGAAGAAAGTAAAGTATCAAGATGCTACAAATTCCCATGAAATTACTTCTCCAAAATTTTCACAATAATTTACCAATAGCGTTGCTCTCCATTGCTTCAAGAGGCCAGGGAATTCATAACTTTGTTATCAGTTTGAATCATAAACAGAAAGTTATATAATTCGACGGATCATCAATCATGCCTTTGCATTTTGAGATTTTCTCATGTAACTACTTTATCGCTGATGAATCTCAATAACTGACGTAATGAGCAAAAATTGGTAATGATTTCCATGAAAATGCATGTAGGCCTTCTGGAAAACATCTTTTTGATTTTCTTTCTGTGTTTCGCCTGCGATGTTTAAAACTCATTCATTTGAGTTTGAAGGCAATTATTAGTGTGAAAACAATGAAACATGATTCAGACTAGTGAATGAATGCTTTATCCGCATCTTTGAGCATGCTTCAAACAACAAGCATGACTTTTCAATTTCCCTTTAAAGAAATACCTGTACATCATTCTTCTTTTCTTCCAGTTGGGAGTCGCACCTTTGCCTGACAACGATCCCAACGATATGTATTTATACGAGCTTACTGTTCAAACTGGTATGAGAAAGGGTGCTGGCTGTGACTCGAATGTATTTTTCATATTATCTGGGGAATATGACGAGACGGATGTAAGACAGTTGGGCGACACACGGAGAAAAATACTAAGGCGAGGAGCAACCAATCGATTCCTACTGGCTTGCCCCAGGTAATCATAAATGGCAAGGAAGCTACAGAGAAGTATTACATACAGGCCGTTTATCACATCCGTATTTTATGCAGTGGGCCGAGAAAATGTTTTTTTAAGAATTGGTAATAAAGTCCTTATTAATTCGTGCATCAAGCAAGCTTCTCGTCTATCAGTTTGAATGCTTTGACCTCTGCAGATTCCTTTCAAAATTCCAGTGTATAATTGATCTGTTGCTGTTGCTCTCTTTAAGGAATTACAGCACTGCAACGAACCATGAATGAAGCTGCTGGTTACGCAATGAAAATATGACAAATTACGAATTTTGATTGCTTTATGTAAGTAAAAGGAAGAGCAATTAGATACTATATCCTTATTTGGCTGTTCCCATCAGAAAGCTGCTAGCACGCCTCTTGAAAGTATCAAAATTGTATTGACCAGCGGAAGATGTGTTGGAGAATCTGGTTCCGAAGCTGCACCGTAAGAACAAATCTAAATTTCTAGGAAATTCACAGTTCGTGTTTGTTCTAAGCTCACATGTTCGGATGTGAGTATATTAACCTTGCGTCTGCCTCTGGTGAAAATCTAAATTTTGACTACGCATGTACTTGCATCTGCTGCAGATCTGCTTTCACGGAAATAGTATCTGCAGAGGAGACTAAGTGATGGTATGTATCCCCTCTGACGGAGAATGGCCGCATCTCGTTAGCGAAATTTTCATCTTGACACGTTTCTCAACGCGTTCGAGAAAGTTGTGATATGTTTTCTTGTCTTTTTGTTGTAGCAAGTCTACGTTTGGTTTGTGCTCCACAGGGACCTTCCAGATAGTTTATTCGATTTGGTCAGTCTATCCCCTCCATGTGTTATGCATACATTTGCGGCTAGAAGCCAAAATCTTGCTTTTAATAGTCACTTGGTTCCTTCCTGTTGACTCCTTGCAAGGCTGTCTTTTCTGTGGTACTATTTTTATTGTGGTAATCTCCAAATCTCCAGATTCTTCATGACAATTTACAAAAATTTTACAACTGGCAGCGGCCATGTAATATTAGAGCTACAAAAAAGCGAAAGAATAGAAAATTTCCAGTGCGGATCCACGGACCCGGAGCGCTAGACCCGGACGGACCTGCGGACCCTGCTCGTATTCAAACCTGTTACATAATGATGATTTTCAGTCGATGATAATATGGAATATCATAGTTGCATTTTGCTGATCAAATGAAGAGGTACACTGTAAATCGCTCAATACCAATCACACACGAAGGATGCATACCAAAATATTTTTTGGTATATTTCTGTATTCTCTTGGTATATATTTGTATGCTTTTGCATGTTATTTCAAATGTGGTATGCTTTACTTACTAAAGCCATACCAGCACAATGTTAAAGGAAATCATCAATGATGTCTGATATATCTTGATTTAAGGCCTTTTGTCAATAAAGATCACACTAATGTTACTACTGTTTTGTAAGTAGTGAAATGATGACATTCAATAGATAATGACGTTCAATACTGAATTCGATTTTAATACATGTAAGTCTAAGGCATTTCATGAATAATCAATAAGATTTCAACCATCAACAATTAGGCATTATGTAATTTTGAAATTAAGCATATTATCAATCCGAAATAAAAACACATTATAATTCATGAACGCAAAAATAGTTATGTTTGAGATATATAAGTCAACAAGATTTCACTGAAGATATCGTTTAAATGAAATGATGTTTATCAACTTGAGGACTTGAGCTAACTAAACGTCCTGTTAATGTTGCTAGACAAGTAGAATCAACGACATATTCGTGGAGCACAATAATTCATAATAAATCTAAAGTACTTAAATACTATCAAACAAAGAATATTCACGACTGGTATTAACGAAAACGTTATTTGACAGTAGTATGTAATACATATTTTTTTGCTATGTGACGTAAAGCTGCACATACCAAATGGATACCAGAGGCATGCGAATAAGGATGAATTTGCATCGAGTCTCGTATATAAAACATACCAACAACTCGTATGTCAGTGTAAAACAGCCAATCACAGATATAATAGTTCGCATCGCTACATACCAATCACATACTAAAGTAAGTGAGATGCGGTATGAAAAACATGCCAAATCTCTGCAAGCAAACGAGAATGTCGCATCAGATGTTAGTTTCAAATTGTATGTGATTTTGGCATATGTTTGTATGTAATTTTCGTATCCAGCGATTTACAGTGTATACAGTTTGCACGCACATTGACTCATTGGATACAGTTCTACTTTCTTTTAAAAAAGAATGCATGCTGGTTGCAAGAACGCTGCTTGCATGGATGGGGGGACAAAGATGCTAGAGACAAAAGTGATAAGGAGTTATTCATTGAACTTGATCTTGTCATGACTTGTCAATGTGGAGAGAACACTTTCATCTGATGAAATTAATGCGATAGTCAGCCGAAATATCAATGAAAAACTGGCATCATACGTATATGCTTCATTAAAAATATTGGGATACTCAAGCTAAAATAGCGAGTTTGTCAGACGTTCGCAGAAAATGACAAGAATCATTATCAGCATTTCTAGAAAACTGTTGTAACCAGTTGTCAGATTCATTGTAACCTGTAATCCGACTCTCCAGTACAATACCTGGAGTCAAGGATTTTGTGGGATGAGGCTAGCCTGAAAGATATACAAATCTGCAAGAAGCTGAATATTATCCGGTTTATGATAAATAGACTTGAGCAAACGATGAGGAACGATGCTTCCTTTAACTTCCAGATATATACATTTTGTGTTGGCATGCCATTATTGTTTTACTTGTTAAGTTTTACTTGATTAAACTAGATTACTGGGGCAGATTTTGCTATATTTAATATTTTTGTGGTTGAATAAGACAAACTTATCTTCATCTATGGTCAGTGCAGCAACACTAACAGTAAAAATGGCCTCTTTCTCATCACATTATTCTAAACTTGATTTGAATGATTTTGAAAGAGCTTTGGATAACTTTATACTGTTGTAATGGAAAGCTCCCCTCTTAAATACATGAATATCTCTCAGTTGTGTACAATAGTGTCCACATTTCCCGTGAATCTAATTGCATTGGCATCATCGACCGGAAACACTTGCAACCTGCATTGAATATTACACAAGCAACAGTCCTATTATGGTTGGGAATGTTCATTGAAAACAGGATGTTAAGATGTCTTGAACTGCAATTACAGAAACATTTGATTTCATGAACACATAGTAGCTATTAAGGTATTCACTCATTGAGAAAGTGGTTTGACTGGTATAGTATTCATTTCCTTTCACGAGTTGGTACATATGCTTCAGATGCACTGGTCTTCAAAACTTGTCTGATGAATGCAGAAGACACAGTCGCAGTTAAATAAGATCTACAAGGATTGCAAAATTGAGCAAACTCTCAAATTAATTTCATACTTTAAATTTCATTGTTTAGAAAAGATGCAGACAAGCCTTCTGCAACCAGTTCCTTCAAAAGTTAATTCAAAAGTTAATTCAAAAGTATCAGAATAGCTCATATTCTCTTCAACAGAGACCCATCTGAAAGATTTCAAAAGCAATAGAAGCCCAACATTCTAGAAAGAATAGACACCCACTTTTGAAAAGCATAAATGTGATGTACATTAAAACTTAACGGTATCTAAGCTTTAAAATACTGGATATTTTGAAGTCAATAAAGACTTACTGCCTACAGGAGAACATTGGCTCGACGCATTGACTTGCAGTGTTTCCCAGGTTTCCTCAGATGTGTTGCATGTGGACAACACATATCATAGTCTTGGGATTATAGCGCATACGCACTGACTGTTGTTGACTTTTTATGCATACTGATATTCAATATATGCGCTTTATCATTTTTATTGAATAATCCGGTGCATCACATGCGCTGTACGTTGTGGTAGAAATGCAATACTGGAAGCCAATGTGAAAGGCCCAGGGACGATTTAATTCTCTGACGTAATTCACTGTCTAAACATAGATAAAATGACACATTTGCTTGTATCTAGAAGGAAATTCTATCAAACCTTTGTCTCCAAATGAAGAAAGTTGAAGAGACGGCATATATTTTCAGCTATACTGATTGCTTTGTAGCCTATAAAGCGCTAAAACAATATTTCATTTTATAAATCACGAAGCTCATGTCATTTAGGAACAGGAGTATTAATTTTTCTCAAACAAGAAAACCGTAAGGAACAAAAATACCGCCAATCATTTTTATGCTCATATTTTTGTCACACCCTTGGTCGCAAACAACGTTACTGAAACATGACTTAGGCAATATTCTTCAACAGCCTAAATGTGAGCTCGATTTGATGATCGACCTTTAAAATATACGAATGAGGCATTAATTGGATTATAAAAAGAATGATGAGCAAATTAAAAGACGATAGTGTGCATCAGGAAGAAGACAAGCGCTAAACATTCACTGCATAGAAACTTCTCATAAAAGCATCAGAATAGAAAAAAATTGTCGATTTTTGAGAGGAAAAGGTCTTTGATAGTATGCTCATTACGAATGTGATCACTTTTCCATGGATTCAGCAACAATGCTATCGATGATCTTTAAAGGTTCTCTTTATCGTTCCATGCAGAAAATTTCATATTCAAAAGTTCTTGTATAGTTGAAAGAGGTCAACGTCTTCTCAAATCAACTTAATGATAGCTATAAAAGGCAGTGGCGGATCTTTGAAATCAGGCGCCCGGGGCAGAGCCTACAATAATTGCGCCCCTAAATAATGGTGCATTCTCTTCAAGAAAGGTCTTTGTTGGATCATTAATTATACATGACACACCGGTAGCAGTAGCCTACCTATGAAATTTCATATAACTTAGAACAGCAGCTTAACTAGACAAATCTCTGTACGTCTGTGATGACCTCATAACCATAATGGAGTATGACACATTTTACGCTTATCGACATGAGCGGTTCTGGTATCTCTGGCGTACAATGTGCATAATTGTTCAGTTTTATGAAATAAATGTACAGCTCATTTTAATACGTCGATGACATTCGTGGATGTCATTCTTCTATTCATTCAAAAAAGATGAAGACACTTTAGAGAAATTTCATCATCCCAAATACTGCATGCATTCAGTTAAATAAAAACAACTGTGATGGTTTTGATAAATTACTGTAATTATCAGCTATTAGAAAGAAGAAATAATCACGACACTTACATGTATGTACATAGCTTACAATCGCGGGGACTTAGGGTCAGGGCAGAGTAGCAGAGATTGTCAACTCTAGCAATTTTTTGAAATCTAGTACTAGCATCTATGATTTGGAGCAATATTTCTGTGGTAATTTGCATCTTCGTAATGCTACATATAAGTCCGATTTCTCCGTTGGAGTGCAAAATTATTGTCAAAAGTTTAACATTGAATCACAATCTTTAGAGTTGTCAATCTTCATTTGAGTCAGGGCGCACAAGAACAGAGCAACTACAATCTACTGCAATGTGATCAGAAAGCGGAAAGTTCTATCACTTGGTCTAAAACGTTTATGATTTGCTATTCAATCACCATCGACCCCTCTTTTTCGAGAAAAATTCATTGAGAACATCTTGCTCTGAAAGGGCAGTTGTCAATTCACTTTCAATGCTTAGGATAGCAAGTGCACTAAGTCGATCTTGCTTCATGCTGTTGCGATTATCATTTGCAAGTACTGTATCTTCAATTTAGAGAATGATCTCTCACATGATGCCACTGACACTGCAGTTGTCAAAAGAATTTTGATGGCTTTCAGCATATTAGGGAAAGCATTTGGACCGAATGCGAGCACCTGTTCCATCAAAAAATCTGCATTTACGCTAGCATTGGTTTCCAATTTTACTAAAACCTTGAAATCGGTTATTTCTTGAGACAACTCTGTAGAAAGAAAATCTGGATAGTCTGCCACATAGACATTAGCTGCCTCTGTCAGGTCAACGTCAGAGTCAAAGTTAAGCAGAAAATTAGACTTCTTGCTGACAGAAGTAAGACGATTGCTCCAACTAGCTATATTTTGTGAAGATGATCTAGAGCGCTGTACATCGTACGCCTCACCATCTGTTCTGATGTGAGGACGGTGTCCTCAGACAACTCCCCAGGCATTTTCTTTATTTTCCTCCTTATTTTTGATTCAACTTGTACTCCAAGCTTCTCACAGATCTACCGAATACCGATACATGTTCCAATAGAATATTAGACAAGTCTAAGTATGTCTAACAATTTTAGATTGAATCAATTATCTAATATCAAAACCAATTTCATTCTCTGAATACCATTTAGACTAGGTCAGTCTAATCAAAAAATTATTTCATTGATTCAATAGAACATTCATTTTGATTATACCTGAATACAATATAGATTACATTGATATTATTTTGTGACTCCGCATACAGCCCCTAATCTCAATTTCTCAACAAATACGTTGCTATGTGTTTCTCACATTTCATGAATGCAGTCTATTTGTAAGCTTATGCATTTACAGAATTGATGGATAATTTTAAACATAATGGGTGGGTTTCTACGGCATCTGATTTTGCAGGTTAACGTTGTTTAAATGCTAGAATGACGTGGTTGACTGCAAATCTGAGTTTCTACGTTTGTTTTACGAACGTCAACGTGATCGAGATTTTCGTCATAATTTAGACAAGGTCTCGCACCCTGTTTTAAACTGTAGTTAGGGTTATTGACTTGGTTGACAACTTAGGAAAATTCTCGTCATTTGTACTTCACTTTCGCGTCTGCTGTCGCTGTGAGCTGTGAATGTGATGGATTCATTCGATTATTACTACGAAACGTACGACGAACAACTTGCAAGACAACACATTTTTCGAAGCTTACGCGATCACTTAAATCCAGTCTCAAAATTCAGTGATCGAAATTTCTGTTTCCGATTCCGATTCTGAATGGATAAAGAACAATTTCTTCAGTTGCGACAAATGCTTTCTTCTAGAAAAACTTTGACAAATCCCTTAACGGATTTATTAGTGGCCTTGGATTGTTATGCTACTGGGTCCTACCAAATGTGTGTCGGCGATCATTATGGACTTCATGAAACTACGGTGTGTAGAATATTACAGGGAATAAGCCGAGATATTGGAAGCTTGCGATCATAATTTGTATTCTTTCCTAAAGACGAAGAAAAAATGGCGATCAGCGAGGGATTCAGAAAGCTGTCTAAGATGAATAACATAATCGGTGCGATCGACTGCACTCATGTTAAAATTCAATCACCGGGTGGCCGAAATGAAACTGCATTTGTAAATCGCAAAGGATATTGTTCATTAAATGTTCAGGTTGTTGGCGATACCGAATATTGTATTCGCAGCATTGTTGCACTCTTGCCAGGTGCGACACATGACTCTAAAATCTCCAATGAGAGTCGTCCTTAAAATCAAAGCTGGAAAATGGATCTATCGCAGGAATTTTACGAGGAGACGGAGGATATGTAGCCAGGACATATACGTTGACTCCTGTAACGAATCCATCCTCACACGAAGAAGAGCAGTACAATTATTTTCACAGCGTAGCTAGAAATGTGATTGAACGGTTATTCGGTATTTGGAAGCGGCGATTTTCTATTTTGGGACCAGATTCCCGAATCCGCGTTAAGATCGATACAGCAATGAACATCATTGTTGCATGTGCAGTTATTCATTACTTTAAACCACAGTTCTACTTTCGTGGATGAACCTCACACGAGTAGGCCTACTGTTGACCTAGACACAGATAGGGTTTCCTTCAATACTGGAACCGCCTCAAACACCACTGAGGGAAATGCATTTTGCAGGAGCATCATTATTTCTCATTTTAGAAGATGAATGCCTATGTCATCCAATGCTATAAGAGTTTCACATACATGTACTCGTACATTTCGTGTTTCTGCAGTTTATTTTCATATTAATGTTAATACGTTAAGTATGTATTAGTGCTCAATGAACACATTGTGAATGATTGGAAAAAGATTATATTCCATGAAGCATGATTGTATTTTTCATTTTATGGCTCAAAATCCACAAATCCTAATCATAGGAAGAGTTCGCATGATTCAGATTATGAAGTGTTTTGACGATATCCATCTCACATGCATCAGAAGTTGTTACTCTCATGGCTGACAGTATTTCATGCTCAATGATGGCATTCTTTATTTTCCAGTCTAGGAGCTCTAGACGCTTCGTGTGCTCCACTAAGATGCACTTGTCCCTCAAACTTAGATTTCTTTTTCCTTCTGAAATAGAAAAAATATATGCTACAACTTAAAATTGGATATACTACATGTAGGGAAATACTAATCAACTGGAGGATTATTAAATCAACGGGTAAACTAATAATAACTGAACACTCAATATAAATGGTATTTAGCCTACAATTCCTATGTCTCTTCGATTTGTATTTTCCATCCAGAACCGTTCGTTTCCGTTCGTCTGACCCGCCATGGATGACGAGTTCTTTAAAAATAATCTAAGATAATAATCGACGATCGTGATGAAGCTTGGCTACAAAGGAAAATGCTGACGTACCATCGTCTCCACGAGAAGGCTGTAAGCATTCTTAGGATAGCATTCGAACCTATGATCGGCAATGATGTCATTTTATTTTTAAAATGATATCATTTTACATCGTTATATTTCTTTTATAATGAAGTTACACACTTAGTGAAATATGCGTAGGCCTACACCGTATATAGATATATTCATACGAATCTTTCGATTTACACTGATGCCATGCTACTTTTACTTCTCTTTGCAATGATTGCATGCAGCATCGATATATTAAAAAATGTATGACCGAAGAAAGCAGTTTAGTCATACAAAGCTTCTTGTAAAACAAAACTTAGGTAGGGCCTATGGCCTATGCACTAGACATCGTAAGTTCTGATTTTAAGCTTTATACACTCGAATAACCAATGTGCCTACAACATGTAGTTGGTTAGGCCAACAGTATCTAAAGTACGAAAAAAGGCTAAAAATATGAAGATTACAGTCAAGACTTCAAAAACATCAAGACAGTTACTAATGAGTTCAATGTTCAATCATAGGCCTACTGGAAGTTTAAAGTAACCAGCAAAATATGAGATGTACACTGTACATGTAGAGCTATTCCCAGAAAACGGCGATCTTCATTAACCAGAATCTGAATTATCCAAGTCCGAAATGTTGAGCTTTGACCATACTCGTATTTCCAAGTTTCAAAGCCTCGTTTGCATATTTAATAATTTATTCGCAAGCTTATTTATACTCGTTTTATAGAAACCAAGACAAGTCAGCAAAAAATTCACACTAACGTCTCAGAACTGATGATATGATTCCTAATATGGCACACTCAAGAGCCATATTGCACCAAGTTTGCTATGATAAGTATGTAATTAGGTACATGCACCATAAATGCTCGCCTATAAGTTCCCCTAAAAACCGAGTCCATGTCCAAAATCATTGACTCGCGCATAAGCCGCCCCCCTAAACATCGAATCCAAACAGTAACCTAACACCAGTGGCGTCGCCAGGGGGAGGCGAAGGTGCGGGCGCCCCCTTCGACATCAGCAGTAAAAGATTTCCATGTGATAGAAATAATTTGCATGAGTTCTGAGCCTTGTAAACTTAGACTTTTAACTTTGATGAGCTAAAAAGTCGCTGCATTCGTAATAATTCGATATACGAATATAACAAAACTTATTCAATAATATGGCAAACGTGAATAAGGCACCTTAGATATAAGTCACCTTCATGTAGTAAATGTAACACATAGTGGCTTTTTAGTCACACAAAAATTACGTATAACTATGCAACTAAATTATGTTAATTGATGTGTCTGATGGATAGATGGATGTTCGAATAGATGGACAGATGATGGCAAAATTTAGGCGGTCCGCCTAGGGTTTTCTAGACCGTCCCTGCCTTCGAAAAATCCTGGCGACGCCCCTGCTTAACACGGCTTTATTCGACATAAACGCAGCTAGATACACCTAGGACAAACGTACATAGAGTAGGTGTAGCATATGCCTAAAGGAATAGGCATGTAATCACGATAGGTTTTACAGCAAGTTCACGCTGCTACTCAAAAGCAGAATTTGCTGCCTGTCGTAAGAGATCTAGGCGGCGTGCTAGTAATGACCCGCTTATAAATCACCCCAGGTTTTTCTCTCATGTTTTCGTCGTTGAATTTGAGACCTAGGCTATACGCGAGTGTGTGCGGTAAACATGTAAAAACATATTTATGTTCAAGTAAAAACATACAATGGATAACTTACTCTCAACTGATGAATCGCCAGCATTAGGGGTCACCGCAGTCTTTGAATCCGCCGCCGTCTGTGAATCCAAGGCTTCAATAGGAACTACTTCACTGATTGAATCCATTGCCTTAGAAGGACTTGTAGTCATCGATGAATCGTCGTCAATCGGATTATGGAGTTCAAATGCTATGTTCGGGCACATTTCGATTAGAGCTTGAGACTGTGTGGATGGCTCAGGAGGTGGTGGCCCGCCTCCAGTTTTCTTTAATGACTTCTTGTGTATTGAGTGTTCTTTCTTTGCGTCAGCTTTCAGTCGACGGTATAAGTTCCTGAGTTTTGGTTGTATCAGATGGAGCTTTCGCGGGAAAGTTGTCATTGAACTTGCATGCTATTTCTTTCCAGCACTTGTTCTTCTTTATATTGATTAATGGTGAATTCTGACAATTTTCGATAACAGAGGCTCTTTCTTTAACGAGTTCTATGAGATATTCTTTCTCAAGTGAGGAGTAATTTTCTCTTTTCATCCCACTTTGCACCTCAACTTTAGAGCTACCATTCGCAGCACTACTTGCCATGCTGACAGTCCTTGATTAATGACAACTTCATTCGGAGAGAAAGAATGAAACTGGAAGGCATGTGAATGGTCGAAACAGTAAATGACGTCATGATGACCTATTTTATATCGTCATCGTCTAATCGTCAAGTTCTCAGAAACCGTTTTCGACAGGGTACCCTGTCGACACTTGTGCTACTTAACACAGAGCGTGCAGAAACCCGATTTAGACACTGTTATCTACGTAGCCAACGTGGTCGAGCATTGATCTAAATAATCAGAGTGATTTTCGTAGAAACCCACCCAATGAATCTCTGAGTGGGACATTCCACGATCACTCAGATCAGACTAAATTATAGGAAGTCTTCGTCAAATTATGAATATAAGATGAAGTTGTCTTGTCAATGTGGCGCCCCCACAAACCCGACGCCCGTGGCGGTCGCCCCCCCCTGCCCCCCCATACGTCCGCCACTGATAAAAGGTCTTCAAGCGGTTTCAATTGGGGTTAGAGAACTGCCTCAATCTTCGTCAGGAAGTCAAAAGAAGCAAAATTACAAACTAGGGCAAATTTTCAAAATGTGCAGTTGTTACATGGCATGAACCATGAAGCGATTGAGTCATCAGTTGACATAACATTACAAGTTTCAGAGTGTTTAGAGCCAAAAGCAATAGGAATACCACACTCGCTAATTCTTTGAGTTGGAAGCAAGAAATTGTTTTATTTTTGGTGGGGGACAATTTCTTGTTTCATTAAAACTGATAGATAATTCAACACAAAGAATCAACGAATGTGATGTTGCTATTGCTTTGGGCTCTAAACGCTATAAAACTTATAATGTTTTGTCAACTGATGACTCAATCGCTTCTCCAGTATCAGGACTATCACATGAAATTAACGCAAATAATACTGCATGTAAATGCAATAAAAGGAACATAATTTACTCTTGTCGCCTCGAAAACTGAAACTTTATGTATATTGGCGAATCAGGAAGATCTCTGAGGGAAAATTAAATGGACATCAATACGACATCAATCCTAAAGATGAGTTACCAAAGTAGTAACTTTTCATTGCGTCCGGTACATAACCATGACGATTCTGAAATGAAAATATTAATTCTGAAACAGCTGAAAGTAGAAGAAAAATCGAAGAGCTAAAATTCATAAGTCATTTCATGACACAGATTTACCACATGGTGTCAACATGCAACATGTCCTTCGAAGGTCGTCCATCTTTGAGCCTAAATGCCCTTATGCCCAATATGATATGATCACATCATTAATGTGTCGTCTAGAGAATGCTATGACTTACCATTTTTTACCTTATAGACTGTATCTCAAACTGATTTTCTTGTACCTCATGGTTCATGCTGTGCAACAACTGTACATTTTGAAAATTTGACCTAGTTTGTAATTTTGCTTCTTTAACTTGCTGACGAAGATTGAGGCAGTTCTCTAACCTCAATTGAAACCGTTTGAAGACCTTTTGTATAAACCATTAAATAGATTTGAGAAGGCGTTGACCTCTTTCAACATCAACAATTATTTGAATCGAATATCGATCCGTATTTGACAGCTGTTTTTAATTAAAGATTAATTATTCTAGAGTTCTGTACGAGATAAATACGGAGAATTGTACATCAGTATTGGTTCTGTTGAGTATCGTCGAAATTAATTCCGTCAAAATCGCTACTTCATTACTTTGAGAACAGAACAGAAATGCGTATAATTTTAATTAAATGGAAATCATGTAGAGCGCATAGCATTCGCACTTGAGAGTAGAGTATGCATGACATCCAAATATGGCAAAAGTTCATGGTAGTCACAGAGAAACTGTAATGTGAATACATTAATCTGTCAATCCGTTGAATCATCATATCCGGACAAAGAAATGCTCTGTCAACATAAAAAGTAAAGCAAATTTCAACCATTTGATGGTTGATTATATACTACGAAAATATGAGGATAATTTGAGCTCACTGTTTCCCATTGCAATATTCACTAACTTTGCGTTGTTTTCTGTCCACAAAATGGTCCATTATCTCCAAGTCTCTAAATTCATTTACAGACCATTGGGAAATCTGCAATATGTTCGTCTATGGCATGACAACAGTGGGAAGGGAAGCGGAGCAAGCTGGTATTGTGGCTATTTTGGAGTCGTGGACCTTCAATCGAAACAGCGGTATCACTTCATTATCAGCAATTGGTTTGCAGTTGAAGAAGAGGATGGATTGGTAAGCCATGTTTGCGGTTCATGTTACGCATCAATATTGGCGAGACCCATTTCACGCATGTGAGAACGATGAAATAACTAAAAATCTCTTACACATTGTTCCTGAGTGCAATTAAATGCTGATTCTCCCAATAAAATGTTTCATTGATAAGTAGAACTTGAGAATTCATTTTAGAAATCAATGATAATAAATAAGAATTGCTCTGAATAAAATTTAGTTTCTCATTTAAAATTTGATACTCAGTGAACGAACATTAAATGCAGGATCCGATCCAAAATCAAGCAAAAGCGCCCAACTTTATTTAAGAAACTTAGAAAAAGCTTTGTATTTACCTGTGGTGAGTTGTAAAGAGCTCATAATAAGTTCATCATTTAGGAATGACTTCTACTTTTGTATTCCAAGAGCAGAAGAAGGGTAGCTTATTTCTTCCTTCCGACGACTTGCACTGTCAAATATTATAGAAATCACTTATCACTTATTATAGAAATCACTAGCACACTTTGTGCCTAGGCAAGTGGTAAGCAGTCATAAAATAAATTCCGCGAGACCTTTCGACTTTTCTTGTCACGTCGTATTTAAAGAAGCAAAAACAAGTATCTTCGAATGCTCTCGCCGAATTGAATGAAGCAGTTGTTTTGCCTCATTCCTGCTAATTCAATATCGACCTTACGCTGCTTCATTTGAAAATCCTTTACAACGACTCTTACATGTCAGTGTTCATTAAGTAGTGACGCGTCATTTGTAATTGATATGTTATATGATGATGCTTCATAACAGCTTAAAAAACGTCTATATATAAAATTGCAATAATAATATCTTGTATACTCGCATGATGCGGTTGTTTGAAGTGCATTGCAGAGACTATCTGTAATTGTATGGATGAAATCAAATTGACTTCAACTCAGCAGTTTTATATCGGAACAGCACCTTTCCAGCTTGTCAATCGTGCACTATGCATTATGCTCCATTAACTTCATAATTGAAGAGTATTGCAAAAATTTATCTTGTTGAATAAAAGGTAAATTTTATGTTTGTGATCGATCATTTATCACAACGTCAGTGGAAGTGCGCTATCTGATGGGAATGAACTTTCATTCAATCGATTTTTGTCATTTTCATTCCTAAAATCCTGTTGTTGTTTTATCAATCATGTGAACAGAACATAGCAATCTTTTTAGCAGCACCCTTGTGCATCTACAAACCGGCTGTTGAATATTTCCTAACATGCTTGCTTGATAGTTTGATTATTTCTTATTCTTTAATTAATGAATGAAAATAAAGGAGGAATTTCGCACAATTATCGGAATGTTAGATAAATTCTTGACTTTCTATTAACATTTGCCTTTTAAATCATTCACGTTTTACCAATAAAATAGTCATGTGTATTGGTTTGTTGATGCCAGAATTTTAATTCATTGATCAATATCAACTATAGCAGGAAAGTCGAAGTCAATATTTTATTTATAATCAACATTAAGTAAGTCTATCATTTTTCGCTTTCAGCTGAGCATCATAATGAATCATACTAAAATATCAATTCATTTTATGATATCTTGGTTCAGTTAATGTACTTTGATCCATTCAAGCACAATTGACAATGAACTCTTTAGAGCGATGTTAGATAAGTTCATCAATTATATTGAATGTAAATGAAAAATGACATGAATGTTTAAATTATATTCTGTTAGTAGTGGCTATTATGATCCTTACTGTATTTGTTGTTATGGTAACCGCTTTTCAATACTTGATAATGATCTAAAATGATGTTGTGACAATTAAAAATGGACTCAAATGTTAATGAATTTTTTTTTCGATGCTTCCTGTATTTCCCAACGGAGAATTAGTTTCTAAATTTGATTGGTACCATGAAAATTACAAAAATTGTCCATTCTAACTTGAAGCAGACACAAATCAATAATCAATTATCTATAGTTTTCACTTGACTTAGTTTTTGAAATTATATCTTTCTCATCCTCCTTAGTTCGATACCCCATTCGCATCTCAAAAAAGAGTAATCGATTGTTCTTTCCAACTCTAAAGAGAACGTTTCAACTGCAGAGTTGTTTGAGGAGGAAAAAAGTCCATAATTTATCCAGGATAAGAGAGTGGCCCTTGGTATAGCGTAACAAATGTGCAACAAGAGTAATTGGTGTCCACCTGTTTAGCTTCCCTTCGTCACATTCGTTGTATTCGGTAATCACTTTCACGAGTCCATGCTTCCAGAAAATAATTTTAGATTAAATGAGATTCGCGGATCAGTACACTGATTGTAAGAACATCACGATAATTCATCCATGAAAGTTATGATAAATACATAAAATAATTAGTCCTATTATTGGACAAATTACACGTTCAAGTAACAAAGAGGGCTAACGCTTTTGTGGAATAAACATATTGAAAGCTATTTCAAAATCAACCATCACTCAGATCATTGTCGCAGTAAATAGTCAATTTATTACCGAATGACACACATGATACAGTGTGACGATAGGTAGGCAGGAGATATCCGATAATATTCAAAGATTTTGAAAACTGGTCAAAACATCTAGCAGAGACATCTTATAAAGAAATATGAATTATCGAAATTTTCTCGGTCTCTTCCGAGGTAAAAGTCGATGCTGATTCGAAGCTTGACTAGCAGAAGGCGATAAAACAGGAAACAGGTTGCAGAATTTGCATTTTGATTCACCTAAGTTTTTTCTGTGCGCGACAATTTTCATGCTAATCCCGTTCTAGTACTATCTATGATACTTATTGTTAATTTCTATATGCCTCATGGGATTTGAAATATTGATTTCAAGGACTTATTTAAGGGTGGCGAAGCCCTCCTCCTCTAAATTTTTACGAACAGAAAATATCTCGAGTCAAAAAGGATTAATCCTCAGAGACCTCGGAGCCATATCATTCTATTTCACATTTCTACTGAGAATATATCAACTGCTCATGCACATGCAAAATCATCATTTTTGACAATGATCCTTCAAGTGATATTCCATTTCATTTGAATCAGTGGGAGTATGGTAGATAGGTCAAGGGGTCCATGGGACCCAACCCCTCAGGTCTCAAAGGGTGTAGAAATTCTTTTCAATTTTTTTACTTGGAGATGAAAAATGATTTTTTCATGTCTATGGCAGTCGACATCAAATTAGCGTTCTCGATTGATCAAATTTCAATAGGTTTGTGTCTTTTGAAAAACATGCTGCATACAGCGTTTTGCTCACTCTTAGCAATTATAACCTCTGAAGCGGCAAGCGATACTTAACGTCTCCGGTGTGTACTGAGTGCTTCCTCTTTCATACGCCTGATACATTTCAAACTTCAAGTGATAAACTGACTATTGTTGGTTTTATTCATCATAGCACGAAATCTGTCAATAGAGAGACGAGATACTGTTTCTGACGTTTGTAGCAATGACAATAAATTTGCTTTACTATCATTTCATTTCTCCACAAACAGATTTTATTGTTTTATCAAATTTTACTTTAACGAATTTAATAATCATCTGTCATTTTCAGTTAAAATGCTTTACGCTTCATGATGAAATATGACGCTCCAAAGTTGTGAATCGTTCGTTTTTCTTCGCAGCTGATGTTTCAGATATAAAATCTCTATCAGCATTCTCTGTAGAGCTTCAAACTTGCAGATTTGTAGGATATACAATTTCAAACAAAGTGATGAACTGTTTAAAATCATCAAAGATAGGGAAATTACTTTCAAATTTTTCAAAAGGTTTCATGTACATTTACGATAATTCTACTGACATTGCTGAATCTTAGTCGAATCTCTGCTTCGTTTGCATTTTTATATCGCAAAGCACGTTGTGATGAACACCTTGTCATTTTCAAATTCTACTTGCTCCTTTCTCCTAGATTGTCTTAATAACCGCAGTTATTTGTTAGCGTGATTACCGTCTCCAGTTTTTTCGAGTTCGTCATTTTATCACAATTTTAAGAAACTTTGCTAAATTAAACTGTTGAGAGTAGACCTCTCACGGTCATGAAAAGGTTTTCATGCAAACACAGAAATTAAGCGAATATTTTGACACAAGCGATCTACGATTAAGAAATCAATAGAATCAGCAATTGAAAATTAGCAAATCAGCTGAAAAATATTTAAAGGATGGGTTTCAGTCATTATCCGGTATAGTTTCTGCAGGGAGCGAGACCGAAAATAAGATTTCACAGAATGATTCAGGCCTACACCCTATGGATTACTACGAATCTGCGCTCCTGCCGAGCTCTACATTACCGATCAGAAACATGGAAATGACCAAAGAGGCACACAGAGTAAGCCATTCGGCTTTGTTGATCAGATTATTAATATCATGCGAAGTGGAAGTCTTTAAGATAGAAGTTATTCATATTAATGACGTTCCATATACAATTGTTCGCATTTCCAAACCATGCATATGTCACGAAGCATTAAACTGCATGGAAAATCAAATGCCATGAAATAGCCTTTTACAATTTGTGCTATTTTTCATTATTGTTGCATTGTCATTTGAAAATATTTCCATTCTATATAACAGTTCTAATGATCAGTAAATAGATTTATCGATCCTTGCTCTAAATAATTCAATACAATAAAGTTTGATATTGTACAAGTAAGAAGGTAACAAAAGTCAAGCGACTGAAAAAGATAGGAATCGGAAAAATATACGTGGTCTTTGATCAAGTGTTGAAATCAGTTCTATAATCTCGACATGAAATTGGTCTCCACATGAGAGTTCTCAGGAATTGCATTTCATGAGATAATGGGCAAGTTAATGAGTCATGAGCCTGCCATCGGAACAATTGCCATTCAATTGTTTTATACCGGTAATCTAGCAGCACGAAAGTAGAAAAATCCCATCGACTGGACCACAAGTAGCCCACAAGTGGAGCAAATGCATGTAGAGAAGAATTGAGAATTAAAGAGATTAGGAGTGTATGTATTATAACATCTGAAGGTGACAGCATTAAATAAAAAGTCTTTCTTTGGAATAAGATATTCTATTCAAAGAATGTTATATGCCTTAGAGAGATGAGGTACAACATACTGCTGACAGGTGCATGTACACATGCATTGGAAAATTGGTACCATTCCCCCCCCCCGGATTGCAACAAGACAAATCGCGTTAATCGACGCATGGAGAGAACCATGGCAGAAATTGCATGACATAGTCCTGTATGAACATCATGAAAACGCGTTTGTTAACGCTGACTAGAGGATTGTCCCAAGGGCGGAATAGAAAATTCACATGAAACGTGGGCTCCTAGGCGATTGGTTCAGGAGGCGACAGATGCGGCGGAGCAGATGTGGAAGGAGACGTTCTGGGAATATATCATGCGACTTATATTTTCGAAGAAATTGATGGTTCCGCAGGGTCAATCGACAATCAGGATCGGTATTGATCATTCACTCTCTTTGCTTTCAATCACCAAGCCGCTTCGGTCCCATCGCTTCGGAAAATGTCCCGTTTGGTTTTGGATAAATACTTTATCAGCAACAGACAGAGTCTCCAAAAGACTGAGCGTGCTCACAAAGATATTCAGATGCTTCCACGTACCTATTTTTAGAGATCGTTCTTTAAGGTCTCAGGCAGTCTTCTTTTGATTTGTAATTTGCGGGTTATCGAAAGCCGGGATATCTTTAGAGATGAAGGCAATAGAATCTCGCAAGCGACGTCCAAATAATATTTCTGCGGGATCAGGCGTGTTGCGATGTTGTCGCAACCAAGGTTGTCATCAGATAATGCTTTGCTCATCTAAAGAGAATGACAACCAGTAAGTCAGTAACAGACACCAACACCCTTGATTCCCCAATCGCACTCGCCTGACCCAGGAATCGAACCGAAATCTGCGGTGGAGACAAGCTCGCATCTTCTTCACTACGCCACGCTGACGGAACAAATAGAACGCAAGTGAAGGCAGTAGTCATCTCCAAGCATAGAAATTGATAACAATCAAGCCTCTAGAATGGAAGCAAAACTTCATGCAATGCACAATAGTGGCATTTACCACGGCTTGTGCATGGCTGCAACTGAACTTTCTGTCAAATCATTAATGGCAGATGACTACTGTAAATGAAATTTAAGCTCAACAGACGATTATGTTATAACATTTAACACATTCAATAAAAATAATAATCAACTCCACAAAGTTCTACATGTCCATGCACATGTACTCGTATATTGTTCCATGTGCAAATGAAATATATTTGGGCACTCTGCTTTAAATTAGACCCACCCATCTCTAACGTGCATAGCGATAGCATTTGTCATTTGGAAATAAGCGGGCACTATAGATAAATATTTCAAAATGGTTATTGCTCATTCAGTCGTGATCCCAATCCCGATGGGATCCCGATGTTTTCTCAGTCGTGCGATCACTGCTTTGTTACTGAAGTTCCTAAGATCTTCAAAGACTCCGAATACCTCCCTTCCCAAATGCTTTACCTCCTGGAATTGACACTAGGCAGACAGGGTTTGTGGATCATAATCTACGCATTTTCTTATTTCCCTGTTCTCCCTCTTATCCATCTTACCGAATCAACACTAATTTGCTTTTTTCGTTCTTACGTTGATACTTAATAAGGTGCAATCGCATAGCGCAACGTATACAGGCGTAATAATGCTGAGAGATAGAAAGCAATAAATGTCTCGTTACTCGTTTTATCAGTGATAGCCTGGGATGGGCCCGCTGCAGGCGTCTCAATTTTTGTGGGTAGCGGGGATTCGCCTGAGGGCATGGGCATGCGCAATAATGGTTTAATCTGCGAATTCATACCCGGTCAGTGGATATGCATGGCTGCCTGCATACATGACGTAAGCATAATGTAGGCTAGGCTTATTAAATAATTTAGTTCAGTCACTATCGAACTTAGTCACATCATATTCTTTAGTCACTATTATCAGATATTAGTCACTATCTGAAGGCTAGTCATATGCCCATGTTAGTATTCTACATATAAACCTTATTATCCTGTTGTGAACGATGGCATTATTAGAACTTCGCTCTACGATAAAAAGGCCTATGTTATTATTTTCTTCCTCGTAGGCATATTCGCACAACGGAAAGTTTTTAAGATGAATAACATAAACAGATTACATAACACTAAAACAATTTGGGTAGGATCACACCTAAGTTTAATCTCTAAGGGCCGCGTACACCAATATATAATGTAAAAACAAACGTTATTCCACGAATAAGAACAGACGATTTGCATTACTAGTCTTATTATTTTGCAATGTCAGATGTGAGAAAATCTTGCATTGCCAGCTTCCACGTCTCTCTGAAAAAGCCAATGTCAGCTAGAAAACGTGACATACTCAGCTCAGTATCAATAACTGAACAGCGGGCATTGCACGGGCAAGCTTGCGGACATGTCCTCTAGGGTGCGGGCACGGGCAGCAGTGACAGGTGACAGCAGTTGAGGCGTACACCTAAAGGACGAGAATATTTTCTGCATCTTCAGCATACGTTTTCAACGGAATCAAATAAAAAAACCAATCTGCCAAGTTATAATATATTCGCGACGTGTCGCAGACTTGCTGCTTCCTCAGGCGTTAGTATTTATCAGTATTCTTTGGCGTTAATAGCTTCAGCATACGGATTTTTCAAATCTATCCTATTACTATGGTCAAATTTTGGATGTGACAAGTAGCACAGTACTCTTCAAAAATGCATAAATACAACTGAAGAAGAATGGAAAAATTCCATGTGGACAGGAGTTGTGGGTCCATCAGGTTATACACAGATAAGAATACTACTGTATTAGCATTTCTTTCTTTGGTACAACTCACCAATAGGCTTTTAGGAAGCCAAACATATTCATGTTATTGATTCCAGAATTTTGCATCGCTTTTTCAATGAATAATAATCAGCTTGTTAAATAATTTAGCAAGCTCAAAAGCTACTTTGATAAGTGAAATTGATCCTCGTAAAGTCGATAACATGTTATTCGAAAAACCGTATGTCACATGTTAATAACGTAAGTATGATACTACTAGATTTGTCGTTGTCGACTCAACTCTTTGACAGTATCCCTAGCCTTTATATGTTCCCCTCTAGTGAGTCATGGAGAAACGGTAGAATTACTGGTTCAGTTGTACCTGTAACCAATCGACTTTTGTTGTGAATACAAACTTAAGGCGCCTACCAAAAAGAAACAGCAATTGCTAGTGAAAAGTTACTAGCAACATCTATGAGTCCTTATAGCGTTGAAGCATTTAGTTCCTTTTGCATGAGGCTGGCCCTGTTAAAATGTGGGATTCTATATAAGTTCGTAAATTCTGCTGAATATCTTATCGCGCACAAGAGCTATGAATTGGGCTGTGCACACCAGGGATACGGAGTTGGAGTCCTATCAAATGATAGGACTCCGGACTCCGGCCCGTAACCAGACCCGAAACATAATACAAACAAATTATTTGTCCTCGTGCATATCTGTCACTGTCTTGATGTCAATTTTCTCCGTCAAACAAAAGTACAGAGACACTTCTGCATGCAAGGCTTGTAATAATTAAGGGAATGAACCGTGATAATGAAAAAAGGATTATCTTTTCACTCGGCGATTTAGCAGAGAAGACAAACCTTTCTAGCCTCCATCACACCTACACGCCAAAGGTCATGTCAGAGACAAAAATGAAATACCAGTTTGTTTGAAGACATTGCCTCTTACCCTCACGTTAATCTTGTGTGATGGCTCCTCCAAAGCGCATATTAAAATCGAAAGTGTACTCATATTTTTTGAAGAAGGATGGGGGATATTCCTGCCTGGTAGAGACGGGAGAAAAACTGTGTAGGGCACACATCAACAAGATGGGAGGAGCCGAGTCGCATGCATCCAACTTAAAGCGACATTTCATCAACTTTCATCGTAAATGATTGATGATTGATACAGCAATGATCACTAAAGGTAGGTTCAGGTAAGCCTATATTGATCTATGATGCATGTTACCAGTTTTTTTTGAAAAAACTAGGCTATATATACTTGCCACCCGGAGTCGGAGTCGGAGTCCTATCAACCCCCGGAGTCGGAGTCCTATCAAAATGATAGGACTCCGCATCCCTGGTGCACACGTACGACTTTGGTCTGAAACTATGCTCACCTTGGACGAGCCCGGTTCAGTTTCAGCCTCTAGGATGATCGGGTAGCATGGGGTGACTCCTCAGTTCTTTGCTTCCACTCGTTCATATTCGCGGCCATGTCTTCGGTAAGAGATGTGATGTTCATCCCACTCTTCACCACAGTTCTCCAACTTGTTATTGGCCTTTCTATTCTCCGGGGTACAGGCTCTCGCTTCCAAGCTGCTTTGCAGATATTGTCCTCTGGTCTTCTGAGCAAATGTCCAAACCATCTCCATCGCCTGGTCTATACTTCTTTGCTTATTGGAGGTACTTTAAAGATGCGGCGGTTATGGCTGCTATCCATCCCGCTCGATAATTCACTGATAAGCAAGACTTATTTATTTATGTTTATTGATCAAATCTTGCCCATTTGTGCTAAAACTTGTAAAACTTGTACGAGCTATTGAAATAGACTAAACTAAGTGCAGATTTACGAATAAATGGATAAAATCTGTAGTATAGACTAACTTTCTTAGGAAGCGAGTAGGCTACTACGCAATCTTCATGACAAGCATCCCCATCCAAGTCAAGTCAAATAGAAGCAATCCGACAATCCCAGCTGCATATAATTGTTGACAATGACTATTTAAATGTGTGTTATCGATTCGTGTCTCCCAAACAAAGAGTGAAAATCAGACTAATTTATTGGCTGGAAATAATGCCGTTGACGAGGTGGTGTGCGCTGGAGAATGACGCCCCCGGTACAAATAGTCTGGCACCGTCAATGGATCCCAATCAGGGATTTCAAGGAAACAGTTTGTTTCAAAAGCATATTTGAAAACACACTCTTTTAGATAGGAATTTCGATTAAAATTAGAAACTTTGTCTCATTCAGAAAAATAGGCAAAAGTGATGACTGGGGCTCGGATTTTAGCATATGTAGCATATAAAATCATGTTTAAGGATATTAGCATAGAAAACATGCTCGGTTTAGAGAGAGAGAGAGAGAGAGAGAGAGAGAGAGAGAGAGAGAGAGAGAGAGAGAGAGAGAGAGAGAGAGAGAGAGAGAGAGAGAGAGAGAGATAGAGAGAGAGAGAGAGAGAGAGAGAGAGAGAGAGAGAGAGAGAGGGAGCGAGAGGGATAGGGAGAGAGTGAGAGAGAGAGAGAGAGAGAGAGAGAGAGGAGAGAGAGAGAGAGAGAGAGAGAGGAGAGAGAGAGAGAGAGAGAGAGAGAGAGAGAGAGAGAGAGAGAGAGAGAGAGAGAGAGAGAGAGAGAGAGAGACTGCTAAACGATTACAGGAGAAGAAATAGCATTAAGGATGAAGAAATCGGTGAATTGAAGAGAACCCTACATGAAGCAATCATAAAGAGAAGTGAAATGGAAAATGAAATCGAGATGCATAAAGAGGAAATCAGAATACTGCAAAAGAAGAATGAAGAACTTCAGATGTCAATAGCAACCTATGAAGTCCAGCTCCGAGTGTTCGAGGAGAAAGAAAGAAACAAAGAAGAAAGGAAGAAACAATCTGAGGAGAATATCACAGAGAAGAACTATGACGACATTATGAAGCTGATACAAATCCACCAAGAGAATACTGAGTCAGAAATTGCAGTGATGAAACATCTGTTTGACGATCTGAAGGCAAATGTGAAAGGCAAACTCAACCAACAAGTGCAATACCAGACATCTCCCCAAGCACCACCACCACCACCACCGCAGAGACCACATTACCAAAGAAGACCAAACTATCAAAGAAGACCGCCTCCCGTTTGTCACTCATGCGGACGGCGCGGACACATTGCCCGCAACTGCTATGCAAAACCAAGATGGTATAGACCTACGAACTATAGAAATACCTACCAACAGCAGACTCATCCTTACAGGCAGCAATATCAGCAGCAGTATCATCCTAATCAGCAACAAACTTTCGTCCAACCCACTTACCAACAAGTGTATGCACCAGAGACCCATGGTCACTTTAACCAAAATGTGAATCAAGTCGGTGCGCAGCAGTACTTTTAACGAAACTGAAGGAGGAGAGGAGACGATAACAGCTGAGACAAAAGTGAGAATGAAGTGCAATCAATAAGAATACTCTATACTAATATTAATGGATTAAATATCAGTAAGATTAAAGATATTAATGCAAGTAGAGATGCATATGAAGCCGACATAATATGCTTTACTGAAACCCACCTTACTGAATATAACCTATTGCCACTTGACCAGTATAGTATGATAGGAACAACTAGTAAAAACAAAAATAATTTTGGCCGACAAATCAAAGGAATAAACTTATACCATAAAACTGAGAACACTGTAATTAAAGACATAATATCTGAAAATGGTGATATAATAATAGTAGAAATGAAAAATAAACAATGGAAAGAAGTGGAAAAAATACACATGATTATCTGTTATAGAGAAAGCAGAGAATCTAAATATGCTGACAAATATTATTTTGATAAAATAAAAGAATACATAGAAAAGTTTAAAATGAAACATATTATCATGTTGGGCGACCTAAATAGCAGAATAGGCAAAATCAATGATAACAAGCACTTGAATCTCCCGAAAAGAAATTCTGAAGATTCAATTGTGAATAAACAAGGACGAGAGCTGATAAATTTTTGCAATGAAACTTCACTTATAATAGCAAATGGAAGATATGAAAAAGGTCAGCATACATTTTGCAGGCTTCAAAATGAGAAATGTTATAAATCAGTCATAGACTATTTGTTATTAACAAACTCAATGGTGAAATATTTAAAAGCTTTCAAAATAATGGAGCCCAAGTTATATACTGATCATCGACCACTGAAAATTGATTTTAAAATAGCTCTAAAATCTAAAATGCCTAAAACAGTAAATATTATAAGCAGATCACAAAGGAATGACAACGGTAAACGAGTAATTCCCTTCAAATGGAAAACGAAATGTAATTCTGATAAATATCGCCAAACGATTACAGACAAAAGTTCAAAGCTTCTAGAAGAAGTTAAGGATAAGCAATTAAGTAAGTCAGAAATCTATGATAGGTTGGTTAAAGTCAATAAGGAATCAATAAAAGCTACGGTGGCATCAACCACTGAGATAATATATTCTGATGATACAAGATGCTTAAGAAGAAGATATAAACAAAATGTTGATGCGTACAAGACTGATCAAAGCGAACTAAGTTTAAGCTTACTATTACAATCAAAAAGGGAACTTGGCAAAAATATTAAAAGAGAAAAGAGAAACCTACAGAGAATAAAGCTAAATGAACTACAAATAGCAAAAGCGAATAAAGACGTGAAAAGGTATTGGGAATTACTTAATAAAAATAAGCTGAAGAAAAATTCCAAACAAAAAACTGCTTTAAATGCTGAAATATTTAAAGAAAATATTAAGAAAAGAGATATTGAAATTAAAATAGTAAACGACAAACGAATAACAAGCGACATAGTAAATCAAATTATTCCAAATAGAAATGACGATGAGTTAAACAAAAATTTCACGATAGCTGAAGTTGAAAATGCAATCAAATATTCAAAGAACTCTAAATCTAGTGGCCCAGATGAAATGGTATACGAAATGTTGAAGAATGACCAGAACCACACACAAATTCTATATGCTCTATTCAATCAAATAATGAGCGAGGGCAATGTTCCTTGGCACTCTAGTTGGATCACCCCCATTTTTAAGAAGGGTGATAAAAATGATTCAAACTCTTACAGATGTATTAATCTATCTTCCTGTATTGAAAAGCTGTTGACAAGAATGTTAAATGATAGACTAAACGATTGGATTGATAAGTTTGAAATATTGCACGAATCACAAACTGGATTTAGAAAAGGACATTCAACGATTGACAATATCTGGGTGCTAAAAGAAATTATTCAAATATATAAGAATGATAATAAGACACTATACACATGTTTTGTCGATCTCTCGAAAGCATTTGATACTGTTCAAAAAAGTAGATTAATAAATAAGCTGAAGTATATCATACCTAACGGTAATTTTTTGTCATTAATAGAAAATATTATAAACAACAAAAGATATAAAATTCTTTTTAATGGAGAAGAAAGTGAAGAACTCCAACTAAATTATGGCATTCCACAAGGAGATAGCTTATCGCCAACCTTATTTTGCATATATATGAACGACTTTCTAATTGAACTTAATAAAAATATTAGCGCATTCGATCCAGCAAAAATAACGAATATAAATTTAGCTGCTCTTATATATGCCGATGATATATTGTTACTCAGCGAATCACAAGTTGGTATTGTCGAACAGATTAAATTTCTCCATAAATTTTGTGAAAACAACAGCTTAAAAATAAATTATAATAAAACTAAAATAATGATATTTAATGGAAAAAATAAATATGAAAAGCTAATTTTAGATGATGGGAATATGTTCCCAATTGATGTGGTAGATGTATATAGATATTTAGGTGTTTCGATTGCAAGAAATGATAGAATGCATATCGAAGAATTAACGAAAAGAGGAAGAGCATCTTCATATGTAACTGCCAAAACTTTGAAAGAATTTAACACAAATGATGGTAGAATTTTAACGGAAGCACTAGAAATGCTAACTATTTCGAGAATGAGATACGGCAGTGAAATTTTTTTTGATAGAAATATAAACGACTTAAATCGTGTGATTATGCAATTTTACAAAAGATATTACCACTTACGCATAACAACACCTAATTACTGTATTATCGGTGAGTTTGGTGTGAAACCAATAGAATATTATTTTTATAAATCAGCTTTGAACTACTTTCTTAAACTAAATATGAGCGATGATAAGAGATTAATCACACGATTATTCAGAACCATCAATAAAAATACAAACAAAAAATCATTTCGTAATACATGGTGTAGCAGAATAGATAAGTTAGTTCATAAAATTGACCTAAAAAATATGCAGAGCATGGAATATAGTGGAAAGTCCAAAAAGATAATTGACAATGCATTGATTGAATATTTCATAAGAGAGTGGATCGACAGCGCTAAGCATAGTGTTAAAGGATTAAGATATCTAGAGTTATGCAGATTTCAATGTCAATTAAAACCATATTTAGCAATTAGTAACAGCAGAAATAAAATCTGTAGCGTCATCAAATTAAGAACTGGTAATCACACTCTTGCAGCAGAAGTTGGAACATATCAAAATCGTAGTACTTATAAAGACTGTACTTGTAAATTCTGTGACTTGAATAAGATTGAAGATATCTTCCATTTCATTGTTGAATGTCCATGCTATAACGAGGAAAGAGATGCACTGATTCCGGACTTGAGAGACATAACACGATCAGATTTCTATGTCTACATGGATGCATTAACAATAGGAAAAATCAGACCAGTAGACGAATATATTGACAGAGCAATGGACATCAGAAATCATAGATAGCGGAGTGTAAAATAATTGACATCTACAAATGGACTATCATGTTAATGTCTGAAACAATAGCAACAAAAAGATGGCAATATAATTGTATAGATATCTATGCTGATTCAAACCAAGAGTAGACCAAATAAATCAATAACTTAGTGATCAGAAAAGGAACAGATATCAAAAATCTGCTATAGATCAAAGCATTGAAAAGCTGCATTATCATAAAATGTTGAGAAATATTCACTGACCCAATCAAAAGAATGGAAGGCATGCATTACCTTTCACTCGCTAAAATCTCATATCGGAGGACGGACGTTACAAGTGGTTGATTATTTAGCTGAATTATATTTCAAATCGTTTCAGGTATGTACCAACTACTGTTGATTGGAATCACTGTTTCAAATTATGGTAATTTGTAATTAATCCGTTCCTCCGATCAAATAATAGGAATTATTAATCTGCTGCGGAGTGTGATGTGCAAATAAAATCATTAAGTTAAATACAATAGAAGCTAAAATGCGATGTGAACATAATTAATAATAACATGTAATGATGCATGCTTCGTCTCCTCTCCTCCACATAAGTGCCACATTCGTACCACCCATGCAGTTTTTTCGTCATTGTGCTCTATAACATTGTGCTCAGTCATTTCAAACTTTCATCTCATCGATCTCATCGAAGACAGACATCATGGTGCAGTGTGATTTTATCTGTCATTTCATTCTCATCCCTTGTCATCTTTTCATTTATCCGTACGCCGCATAATATGTAAACTCAACCTTATGTAAACTCAGCCATGTTTGACCCACAAGATGGGCAATAAACCATTTTGAATTTTGAGAGAGAGAGAGAGAGACATACTGATCTCATGAATGATGCTGGAAACTCACAAATAATCTGTTTTGCGGAAACTCACCTTGATTTTGAGAATGAACCTATTGCCATTAATTCATATATTGCTCATCATTCATGTTGTAGAAGAAATAACATACTTGGCAGAAATGTAAAAGGTGTCTCTATATTTTTGAAAGAAAATTCAAATATCGCAAATTCTCGTAGTACAGTAATAGTATCTGAAAACGGCAACCTGCTGATAATAAAATTTTCTGATAGAACGTGGAAAGATATCAATGATATATACCTTATTCTATGCTATCGAGATAACCGTGAATCTAAACACACTGATAAAAATTTCTTGAGTAGAATCAGTAAATACATATCAGACTACAAAATGAAAAATATATTAATGATTGGTGACTTGAACGGAAGAATCGGTGCGATTAATGATAACGAATTTTCAAATCTTCCTCCAAGAACATCAGATGACAAAATCGTGAACAAATTTGGTAGAGAATTAATTGAGTTTTGTAACGATGCATCTCTTGTAATCGCAAACGGAAGACTTGAAGAGGGAAAATATACATATCACAAACTCCATAATAATAGCGTACATAAATCGGTCATCGATTATTTGATAGTATCAGACTCTCTCATAGAGCGAATAAAGGCCTTCGAAATAATGGAACCAAGATTGTACACGGATCACGCCCCTTTTCGCATAAAAATCATAATCAACAAAGAAAACAGCTTAAGAAATAAAAAACATTACTCTCAAAACAAAACTAGAAAAACGAAGCCTTTCAAATGGACCAGCGATTGTGAAAATCAGGCAAAATTGCAATAAATTGTTGCAAAACATAAAAGAAAATGATCTAACAGAACACGAGGTTTACAATAATCTTGTTATAAATACTAAGAAAGCAATTCAAACCATTAAAAAAAACAATCAAACAATTATCTACACCATGGATACGAGACAGCTCAGGCAACAATATAAGATAGCTGTAGATGTATGGAAAACAGATAAAACAGAAGAAAACCTTACATCATTAATGAAAACAAAGAAAGTTTTAAAATAAAGCGATAAAAAAAGAGAAAAGAAAAATACAATCATTGAAATTGAACGAATTGAAGGATGCTAAAACGAAAAATGATAACAAAAAGTTTTGGCAGTTAATGAATAATAAAAAAATGAAAAATAGAAAGCGCAATAATACCCATTTATCTATTGCAGCATTCAAAAATGAATTGCTAAACAGAGACAAAAAATTGACAGATCTTAATAAAAAAATTGTAAATTATACTAATATAGATAACTTCCTCAACAGCAATATAGTACCGAATGACGATACTTTAAACATTCGAATATCAGTTGACGAAATTACTGATGCATTAAAAAAATATGGCCAACTCAAAATCTAGCGGTCCTGATCATGTTGTCTATGAAATTCTGAAAATGAATATGGATAACACACTCCAAATAATTGATATATTATTTAATAATATTCTGAACAACGAAAATATTCCTTGGAAAATTAGTTGGATAACTCCAATTTTCAAGAAAGGGGACAGAAACGACGTTAGCTCATACAGGTTTATAAATCTTTCTTCTTGCTTGGAAAAACTTTTGACAAAAATATTCAATAACCGACTAAATCAATGGATAGAGAAATATGAATTACTTCATCAATCACAAATAGGTTTCAGAAAAGATAATTCTACCATTGATTGCATATGGATCCTTAAAGAAATAATTAGAATAAGCAAAAATAATAAGACAGCATTATATCTTTGTTTCATTGATCTATCGAAGGCCTTTGATAGCATACCGAAAGATGGATTATTATATAAACTCAGTCACGTAATTCCGAGAGAGAGATTTCTGTCATTGTTGCAAAACATTCTTATGAATAAAAATTATCAAATATTATTTAATGATGAAGAAAGCAATACTTTTAAGCTAAACAATGGTATTCCACAAGGAGACAGCTTGTCACCGACATTATTCTGCCTTTATATGAACGATCTTCTTATAGAATTAGAAAAGAATTTAGATGCCATAGATCCCATAAGTATTATGCATAAAAAATTAGCTTCACTTATTTACGCAGGCGATATATTATTGATGAGCAATTCGAAAAAAGGATTAATGAAGCAAATACAAATTGTGCAAAACTATTGTATAGAAAATTGCTTGAGCATCAACTTTGATAAAACTAAAATAATGATATATAATGACTTGAAGAATTACAGTCATGCCGAAATCAGGACAAGTGAAAGCACTACCACAATTGAAGTAGTAAATGAATATAGATATCTCGGAGTATTTTTTTCGAAAGATGATCGAAAACAGATTAACGAGTTAGCAAAGCAAGGAAAGATCTCGGCATGTATAACAGGTAAAACAATAAAAGATTTCGGATATGTAGACGGAGATATTCTTATGAATGCATTCGAAATGTTGACAATTTCAAAAATGAAATATGGTTCGGAATTTTATTTCGATAGAAATATACAGGACCTCAACAAAATTCAAACTCAATTTTTCAAAAAGCAATATCACTTGAAACGTACAACGCCAAATTACTGCATATTTGGAGAATTTGGGGTTAAACCTATAGAATTTCACTTTTATAAAGCGGCATTAAATTATTGGTCGAAGCTAAACCATCTAAACGAAAATTTATTAACAAAAAAGATATTCAAAATCATCAATCAAAACATTGAAGAACGTGCTTTTCATAATACTTGGGTATTTCGCATAAATAGACTGATCAGAAATCTCGCATTAGACAATATACATCAAACCATAAGTCTCAACTCAATTGCACAAACAAAAAAAATTATTAATAAAAGATTAACAGAATACTTCAGACAACAATGGATAGATATGGCAAAACATAGCAACAAAGGTTTAAATTATTTAGAGCTATGTCGTTTTGAGTGTAATACAAAAAGATATCTAAACATAACAAACAATAGCAAAATAGTTTCAACAGTGCTTAAAATGAGAACTGGCAACCACAACCTAATCACCGAAATAGGAAGGTATAATGACAGAAAGACATATGACGAATGCATTTGTAAGAATTGTAATAATAATGAAATTGAAGATCTATTTCACTACTTCTGTTCGTGTTCAAAATATGACAGCATTAGAAACTCAATTGCTCCGTTTTTACAAACAAATAGTAAATCAGAGTTCCATCAAATCATGGATACATTAAATCATAGGGAATTAAAACTTGCAAAATATATCGATGAAGCAAATTTGATTAGAAGAACTTGACAGTTTCATCATTAACAATAGGAACAAATATCTATGTCATAAACGAAATAATTGTACATAGATATCTATAAAATCACGGCCAAGATGCAAGTAATATGCAAGAATATTTAGCGTTGACATTAACGCACATGCAGAAACAGATCGAACGCGCCTAGATATCTACGAAAAACTATAATGAAATGTGAAGTATGCGCGAGATGTCGAGATATTGACAACTACTAATGTCGACATTGATAACAGAGAAGCAACAATGCAGACACATGCTACCACGCATAGATATCAATGACAGATGTCTATCATAGAGATTTGTACACGATTCGATTGCTATGATAAAACATCCTCTTAACCGACACTTAGTCGAGGCATAGACATGGCCATTCATGAAAGCATTAGATCTCTATAAACGACAGAAATCGATACATGACGTCATCAATAAATACAACTCATTATCTTACACGTTCGTTCCACTTCAATACTGATTCAGTCCTAATTCAATTGTGACAAATAACAGACGAAGTCAAAGTCGAAGTCCGGTATATTTTTCATCTCATCAATCTGAGCAAATTTTCCGTATCTATCTACTTACAGGTAAGTGTCAGAGATATCAATTATATAGTTATTTCAAATGTGTCATCTGTTTCAAGTATGATATCATCACTATAATTCTAACGTTAAATATTTGACAACCTTGTGATATTAGCCTGTTTTAGGTGATGATGATTTGAATTTTCACACATGCATGTCATTTTCTCACCGGACTTAGACTATCAAATAATAATAATAATAATTAATAACAGAATGAGTTGATTATGGATGGCTGCATGTGAATGTATGTCTGCACTTGGAGTAACGTAAATAAAATATAACTGTAGAAATGACCTAATGCCATGCCTTAAAAAAAACAAAGAACACTTTCAAAAGAACACTGTCAACAATGCTCAGTTACTAATCAAAGTTGATGCATACATTATTCAAAATTGACACTTACATTACATTAATAAAGAAAATGCAAGCTTATTTGAAAATATCACAAATGACATCGATTTTTCATACATTGATTTTTGAATGTCTCCTCTCCGCTCAGCTACCGTGTATCATAATCAGTTGCCTTCGCCATGCCATTTCATCACTTCCTCCGAACATCGTTTCAGACACGGCTCATGTTGATTTTATAATAGACAACGGCAAACGTGGTGGATTTATTTTATCTTTACTCTTCATTATTCATCCATTGTCAACTTTATCCTCGCATCACTCATTTTGTAATATTTCATTCATATGTTTGTGCCCAGCTGGGACAATAAACCTCTTGAGTTCTTGAGTTCTTGAGAGAGAGAGAGAGAGAGAGAGAGCAAATGAAATGATTTTGTCCTGCAAGTATCGCTGATGTCCAAGCTATTTTTTAAACGGAAGAAGGCGACCTGAAACAAGATTTTGCCTACATTTACGGTATTTTCAGCATGATTATCAACGCCACAATCATTTTGCTTGAGAGCCGAAGCATAAGGCAGCTGAAGCCTGATCTCCTCTTTCCAATATATACATTTAACAGCAATGAAATTAAATAAACGATAGATCAAATTGCCATGCATAAGATGTGCGGCTGGTAGGATTCGAACCTACGACCAGGGTTAACTAGACCTGTGCTCTAACCAACTGAGCTACGAGCCACTTACGCGACTCTGTCAATTCGCAGGATCAAACCCTCACCACCACACATCAGTTGTCAAGGCAATAATAATCAATAAATAAATAACACGTCACAATTGTGACCGCCGACATTAAGGCAAGTAGCGGGGATCGATTGTCCACCAAAGCATCTTAAACCATGTCGTGAATGCAATTAACAACAATGAACTTAAATAAACGATAGATCAAGTTGCCATGCAAAAGATGTGCGACTGGTAGGATGTACGGCTGGTCATGTTCGACGCTGTGCAACTCGATGAGAAAATAAAAATCAAATTCGATTCGATTCTCAAATGCAATGTTAGGCTGACGAAAATCCCGGCTATTCTGTCTTTGGTACCGCCGACTGCACCACACATTCCAACCATTGTTGATAATTCAACTCCAGTTGAGGAGCTCACCCCATCATAAGTTGCTTCTTTTCGTCATGCACGCTTGACCTCGGTCGATGTCGAATGTGTGTTCTCCCGATGCAAGTCAGTTCTTCGGGACAACCGAACATCTTTTACTGAGATCAACTTGCGACAGTGTCTTTTGATTCATGTTAACTCTCAGCAGCTATCTAAATTTTGAAATATCCTTTTGCGCTGTCTAAAATTTTTGTCAGTTCGATCAAATCAGTGCGTTACTCTATGTAGGCTATATTGAGAATAGTGCACTCATTAATCCATCTTAACATCAGCGAATGACACTTATGAAAGCTGGTAATATGCTATCTAAGTCGACATTTATCAGTTTACATACGTAAAGCAAACCGTAAATATGAACCATCACGTTGAAAAAATCTTTTAGACACCTGTAAATCGACACCAGAAAACTTTTAACCCTATATTCTCCACAGGAATACGATAGGCAGATTTTGAAAATGTTCAAAATGTAAATAGTCGATAACTCTTATCACCTGGCAAAATACTTTTTGTACAATGCCTGACAGCAAGTTTACAAGTTTGAAAATTTCAATCTTAGTATTTCAGTGTCCCCATAATTCGATATGAACGAAAACTCTAAACCGGTGCCAATACTTATATATATTGCACATGAATACTGGCGAGTAACTGGAACATAGATATTGCTCAAACAAACAATAGCATAGATGTCTTACCACCAGCAATTTGCATGAAGTCCTTTCGACTGAACAGGAGCTCTCACATGCCTTGGCATGGAGGTTTCAAATCAACTTCTATGCAGCGCTTTTAGGCATGAAATTATATCTGGGTGTCAATTTAATCGTAATGAATTATAATTTCTTTCAAAGAATTTTATGTTTTTTGTTCATGTGTTTATACTGCTTATAAATTATGGTAAACTACTTGCAAGAGTAGATAATGAGCATCACTGTACTTAAAAACAATACTTGTAGCATGCTGACGTAATTCATACCTTCTAGAAGGTTTATCAACAGAAGAAGCGAGAAATACATCAGAAAATTTGGAAAAAGTCAAAACTTGCAAACTTGCTGCCATGCATTATTGATAGCACAATTTATTTCTAAACATATTTTCAATTAAAATCGGAATGCGATGTCATTATTCACACATAAGTGATTTAGATAATGTTTGCGCTGTTCGTAGAACTAAACATTCGACGAAATTTCAATAGTGATATTGACTAAGCTAAAGAGTAAAGTTGTTCACTTGCGAAAAATTCTATTGCTGAATGTTTGCTAAATTGTTAAATTTGCATTTAGTCTATTGAGGCAGTTTCCAAACATCCGTTTAATCTTGTCCTTCTCTGAAATACCCATTCAATTGTAAGGCGAATCACTTGCTATTTAAAGACCATCAGAATATTTATTTTGTCTGTATTATGACACATTTTATGACATTAGTGAAGCACGATGCACCAGGGATGCGGAGTCATATCATTTTGATGGGACTCCGACTCCGACTCCGGGTGGAAAGTTATTAGCCTAGTTTTTTTAAAAAAACTGGTAACCTACATCATATATCATTATAGGCTTCCCTGAACCTATCTTTGGTGATCAAATATCAATCATTTTCAATGAAAGTTTATCAAATGTTGCTTTAAGTTGGATGCATACGATTCGGCCCCTCCCAACTTGTTAATGTGTGCTTCACACGTTTTTCTCCCGTCTCTACCAGGCAAGGAAATCCACGTCCTTCTTCAAAAAAATGAGTACACTTTCGTTTTTAATATGCGCTTTGGAGGAGAAATTACACACGAGTAAGAGGTAATGCTCTCAGACAAACTAGTATTTCATTTTTGTATCTGATGTGACCTTTGGTGCGTAGGTGTGATCGAGGTTGGAAGGGTTGTCTTTTCTACTATATAACCGAGTGAAAAGATAATCCTTATTCACTATCAAGGTTCATTCCCTCAACTATTTACAAGCTCTGCATTCAGCAGTATCTCTGTACTTTTGGTTAACGGAGAAAGTTGACATCAAGACAATGACAACCATGCGCGAGGATAAAAAGAATTTGTTTGTATTATGTTTCGGGTCTAGTTATAGGCCGGAGTGCGGAGTCTTATCATTTGATAGGACTCCGACTCTGACTCCAGCAAAAATGATAGGACTCCGGGACTCCGACTCCACATCCCTGCGATGCACATATGATTTAGGTGTGTTCTTTTAGTAACAAATCTGAACATAAGCTTCAGTAGCTTATATTTTTAATACAGGAGAAGTGGTGAGTGACTTTTACGATAATGAGAAAAACACTTTCCCACAGCTGCCATTTATATAGCATAAGAGTAGAAGCTGTTTTTATCAGGGTTCCGTCCCACATAAAAGATGATAGTCTAGCAATTTAGCAGAAAGAAGCAAAAACATGCTGCATATTTCTCCATCGTTATGTAGATCATTTACTACAAATATACATACATGCAATGTGCTCTCACTGTTATTAACATAAATGGAAGCACTGCAACGATGATGTGCCAGTTTTGTCTTTATATTACAATGGATTTTCCCATGGTGCACGCATGTTTCCTAATCATGTGAGGAACAATTTGTATCAGAAAAGTTTCAGTTGTTATGTTATTCTGTGACTGTTGCCTAATAAATAAGAAAATTGGAAAGAATTGCTCAGTCAACTTCTTTTTTCGCATGACTATAGCCAACGAATTGGTTAATGATATATCTGAATGTAGGGTCCAGGAATGAAATATGTTAATAGATGCTAATTACAAAGAGAAATATAGACAAAACTTCCAAAACTGTAGACTTGCTTAAAGTTTCTACTTTTTGCGCAAAGCAGAAAACGACGCAAAAGTGATTCAATATTTGAACTTGGAAATTGAAGTCATTGTGTGTCTAAACTGAGGTCAAAATTATTTAATTTCAAAGATAATATCACAAGTTACAAAATTTGAAGAATTTTTTATGACATTTGCGACCGTGCTCCGGATTGTTGTCCAGCTGTTTGCATTCATATCCCGCACAACCTTCACAAACTTATTAACTTCCGATTTCTCATATCAGCACTCCCGTCCGCTCTCGGTGCTCTATCATAAAAATTTCTAAGTCAATGAAAGTGCATGATGCCATGTTTCTCCGTATCATAACCCATCTTTATAGTAGCCCATGGATTTAAAATTGGCACTTGGGTTTTAGTTAGGCGCCAAATTTCTTCTCGGTCAGATATTTTCAGGGATGTCCATGTGACGCTTTTAATGCCTTGGCCCATCCCATCCCACGGAATTTATGATTAGTCGACTCAGTCATGGGAATTCCACGAGCCCACGCACTTTAAGTAACCATTTTCAGAAGAACAGCTTAGTGTGTCAGTAACAATATATCATGCTTGCGTGAAGGCTTGGTGATGTCAGTGATGTTGCTGCAAGCCAGGGATGTGGAGTCGGAGTCCCGGAGTCCTATCATTTTTGCTGGAGTCGGAGTCGGAGTCCTATCAAATGATGGGACTCCGGACTCCGGCCTATAACTAGACCCGAAATATAATACAAACAAATTATTTATTCTCGTGCGTGGCTGTCACTGTCTAGATATCAACTTTCTCCGTCAGACAAAAGTACAGAGACAGCAGTGCATGCAAAGCTTGTAATAGTTGAGGGAATGAACCTTGATAGTGAAAAAAGTATTGTCTTTTTTAGTGATATAGTAGAGAAGACAAGCCTTCCTAGCCTCGATCACACCTACACGCCAAAGGTCACATCAGACACAAAAATGAAATCCCAGTTTGTTTGAGAACTCTGCCTCTTACCCTCACGTTAATCATGTGTGATGGCCCCTCCAAAGTATGCATATCAAACTCGATAGTGTACTCATACTTTTTAGAGAAGGATGGGGATTTTCCTGCCTGGTAAGAGACTGGAGAAAAACCGTGTGAAGCACATATTAAGAAGATGGGGGGGAGCCGAGTCGTATGCGTTCAACTGAAGGCGACATTTGATCAACTTTCATCGAAAATCATTGATATTTGATACAGGAATGATCACTAAAGGTAGGTTCAGGTAAGCCTATAATGATCTATGACGCAGGTTACCTGATATTTTTTTAAAAAACTAGGTTTTATATACTTGCCACCCGGAATCGGAGTCGGAGTCCTATCAAAATGATAGGACTCCGCATCCCTGCTGCAAACTCGGCTGACCTCAGTATTCGTTGCATTTTCGAGACGCTGCAGAATGATCATCGGATGAAATGCAGAGTGATGTTGAAATTAATTTAGATGTTGTCCCCTGATCAATCTTGCTAGCCACGTACAACTCCAGAAAAGATTTCACACGTCAGCTCCAAGTTAAAGTGAATGACAATAATTGCACGTGCACCACACGACAACTATGTCATCACTGTCATCACATTGCAGAGATGTAGAGCAAAGTTGGGCAGACTTGATACCAAATCATTATGAGCATCGGTACTTCTATTCTTCCCCCCCCCACATTTTTCAAATTTTACAAAATCATCCAATTTTGCCAAAGTTTGTCACATTGGGTTTAAAGTAGATTTGATCTGTCACTGAGTGACACTGCAGCACGACTGAGAAGTCTTACTTGAACCCTGGGATGAAGGATTGGTACCTTGGATACTCAGTTAAAATACAAGGTACAGCTGTGATCATGAACTTCGTGTGATTGTTGTCTACAGACAAATGACGAGCAGTTGTCTAATTCTGAGGCTGTGAATGTTCTACTAGTCAGATAAGAGGAGTTTTACACACTCAACGCAATGTGACGTTAGTGAGACTGCCCGTAAGTAAGAGAAGATCGTTGACGATGCTATACTTCCGGGTGTTAACAACAGAAATGTGGGGGGAAAGAATAGAAGTACCTGATCATCAATCTGCGAGAATCGATGGCTTTCTGAGCAAGATCTTCCGCATCCAGAATGAGAACGGAGTTTGGAAGTTCCACCAACTGGAGGCACTGATCAAATGTATTTTGACGCTCAGTCATGGAAACGCTTGTCCTGAAGGAGGATTCTCTAGACAAATCCATTCTGCGGTCTCACGGCTCCAGTTATTCAGAAGATGCTCTGATTGCGATAGGGAGACGGATAGACGCTATTATTCGATTCGGAGAAATGATGAACTACCCAGTAAATCGCTTATTGATTTCATCCGTCAGCCCATCGAAAAAGTGATGCGATTGTTACCTGGAGACGCAGAGGAAACAAAATTCTGATGAAGAGTAAAAGCTGAAAGAAATCAAGATCAGTGGAGAATCTCACGAGTCATCCATTAGTCAGATTGTCATAGAAATTCATGTGAAGGAAAAAGGTGTCGAAGTGACCGGAGACACTGAGGGCAACAAAGACAATCAAGTCCATAGATAAAGCAGTTTTTTGACAGCCAGTGCTCAAATCGAGATGGAACTTGCGCTCGAAAACGTGGACTGGCGGACAAAGTGGAGATCTCAAGGAGCGGAAATTACTACTGATGAAACAGCATTGCTTGCTATCAAGTGTGCCCATCGCAGAGCTTGCTGACATTTTTTCTTTATATGCTAATAAAGCCTTAAGCAAAAATGAATTGCCATTAAGGCGAAAAAAATATGACGTTATTCAAAGGAATATTAATGTCTTGCACTTTTAATACGGAAATTTTAGATTGTTGTAAGAAAAATAGTGATTTTCATCAAGTGGATTTGGTTATCTAACGTGCTAGTGATTGTAAAATGGTATACCTTTTTGCTTTCCATATGGAGAGATCAACTTGCTGATGTTGCAAACACAAAACTTCGATGTCAATCCAGAAGGACTTTTCTTACACCACCGATAGTCCTTTTTAGCCGTTTGATTAAAGTCATTTTTTTCTATTTGCAACACCCTCAAGTTGGTCTTCCCATATGGAATCATGCAAGAACTAGAACTCATTAATTCAAACAATGGCACATTTTATCATTTAGAATCCACCTGGTGATATCAGTCCCCTATGGAGATAGTTAGTTACTTTATAGACATAATCACTGATGGAATATTATTTTAGACTGTTCGAACATACGACGGCTCTCTTGACAGTTAAAAAATTTTGATAGCCATTTTTACATGAAGCCGCTGAATCTTCATAATCATTATATTTTGTGTTTTTCTCTCTATAGTTTCACTCAGACCGCCACATAATTGATGCTTCTCTTAATTTTCACAACAATGAATTTATATTTTCTTTGACTATTCGATAGATTTTTTCGAAATGCATATTGTTTTTGCATCTCTTAATTTCACAAAATTTGCGTTATATTTCTATTAGGTTCATCCCTCGAAAACTACCACGCTGTTGCTAGGTCTACTCACTAATTTGCATTAAATTTTCATAGGATTCCATGTAATTCATGTACTTTTTTAAATTAATTGTTACGCAAGGTTCTTCATGCCAAGAATTTTGTATTTTTTTTGTCAGCACTGGTCGACATGTTTCAACCCTTAGTGATTTTATCAAGACCCGAAAGTAAACTATTACTTTTGAGTCTTGAGAAAAACACCGAGATCTGAAACCGGCCGGCCCCTGTATAATTTTAAACATTGAAGATTCGGGTGAAAGAAAAATAAAGTGCTATTTTAGTATTTTGTATAAGCAATATTCTTGGGTTAATTTATGGATGCTTTATCTGGTGCACAATATGTATGCGTTGATGCACAAAGCATTGCTTTAATCTTATATCGTGTATGATTGAGTGCTAGTGGCATTTTTATTTTAAAACATAGCTTTAATCTTGTCAAAAAGCTCAAAATCGCGGAGTTCGAATTTATATGAATCCTAGTTAATAGTGATGCTATCTTTAATCCAATTATCCTGTGTTAACTGGTGAGTCAAGCTTACTATGACGTAACTAAGTTTGAGCAGCTGAAAACATAAGGAGGAGTACATAATTTTATGGTCATGAGTTTTTTTTACATCAATACATTTGATCAACTTCACTCACTTATTCAAAGGAACATTGAGAAACGGACACGCGTTTTCATAGATAACATGAGACTCCTCATCTACATTCCAAATGAGAGCAAATTTAAGACAAAAGCATCATCCTGAAATCCTAAAAAAATTAATTCCTGTACAGTGGGCGACCTGATTGATGTTTTTAAATACTTATGGTATCAAATACAAACAAATAATATATCATATACATTGATATTCGTGTTGATATTGGCCTAAGTTTTTGGACCGCGTCCATCCCAGACCCATATAGAACTCCATTCCACTGGCCATCTCTGGATATTTTTGTAGATTCTTTGTATCCTCATTCCTCAGTTACTGTTTGAGGTACGTAATTAGCACATTTAGTTTATTTCTGCGATTTTCATCTACAACTTTTAGCACACTGCTGACGTCATCTAAGTTAGTACAGCAGTAATAATTTATCAATGCTGCGTTTTGCAAATGCAAAACAAATGGAATAAATTAATACTGAGTTGCTTCCTCAGCTAAAAGTGGGAACAGACATAAAAAGCTGCCATTTCATTCAATGCCAGGAAAATTGATTTTGATCCCATTTTCCAGCTTAGGATGTAGCTCCATATTTAATTAATAATATTTATATTAATTGTTTTTCATTTAGAATTCCAATCAGTGACCCCTTGAATGAGATTTCTTCTGCTATACATTTTCCAGCTTAGGATGTAGCTCCATATTTAATTAATGGTATTTATATTAGTTGTTTTTCATTTAGAATTCCAACCAGTGACCCCTTGAATGAGATTTCTTCTGCCTCATGGCTATTAATGCGCTACCGTACACGGGGTAGGCTACCTGCATGCAGCTGCTTGTTTGTTTCATGGAGTTATTTTAAAACCGCAAGCGTAAATCTACATGTGTGTCATGCAAAGATTTATATTTATCAAACCTCAACGGATGTAGCCACCACGAGACATGTTTCGGCCTGTTGGTCCTCATCAATCGTGGGGAGGTTAGCAACAGCGACGCTGGAGCTAGATGACGTGAAAGTATGCCCTTCACTATTAGCATGTATTAGTCAGGAAGATGTTGCTTATACAGGCAGGCACGTCGATGGCGGATTGTATTCTACAACCACTTAATGCCACATCAGATATCGAGGCGTTTCCCACAGGTGAAACTTATTTCTTAGGCGTTACCCACCACGTGCCTGCGTATGCATTGCCTTCTTGGATAATTTACGCTCTCAACAGGACGTGGTCCGACGGTTTTGTGGCTGAAGGGTATTCTCGCATATCTTCTAACTCCAACGTCGCTGGTTCGAACCTGACCACGAATGATGAGGCCCAACTGGTCGAATCATGTATCGTGGAGGTTGTATCTTCCGAGATTTCATGTGTAATAATTGCCAGGTTTCGTTTGTAAAAAATTGCAGTGTATGTAATCTATGTTTAGCATTTTGTTTTTTATGGCATATAACATGTCAACATTTCACTTTGTAAAGGCTGGGATAATTTGATGATCTCTGAATTGAAGTCCTCGTCTTCTAAACACGCCATTCTTTGTAATGAAATCGGCGAAGATGAATATGGAGAATTGCGGAATTTTTCAGATAAAGCGATGACAAACAATATATCTGGAAATATTTGATGCAGCTTGAACTTCCGATCTTTTAAATACAAATGCTATTTACTTTTAAATGGTACATGAACGCAAATAACTGAGCAGCACGATGACAAGAAAACTATAGTTGACAGAAATTATTGACAATGAGAGAAATATTTGTTTTTCAGATGAGATGACACTAATTTTTTTAAAAAAATATTGATTCGGTTATTGCATGTTTAGTGCTACAATGCGCAAACATGCGTCTGTATTGAACAACTATTTGACTTTAGAGCCTTTGCTCTAATAAAAAAGAATCTCGAAAAAAAAGAGAAAGCTCGAATAACATTCTTCCGTACTAGTGTGGTTTTTACTTTATTCATTTAACTACGGGTGATAGTGCCTTAACATTACACCTTTGCATCTCTCAATTCAAAGTTCTTGAGGGTTTTTTCCTGTAAATCTTTTTAGTATCAAAGATAAACAGGAAGAATTAAATTGAAATAGAACAGGTGCAATTTGGCCTGGAATGTCCCTATGTTTTTAGTGTCTCTCCAATTCCTTTGCAGATCGATCGCCTGATACCAGTTGCAGGAACTGATGAAATGACGAAATTCGGTGAAATGTTTGGAAGAAAAGCCAAAGCTGACCTTACTGACGGTCATTTATGGATATCTGTTATGGCTAGACCACCAGAAAGTCGCTTTACACGCACCGAGCGTGTCTCGGTTTGCCTTTTATTGTTGTATCTCACCATGTTGGCAACTTGCATGTTCTACAAAAAGAAAGGAAGCACATCTTCCCCCGGATTAAACGTCGGTCCATTTAAAATAACTCCAAACGAAGTGAGTTCACTTTAAAATCCATTTCAACATTGAGAATAACTGTAATTGATCAAGTTAACTGCTATATGCACTGAAGATGGCAGCACTGCATATGAAATTATGCCTGTGGAGATAAATGTATTATGCTCAAAATGTACTGTTATACTCGTTATATTTATGATTATCCAATTAGCCTGATAAAAATTTCCTATCATTTTTATCTCAGTCGATTTATGCTGTGGAGCAAGAAAAATTGATAATCTGCTATTAACGGACAAAAATAAGTTGGTTATTTATCCAAAACTGTGCTTACAATATGTTCAAACATTTGCCGCCGCTTTGGCTATCAAAACAAAACACATCAAACAAAAAATCATTAAATCTATTTCCTGTCAAAGAATATCTATTAGTGCTGACACTGACTTATAAGCGTATATCGTTTGCTAAATTTTGTTTGCTGTCAGATTTCAATTACAAACATAATATTCTGTCATTTCAATATCACAATGAACCTAAATGTTATATGAAAGATTGAAAATCAATATTTGATAGTTATAGTGCATTGTATACACTGTATATGCGAATGCAATTCAGTGCAAGAGCACAGATATCAATTTGCTTCATTTCTATATATTTCCGCAAAATAAAAATCATAAGAACGTCTTTAAGCTTATTTCAATATGGATTACAGAAGATCGAGGAGACTGTCTGCCGGCCGTGTCTTCGTTTACGGGCTGGTATTTTATGTAGGATCTACCCACTTAGTTGAAGTCCGCCTTACAAGAATTAGTGGGGTAGAATTCGTAGATTTTTGATAGATTTTTCGGCTGCCAGGCACGATCTATAAATGTCAATGAAAGATTTATTGATGCACTGCTGTCAGGTTTCTTGAGATGCGTTTGTTTGCTGAGAATATTAACACAAGGGAGACACCTCCCAAACGTCTATTGGCGCCCTTTATCATCTCCCGAGCTCTCAAAAGTCTTGATGAACATAACGCATCATCAACTGTTTCGTGGATACCCTCCTTTACAGACGATTTCTCGAAAACGACAAATGTCCTTATATATCTCACAGACACCGCTACAAATGTCACCGAATACTTCACGGGTCTCACTAACGCTTTTGGCATTCTCATCTACCTCATTAGCGTCTTCTTCATTCCCAGGTGCCCTTGACAACCCCAAAATCCACATTGACTCCCATTCGCTTGATTCTTATAGCTTCAATTTTTCAAAGAGAGATCTACAAAATAACCATTCCTCCTTCAAGCATTTATCTATGCCGATAACATGTACGTACATGAGAATACACGCTATTATTATGGGAGTCTGAGCATATCATATTGCAAGATATGTGTCAGCCAACCTATTGTAAAAGTATTATTTTACAAAATAGTATGTTGCCCAATAAATATGGGAACACTTATAAACTTCTTACATGTGGATACAAATAACCATGTCTCAGTCACCTCATAGGATATCCCATCCATTGAAAAAAAGAAGACATCAAGTCATATTTCAAAAAGCAGATTCAACCTCGTCATGCGCTAGAAAATAGGCTTACATCCGTCATCCCACAAGCTTCTAAGCAATTATGTTAAAATATGAGCAATTTTGAGAAACAGGGAAACAGGCCATGGCATCTACATCGGCATATTTGATCGATGTATTTATTTGGGACCATAGAGTAAGTATATATAGGTAGAGTGTCGACTCAAAAAAGTATCTGTATACAGTGAAAATTTTTATTTCAAAATATTCAGTTTTTTGCGGATACTACGTTCCCGTGGTCCAAAAAATTATTTGAATACTTTTGAAAAAAGTCAAAATTTGACAATTTATATACTACCGAGATGACTCTCCTATATACGTAGCATGAAGCAAGTTGGAAATCAAAAGGAATGACTATTTGCTAATACGCATCCTAATTAGGCAGGAAATTAAGTTAATTTGCAAAGGAATTTCATGAGCCACATTAAAATGGAAGTCTTCATGAAAAAGTCCAGATCTTATTTTGATTTCTTGGCTGAAATTTCAAGTTTTATTTCAATTTTCACCGGCATGATTTTATGATTCACTAAATTCATTTCTTGCATCTTTCAAAGTTGATTGAAATCAATGTCCATGATTCTGTTATTTTGCTCTACTAGTGGCAGGTTGCTTATGATACTATCTCGCTTAAGAGGATTCTCTTGAAGTTAAGCATGAAAGCAATAGCAGGTCATCGAGTTGCTAATTTACCAAACATTAGCTCTCCAAGGCTGTCATGACACGGACGATCTGTAAAATAATATCATTTCCTTCTGCATTAGGGCCTACTATCATGATCAGTCAATTCCGTGGAAAATTTCTTCAGAACTGCAAAAATTTGCATATCTCACATTCGGTAACAATTACCAACTATATCCCCTCGAGTTCATTTAATAAAATCGAAAGTGTATGCACATTGGGGATTTAATAGATGCGGAGTCTCTACCTAACATACTTGCTCTATGGTGTCGACTCAAAAAGTGTCTGTATACAGTGAAATTTTTTATATGAAAAGATTCTGTCGTTTACAGAGATTGCGTTCGTGTGGTCCAAAACATTACTTGAGCAGTTTTTAAAAAGCTAAATTTTTGCAAATTTATATAGTACCGACATGAAGACCCTTTATAAGTAGCATGAACAAGTTAGATATCAAAAAGAGTGAATATAATATATGAATTATAATATCTTATATAAATAAATGAATATTCTTCGAATGAATATTTATGAATAATAACAAGCATCTCAATTAAGCGGAAATTAAGCCGATGATCTAGGAAATTTTACGAACCACATTAGTCCCTGCAGCTCTTCAAGGAAACGTTAACATCTCACTGTGCTTGTTAGTTTTCAATTTTCAATTTTCAACGACATGATATATGATTCACAAGGCGTCATTTCTTGAATCTTAATAGTAATGTGGACTCATTATAATCTTTTAAAGTTTATTATGATCAGCTTCCTTGAATCTGATCTTTCGCCCTTTCAGTGGCAGTTAGTGATATGATTACGCTTAAGAAAATAATCTTATCACAATAAAGCTAAGCTTTTAGCAATGGTAACCCATCGAATTGCTAATTCAATAAACTGTATTGCCTCTCCAAATTGACATGACATGAAGGATTTGTGGAATACTATTATTTATTCTGTATTACTATCATGATCAGCCAGATTAGCGTTCATTTCTCCAGAAGAGTAGAAATTTGCATATCTCACAGGTGGCACTGGGTCTCGACTCATGTTCATTTAATGAAATCGAAACTGTATGCACGTTTGGGATTTAATAAACGCTGATTTGCTACTCTACCTAGTATACCTACTCTATGTATGGGACTTTTCTAGTGATTCGCAACTTCTTTCGTATTTATAACTGTCAATGGTTGACGCAATTTTCATGGAGGCTTTCATGCCCATTTTATGGGAATATCCTAGTATATCACAAAAATGGTAATTGATACTTCATCTAAACATTATCTAACGTTTTTCTCGCTTTCACACACCCAGGGACGACACAAATTGAATTGTAGAACTTTATTCTTGCTAATTTACATAGCGGGCAAAAATGCTCTAATGATTCTTAATGTAGTGGCACAAATTTAGGAAAATATATGCCGATATTTTTTTCAACATATACCGTGCGTGGTTCCATATGGTGATTTTAATTATTAAAAAATTCGTAAATGATTGTGGCCTTTTTTCCGTTGTTCCTTTATCATTTATCATATACGCAGACATGTTTCAGTAGGCAAGCTACCTTCATCAATGACAACGATCAATCACCAATGATGTAATATATACAAAACTTGATGAAATGAAAAATCCATGCAAGAAAAGTGACTATGATTGGTGACGACTATTCATCAGACAACACGAATGAGGAAATGACTTTGTGTATAATGATTAGCAATCGCCCTGCCGACCGCGCCTATAATGAAAATAAAGTTAGGAATATTTTTATCCAAAATGGATATCATCCTGATAGAATAAATTAAGTCTTTGAGCGATAAGATCGTCCTAAACTAAAAATAGAATTTACCGAAGAAACTGAAATATTTTGAAAAAGGTTTACGTTGAAAAAACTAACACGTAAAAGGACGACTCCATCTGAAATATCGCTTCATGCACATACTAGCATCCCAGATAAAGATAATTTTAAAATTCTCATACGCGCTCCATACACAAAAATTATTGAATCACAATACATAAAGTCATTTCTTCATTTGCATTGTCTCATGAATAATCGCAACCAATCAAAACCACTTTTCTTGTTTTGATTTTTCATTTCATCAAGTCCTGTATATATTGCATCATTGTTTATTGATCACTGTCATGGTTGCTTGCCGTGGCTACTAGTAGTACTGAAGCATGTCTGCGAATAAATATCGTGTCAAAAGCTTACGTCTTCTAAATGTCAATATATTATGTACAATATATTGACATTAGAAGCCGCATCAATTGCTCATAAATATTTTTGCTGACTGATCTGACTGCACATTATTTCATATGATTTAGTTCAATGATAAATGGGCATTTTTAGCTGATAATGGATGTTAACATTTATCACCTTTGAAAATAATATTAATGATATGTTTGACCTGGGCGCTCTTTGAAGATTCCAGATTTGCACCAGATACCAGAAGGATTACGTAAAAAGCGTAGATCTTGCATTATCAATTGTCATCACATTTTCTAACAAATATGTAGTCCATAAGGGAAAATAATTTATCCCCTGTATGAGTTCCCTAATATGCCATTCACTATGGTGCCACTGCTATATATACGGATTTTGCTCATAGCAAGAGGGAAACGGACTTTTTAATTTGAAATGGATATAAGTAAAAACAAGTGACGTGAATTAATCTTTCCTTAAGTTACAAGAGATGGTTGTCTTAACGACGGATAATGTATCCTCAATATCTTCCAATCCTTTTCCAACGTAATTAACATTCTAAGCAACAACCAGAATGGCGAAGACTATTTTTTTATTAAACTCATTCATTGACTGTAATCATAGGAAGTGATGTAGAAAGGAGAATTGTCGAAGAAAAATGTAAATACGATTCACTGCTGATAGCTGAGTTGGTACCATGGCGACATGGAGCATGCTTATCAGCCTCCGAGTATCATTCTTTTAAACAAAATGAATTTTGGGTCATTTGTCACCTCTCTTCTGTTGAATGAGGAAAGGAAACGTTAGTGACGTTGCTTCCGCCGCTCTGATGTTCATATTTAGATTTAGCTAATTCAGCTCAACATTATTCAATCCATTTTCCATGGTTTTGATTCCATGCTTCAATTAGTGATACATTTCAGTTTCATTAAATTAAAAAATAATTTTTCTGTTTGTTCTTAGTTTTCACACAGCTAATTCTGCCTTCAGATGCTTTGAAATGATATCTCTATAATTAATGCATCAATGTTGACAAAGGTGTAATTTGCATATTTAGATTTCTGAGATTTGCGAAAAGTGCGCCACTTTCATTGCTTCTGAACCTGCCACATCTTCGATACACACGGAATCAATTTGCGTCACAAAAGCTATTTAAATACAGTGTACTACATTAATATAAGATTGGTCAAAATACAGCGTAAAATAAAGACAATTATGATGGACGCGACTGATAGCTACAAAACTTTGTCAGAAATATAATAACTAATGAAACATTACTGTATATCTACTACTGGAATTCTCCCATCAAATAGCATCAGCAGAGTACTTCACAAGAAGAATATGGAGTTTCTAAAAAAAGCGTAAGACAACATTTTCTCATTTTCCTGATTAAGTTTCTATCGGTTTTGCAATTAAAGTTCCAAATATTACTTACTTGCCGAGACAATGAAAAATATATGTTTGTTGTTTTATGTATAATTTGAAACATAACCTGTGTTTGTATATTTCAGAATATTCTATAGTGACTCGTCTGAAATTCGACATAAACTATTTGATACACTTACGACAATGCAAAAGTAAATTTTTGGGTGCATGAAGTTTTATGAACACATGGAAAAAGGAGAAATACAATTAAGAACTTTTTAATTCTTCAACGATGCCAACTGCCATTTCAAATAGTCAATCTCTTTGAATGTCTCTTTCACATTTTAAACAAATTGTTTCGAATGAAGAAAGCCTTTTGTCATGCATTGCGAATGTCGGATATATCATACAGCATATTTGGAGAATTCTTCGAGCTATCCAAATTGAAAATTGAATTTGCATCTTGTGCTAATTATTGCTTAAATAGTCTCGATTAGACATTGATCACCGCTAGCACTGAAATGCTTCTTGAGATAAATCAGCTCGATATTTTAAACATGGAAAATTATAATGAATAACACTCAAATTAGCAAACACAATTTATGTGTTTATGAGTCATTTGGGCCTGCGGTGCGTTTTGGAGTCTGTTGGCAAATGACTAGCTCCTGACGCATAGTAGTGGTTGTGCGATCACTTACTCCCAGAAATGGTTTCAATCATTTTAACACCGATAGACGTGATGAAATACTCTTTTTAATGATTGAAAATATGATTTCTTCAAATGAGGGCCTCATTTAACACCGAGAAATCATATGGGACTTTAAGACTTAATATTTGAGGCAAGTGTTGTTCAACATCCTGGATTTTTCCAAGGCTTTCGAACATTCCTTCGCGAAATTGAAAATTACAAATAAATTTTGACTGATTGAAGATGGTATGGTGGATAGAGAGTGTGACAGAGGAATCAGAGAATGTATTAGAAGACCGCAGGATCGGCCCAGGCATCGAACGGAGAGTGGTGAAGTCTTGTGTTATTCCAGCGTGCGCTTGCGTGCCGGAAACACTGTCGTTAGCGAAAAAGCACATGACGAAATTTCAAAATTATGTAAAGATTCCAGAGCAACTAGATGAAGAGAGTATGCACGCTTCGGATTTGAGACGAGAAGTAGGGCTACAGTATACGATGACGAGGGAAAATGAAGTACAACCAACTGAAGTGGGCAGGTCATGGAAACAGAGAATGGAGGACGGAGACTGCAGGCGAGGACAGAGAAGTAATGTAAGTGCAAGGTATGATGAAACACAGCACCCAAGAGTGCGATGGAAGGACTGTGAAGCCAGTGACGTGTATATATATATATATATATATATATATATATATATATATATATATATATATATATATAAAGCGTTTTATTTCGAAGTGAATGAAAATCGACAAGTTACAAGTAAAATTGCAAAGACAAATAGTTTGATTACAAATCCAAATTCACAAAATTATTTCCTTTGAAAATGATTGTTGTACATAGAACAGACCTTTAAAATGAAACTATTACTTCTACGGACAGTTCTACGCATAGGCAAGAGAAATCGACCAGAAGTAGACATGTTAGGAAGCAAATGATGCAAAATGTGCGACTGAGTCATAATCTTACTCAAAAATCTTTGACTCAAAAGTATACGACGTTCAGAAAGATCACGCAAACATTTATTGTCACAACCTTTTCCACATAGCAATCTATGAAATCTCCGCTGTAGACGGTCAAGTCTCATGGCATCATGGGCAGACAAAGATAAGAACAGCGGAGCACAGTATTCAATCACTGACCTGATCAAGGAATAATACAAAAGCGTCATTGAGCTATTGCTAAGGGTTCGACGGAGGGTCCTCAACGCATAAAAACGCCGTGAAGAAGTTCGAAGCACAGAGTCCACATGAGTTGACCACGTTCCTTTGCAGTTGAACCGGACGCCGAGAATGGGTAGTTCTTTAACTGTCGACACATTCGGCACCACAAAATCATCAAAAGCAGCGGATTTCTTGATAGTCAGCGCTTTACATTTTGAGCTATTTATCACCAGGTCATGCTGTTGAGACCAAGACAATACTCGCTCATGCTCTTTTAGGACATGCTTATTATCACAGTTCTTAAATAGAGGAAAGCATAAGTTCATGTCGTCGGCATATTTGATCATATGACAATGTGAGCTATCACTAATTGACAGGGTGGAGGTTGCAACAGAGAAAAGAAACGGACCGAGGATTGAGCCTTGAGGTACGCCTGATGTCATAGATGCAAGACTGCTGCAAGATACACCAACCTTTACGTATTGTGAACGAGAAGATAAATAGTCATAAATCCACTTCACAAAATGTGCCGGCAAATCATAGTCAATCAGAGAAGGGATATCATCAAATGGAAGAGAACTGTGAAATAATGCAGTGCTTTCAGAACATAGAAGTTCATTCGATCTTCTATTGATGCTGTGCCGACGCTACTTCTCTGGACAATATTTATGGCAGAATGAATGCTACAATCACTGGGTGCAACCGAATTCACAATTGACAAAGAGGAGAGCAAAATTCACACGTGACGGAAAAACTTAGTCAAACGTAAACTTACAAATAAAGCAGTCTAAATTATGAGATTAAGCAAATTAATTAAGTTAAAGCAAAAGATATATTAAAAACGAACTCTTTGTGCATTCAAAAAGAAGGTTGGCAAAAACGAATTACCGAAGATTCATCAGCTCAAATTTACCTATACACACCATGACGATTTTACGTTCTGACAGGAGAGCAAGTGACGAGCGATTGAGGAAGTCGAAGGGGCAGGTCTTCTTCCTCTGTTCTCTCGCAACCACTTAGAGATGTGCTCATTGATACGACGATATAGAGGAAGCTAATGAATAAATGAATGCTCGATTGTGACCGACCAAAAGGAACTGTTATTGACACTTCTGTAATTTCAATGGTTTTGTCCCATCCATAGAGTAAGTACAATGCATATTAGGTAGAGTTTCGACGCAGTTGCCTTAGGTGAAGTTTCGATTTTATTAAATGAACTCGAGTTATTACACAGTGCCAAATGTGAGATAAGCAAATTTTTGCAGTTTTGAAGAAATTACCACGGAATTGACTGATCATGATAGCAATACAGGAGGAATAGTAGCATTTTACAAATCCTCCGTGTCACGACAACCTTGAAGAGGTAATGTTTGTTTAATTAGCAAATCGATGTGTTACTGCTGCCTAAAAGCTCAGTCTTATGAAAAAAAGAGTATTTTCTTAAGCGTGATCATATTACAAGCTACCTGCCATTGAAAGAGAAAAATATCCTTATCTAGGACAATGATCATAATTAACTTTAAAAGAAATGTAAATAGGTTCACATTACTGTTCAGATTCAAACAATGAAACATAAATTTAGTGAATAATTAAATCATGCCGATGAAACTTGAAGTAAAAAAATGAAATTTCTGTAAGGAAGCAAAAGAATATATCTCAACTTTTCCACTAAGACTTGGATTATAATGCGGTTTATGAAATTTTCTTGATAATCAACTTAATTCCACTTAGTAAATATACCTGTGAGTAAATGTTCATTCACTTTGATATCTAATAAGTTTCATACTACTTATATCGAGGTACCAAATCACTAATATAGAAACACAGGAATGATGTGCAAAAATTCAGCTGTTTAAGAATTGATCAAATGTTTTTTAGACCGCAGTAACGCAATCTCCGCAAAAAGCTGAATCCTTGGATATACAATTTTCACTGTATGCTGACAGTTTTTTGAGTCGACACCATCTACTATATATTTGCTCTATGGTTCCACCACAATGTGTTAGGACATATGGGGATAGAAAATAATGCTGTGAATAATCAGTTAAAAGCGGTTTTGTTATACATATCTAGCTTTCATTGGGCTCGCAGCTAGATTCAATAATCAAGTGATTATTCCTTTTCTCTCACAGGGATTTGTCGCGTTGATGACTAACTTGATAACATTTGTTCCTGTATTTGTTGTCATGGAATTATTCCGAAGATCAGCTCTCTATTATGGACACGCGAACAGATTGAGAGAAGCGGTAGAATCACACCTGAAGAAAGATAAACGACAATTGGACTCGCGGGCGATGCTGTACCGCCAGCAAGGAAATGAGCGAGATGAGTCCTCTCGACCAAACACAGCGTCAAGCAATATCAACTTGATACCAAATGAAGCACCTCCGCCCTACTCAAGCCATGACCGGTTAGTAATTATTCATAGGCCTGCTTTACGTTACAGATACGTCACATTCCACCAAAAGATGATGAAACTCAAATGTTGTTGTAGCATTCTGTATGACTTTGTACATGTAAATCGTTGATTGTTGATAATTTCTGAAAGTGGTGTGGTCAAATATCTATCAATACCTGAAGTGAAGTTTACGATCACTCGCATATCAATGGTTTGCAGTATCCATGATCATTAACACGAACACGCCCCAACCACATTCAACTCCAACCCAATGCGATCACCTTTACTTAACGCAATCCGGACATCACGAATTTCAAACCAAATCCTACTCAACTAGATATATTAAACTCGAGATCGATCTAACGAGACTTGACCAATTTTTGTCCTAACTGACTTGAATATTTCACTTCCACCTGTGTAATGCAGCTTAGAAGAATATTATTCCGCTTGTCGACCTGCGATTTGCACTGCATAATTAATTTGCATATTATTAGCAGTTATGCATAAGTAAATGCTTTTCATTCAAGCCTTACCAACTAAGGTTTCTTTCTAATCGTGTCAGATCAAGCAGTTGAACCAATCAGACAGGCTTTTCTTATCTAAAATAAAGTGAATTATAACATGCGCGTTAAATCAATTAAAAATACATGCGTCTGGTGGGACTTGAGCCCAAGATCTTAGCTAGCCCAGTTGCTCTGCCAGATGAGTTACACTTCGCAGGCACGATTGATGTCAATCGGCGGATTCTTTTTGTAAGCAGGTGATCCATTTTCTTTCGTGAAATTGAATTTCACCCGTCAAAGTACTTTCCGAATTCAAGTTTCAAGTTTTATTTGACAGAACGACGCCGAGAGGAGCAAAGATTCACTTCTTCCCATGAACATCTGATAACTTCGATAAGTAGCATGTGAGGAACTTTCATCACAAAATACAGGGTTCCGCATTCTCGAAGTATTCTATGACTTGGATTTTCCGGCACATGTGTCTGATGAGACCATCATGTGTGGACGTCGACCTCGTATGTCAGATGTCCAGGCAGTTTAATTATTTCTGAATTAAGCATATCTCCCTTCTCATGTAATAGCTGTCATCTCTCCGAATGTCAGGAAACTTTGTGATATGAGAGAACTAACTCTCATCAACAACATGCGAATGTACAGCAGTGCATGTAATGTATTTGCTTCTTTTTGGTGTTATCTAAATAATCAGTCTTTCGCAACTATTTACTCCTTACTATGAAGCGAAGGATCTATGTCACGTCAAGGCCGTCCTTGACACTTATAAAATTTAAAGAATGCGCTCGAAAATATATAAATGCTACTGAAGTGGCCGGAAAGTCTTCAAAGTTTGTGGAACCCTCAACCTTTAATGCCTTTGAACGATATCAGTTATACTTATCTGTTCATTACTAATGTTCCATAATACTTATAACTTCTTTTGTGAATGTTTCGGAATTCATAGTACGCTGAATCATCTTGAATATCAATAGGTTTTATTGAAATTAAACTTGAGCTAGTCTGTTGACAATTCCAATAAAGAAGTCTTAAATTTGAAATTAACAAAGCGATTGATTTAAAGATAATCTATAATTCAGACACGCTAAAATTTAGAATCAATTGTTTTTGTCAAATGTTTAGCATTTATAGATCAAGATATCAAGAAGGGATAGATCGAAGGGAGATTGAGTCCCATCGGTTAGGCTTTAGGATGTCAAGCCAAATTTTTTATTCAACAGTTTGCAAGATCAATGGGGTCGCAGTCTGGATCAAGTCAGCGTCCATATGACACGTCCCCCACCAACTCAAGAATCTATCCATTTCCACGGAGTTATGGACGACGAAACTTTGAACAAGAAACCCGATCTTCCACAAAAGAAAAAGAGACGCTTGTTCCCATGGGGCGTTCGCATCGTGGCTTGGGTCATTTTGATCATTGGAATCATTGTTGGAGCAACGTTCACCATCTTCTATGGCATCATGTTTGGAGATGAGGCATGCAAGCAATGGATTTCAGCTATGTTCATGTCCTTCTTCATGTCTGTCCTGCTAACACAACCAATGAAAGTAAGTCGTCTTCTTATACACTTTTCATTTATGTCAGTGATGAATGAGGAGTACACATACGTGCATATCATTGTACACTCATAGACAAGTCAATCATTTCTGACTTAAGTTAAGTTCAAGGATGGTTTCTCGAAATGCGGAAAGTTCTGAGCTATTACTATTGTCATTTTAATAACATGTCCTATGATGACCAGAAGCATTTTCATACAATACATGAGATTTATTGAAACTGCTTTGCTGAAATAAATCCGATAGCATTTTTCTGGTTGTTTTGAGATAAGAAAATGTCTCCGCCTGGAAAGTCGATTTTTTAAAGCATGAAGTGACCGACTTATCTATTTGATTGTGGTTCACTTCATCGACACGCAGATATTATGGATTTGAGTTATGGATTTTGGCCAGAGTCAGAAGACATTGGGACTGATGTCCGCTTTTTGATAAATCTCAAAGACATCGTACCTTGATGCCTATGGATTATTGATTTTATTTATATCTTCAACTATCTATGGATGCATGATACTCTTGAGCGAATATCACACACCGGTCAATGAAAAGGCCCTGTCGATGAAATGTACCACCACCATCTATGTATTTTTGTACCATAGCACCAGCATTATCCTGATTCATTTGATTGCGGATGTGTTGTTGATTGTCTTTTTGGCTGATTTGTCTTCATTATTTACTTTTCTCACGCCCGATTGACAACACATTAATCAGAAAAATGTCCATAGATTTGAAAGATTTTCGGCATGAAATTCATTAGCAACTATATAGACGCTGCATTTCAGTGGTCCGCAGTGCGTTAAAAATATCATTTAATATATTCTCGAAGAATGAGAGCAGACGGTCTTAGAAGTTTATGTTCACATCATTCTAATATTTGTCTCTCTTTCACGAAAAAGTCGATCAACACAAAAAGTTTATTATCGACATTTCTATCCGCAGGTCATTTTGTTGGCGATCGTTATTTCAATTATGTTTAAAAAGAAAGGGTTGCTGGACGATGAAGATTACATAGAGGAAGAGGACATCGTAATGAATGAACTTGGTCAGAAATACGGTCTCAGAACAGACGAAGAATGGTTGCACCAACAAAACTGTGAGTATTCAAGATGAGCATCTATCTCCATTTTTTGTGCATGTATATTGTTGATGTTACATTTGGCATTTTTACGCAGTCAAAGCAGATGAATAGAACAAAGGAAAATTGAATACAGTTATGCACTTTGATATTGTGTCACGGGTCTGATTAGTCAGCGTTTGTTAGTCGTGCCACATAGTCGTGCCATGGCTTTTTGAGCAATCAATCGACCTTTTCAAAAGCCATGAGATCAATCGCACGATTACAAACGCCACAGAACTTTTTTAATTTGATTATATTCTTATCAATATGCAAAATTTCTTACATTTACGTATATTTGCGAAATTCCTTACTATATATCACGCATGTGCTGAGTTTACTTTCATTGATTCCTTGAACTAAGTCTCACTCGTCCTCAATGGCCTTATTAGAAGTAATTCAGGTCCATCAGAGGACGGTACAGAAATGAGAATTCTTTGCAACATTACCTTCATAAAATCGAAAGAAAGTCTTTGAGCACCTTAGTTTGCAGAACTCTAATCGGTGATTTGGCTTTTGCTCTTTAGCTCTCCAATCTGGATTTTCCGTGAAATGCATGCTATGTGTAATAATGATTAATTGATTTCAACAATCAACAGCACTCAAGAAAAAATCATATAGACCTACTGCCATTAAACTCACATTTTGCTTTCTTTTTTCTTATTGATGTTCGGGTAAAAAACTGAAACTGTAAACCAGTTTGTTGCAAAATCTACTCAATTGATCTCTACAAGATGCAGAATGATTGATGGATCCACTTATGCCAATGTCACACTATGGCTCTGTCATTTATTGAACTTGTGTACATGTAGCCTAACATAGTCAATAAATGTCGCTGATAGCAACCATTTATAAACTAGAAAAAAACTTTTCCTTTTTTTAGACCATATTTAATAAAGTGGAGTATATGTAAATATGTGAAATGAAGTTTGAGAGAACATAAACACACATTCGAAAAAGCCGAAAAAAGGTCGCATAGCATTTTTTGCACGATTTAAGTCTTAATTCACCCTGACATAAACGACACTTTATGCAGAGATGAAATATTGGAAACAGATTATAACAATGCGCATGTATGAGACAAATGCGTAATAAACGGAAGAAGCATGCATTGTTATAGGAAGAATCAATGATTTTCCTCTAGCAGCATGACAGATTTCTGCGGAGAATTCTGAGAAGACAATCGTCCAATTCTGCGCTGTGAAATGATAAGATGGAATCCCGTGTCAATTAACTTACGAGTTGAGATAATCGCCATGGTTTTCGTAAAATCTTTGAATCAACAAATTTAAGCTGAAGTAGGCACAGAGGATTATAAGTATACTTGTAGTTACTAAACAAAGGCTAATTTAAAGCAGACAAAGGCAGATTTATCAGCAGATCTTGAATATTGCTTTCCTTTTCAAACATGATAAGTTCCTTGAACGCTTTTCTCGAAATATTATTCGCCTAGAATTAAAAAGACAGATGCTTGCAGTCTATATGCATGAATGGACCGTTTATTCCAATTCAAATCCTATCTATTGAATAGTATGTAGAACACGTTGCATTTTAAATAGTCTACTTAACCAAATATTGTTTTTTTTGTAGACAAATTATTCAAAATCGCCTTCCTTTCAAAGAAAAGAGAACTTTATTAATTGCCGTTACTATTGAAGAAAGTACACAGATCAGTAGCTTGTGACATACTGCCAGCGTTATTTGAATGAAAACAATTAATCACAGCTGTTCGTTCTATCTAAACCAGAGCTTTTCATTCTTTAAAGCAGAATTTCAACACACTCAGACAGAGCATTATCTCAGCGATCGAAGGACAGGGAGTCTAAGTGCGTGTGTATATTTTTATCTTATTATCACGGATTGACCAAAATTGAAAACGGAGCAAAATCATCATAGTCGTTCTTTCATGAAGCAAGAACGTACCTCCCGAAAAACGTGGTCAAATGCTTTATATTTTTATTTATGCAATTACCCAACAATCGTACGGGAATATTTAATCAAACTAATCCTATGGCCTATTTACCAACATATTCTCCTTAGCGTCACCAATATCACATTTATCAAAGAGAATTGTAATGGCCTTGAAAAGCATTCATACATATATATTCAGTAAACTCGTTTATGATTTCAAATTGCTCATCGAAATCTTTCTTTGCCTTTGGTTTCACCTGACACTTTCTCGAAGTGTGAAGTAAATTTTTCTTCATTTTCGTCAGTCGAATTCGTCACGTACATCCACAACGACTAAAATAGGTTTCTGCTTTTGACTGACTGTATAAACAAACTGAACAAATTTGAAAAGAATGGAATGTGTTGATTTTATCAACGACATTGAATTTATTATTGCAGAAAATTTAAATCACCCTTCATGAAGCTATTATTGGTTCATTCAATGCGCAGTCTTGTGCAATTAAGATAAGCTATGAGAAAGAAATATATAATTATGTTTACAGTAAATTCTATCAGCTTTCTAAGTAATCATAATAATCGGGTTATAGCAAATACATCAGCTAATACATAATATAGCTAATGTTTTCAGATGCCTAAATTATAAAAATAATATTTTGAAACCATAGATGTCAAGTCCAAGCTGTCTAAATTTAAGAGTATAGAAATTGCTGTAGCCTGCTATATCATCAATTTATAAAGAAAGTTGATTTTCGTGAATTTTTTGTTCCCTTCCTCTATTTGGAAAATTTCTGGGAAAATATTGAATCATGATTTCAAGCTCAGAATTTTCAATTCAATGTATAAGCTTAAGCCTTTCTGGAACGGATAACACTTACTGAACATTCCACTAAAACACAGCATACTTACTTACTTCCTCATTTAACGTCTTATTTTCCTTTTCTGTTGAGGGTTGTACTATATGAGACTTCTACACCGAGCACGGTCTTACGTATCACTCGCGAATAATCATAGCTCCACCATGCCTTCGTTGACGACTTGGAGGCATGCATTCTTAGGTCTTGCATGCACAAGGACAGCAGTCTTCGACTACCACGTCTAGCACTTGTCTGATTGCCTCCCCCCATCTCTACGCTTCACATGGCCGGATCACCGTATCCCTCGTTCTCTGATCATTACTGGTGCAAGGCCGCACCTTCATTAAAAATGCGCTTACAAAACAAGCGTCATTGTAAAATTTGATTTAACCTACACTTTATAACATATTTTGTCTTACTGATATGCGGTTCTCATACTTTAGTGGTGATGTAATCAGATCGGACACTGACTGCAAACAGCCGATCATCGCGACTTGACAATTGCTACAGATTCTTTTCTCTTCGTTTTCCATAGTGCATATTGAACTGGTCTTAGAGTCATGTGATATTGCAGAGTGTTACTTTGTCTAGGTTTAAAGAAAAGAAAGATGTCTATAGACTTGAAAAATGAAAGGATAAAATTCTTAGGCAGCAGCTAGCAGACGATGCGTATCGTCCAATAATTACAAAATAAACCTTAGCAATGTTATCGTGTTGGCTTTGAGTAATGTCCACTCTTCTGCTAATCTTCATCTAATCCTCTTCTGATATCTTCTTCTAATCTCAGGAAGCTATTAATAAAATTTTGTGTTTATAGCTTGGAAATCAAATTTGGGAAACCATATTTCAGATTTTGAATTAGAGGCAAAGTCAAGCAGAAATGGAATCATACGGTGCATTCATCACTTATAAAGAAAAAGAAACTATCCGAGGTCTTTCGTCCTTTCTATTCATAGTCATTACAAGGACTGGATCTTAGTGTTACTGTAGAGACATGAGGTGGTTGGCTGTACAGAACAGTCTTCACTTAACTGACTTTTGACATGACACAGATAGCTGACAAATGATAAGAACAATAGTGAAAGAGACAAAAGAGAATTAAATTGCTTGCTAGAACTTGTAGACGATAACTACATAAAAAGGACAAAGTTGTCAGGGTGAGACCAGGCAATAAGCAGTCTTTTTGAATACATTAAGATCTAGCCCTTATAATGCCCATGAATAGAGATGACGAAAGGCATCGGATTCATTATTTTGCATTTACCATTCTCAAAAAGATATCCGCAATGCAAAATTTTGCCAGTTGTATCAAATTTTTGGTGTCTCTATAGTAAGTTGAATGTATTTCACGATATCCATGAACCCGTTTTAATTGGTGATGCTATGGCATACAAACCCAGAATAGGAGCGACACTCTCGCTCTCTAGGCATGCAAGTCTTCTCTCTATCACTAAGCAGATGCTGTGTAAAGATAGCGGATAATGATCTGACACTTCGGTTTAGCATTATTTACATTTCATTAATTTTGCACAAATAAAGCGGATTTGAATTCATTAGATTTGAAGTTGAGTTGCTAGCTTCTTGCATGCTGAGGCGAATGAGATTCTGCAAATCTGTCAAATCAATTTAGTTAGAATTGCTAGCCTAGTTAGTTAGAATGGGTTGCGTTTGCACGCGCAACTTGATTGTTGACACTTTTCGATCCATCATGAGTCAGAAAAGAATGAATTAACAATTGAATCAAAGGCAAGACTTCAATAATCGTGCTTCGCTCGTCACCAGACAATAGAAATTTAGCAAATGGTGATAAAGAGAGATGCATTGATCTCATCAGCTTATTATCGTCTGTGTGTCAGTAAAACGTGGCAGCTAAAGTTCAGCAAGGCGCAACTTTAGCTGCCACTTTTTACTGATACTCAGAGGATAATAAGCTGATGAATCAATTTATTTCTCTTTATCACCATTCGCTAGATTGCTACTGTCCGGTGACGAACGAAGCACGAATATTAAAGGCTTGCCTTTGATTCAATTGTTTATTCATTCTTTTCTGACAATCAAACACAGCCAAAAAATCCAGAAATATGCCTGTGTAGCCATTTTCAGAATGAAGCGTTTATCCAGACGTTGAGCGATGTTGTTCGTGCGCACAAATTCGTTTATTTTATTTTCAAAGAGGTTTTTCACATTTTTCCGCCGACTTCTAATAAAACTGTCGACTTTTCAGACTAAATGATCGCTAGGCCAATCGCTTAGCCAGTGTGCCACGTAGACTATCTTTTAATAAAAATATTTTCTCTTACAGTGACATCTCCAATTAAACCGAGGAAGATCCGATATGATCCACCAAGTGAAGAGGAATTAGAGCGTGCTCGTGAATACAGGTTGCAGGAACTCCACATGTTTGATGTGATTCGGGAAATTATGTTCTATCTAATTTTCTACTTCCTTTTATTGAGAGTCACGTATAGTTTCCGTGACATAAATGCCTATGAATTAAAGGCTGAGATGGAGAGACTATTTGTGGCTAAATCCAGTCTCTATTCTTTTTCAACGGTGAGTATGTCAGCAGTCATACATTCTTGACGGGTATCGCAGTGCACATATTTCATATGCATCAACACATCAACTACCGTCAATAATTAACGTAAATGTGTAGAAAGTGGCGGCGTGCAATTGGCGACGAAGATTTTGGACAATCGAAGTTTTGGCGCCTGATAACACAGATAGTGAACAGAAGCTTGGCTAAAATTTTCATTCCAACTTAAAATATCTGCTAAAAGACAGTTATGAGCTTTGAAACAAAGCACAAAATACGGTTATAAAACTACTGTATATTAGATAATCTTTGAAACTTTGGAAACAATTCTTTATGTTCCTTTGACAGTGCAGCTATTATTCAATTGATATTATAAATTAAAGAGCCTCATCTTGTTTTGTAAAGGCATAAATGTACAAGCAATTCACATATAAAAGGTAGCAATATGTCATCAAATTGGTATTAGTGAGTTTGCATAAGCATATTTTGTATCAATTGTCATCAGGAAGGCAAGTCAAGTTTGCTAATCCTATTCATTATAGACTTGGAACTCGACTTTAATCTTGATTAAAACTTGAGAGCATTTATGAAAGGTGTGTAATAAACTAATGGGGCATCATACAGGCATCATACCATAGCGTAAGTCTATAAAGGTAGAGTGTCGACTCAAAGAAAGTGTCTGTATACAGTGAAAATTTTTATATGAAAATACTCAGCTTTTTACGGAGATTACGTTCCTGTGGTCCAAAAAATTATTTGAGCAGTTTTTAAAAAGCTAAATTTTTGGAAATCTATATACTGCCGAGATGAAGCCACTTCATAAGTAGTATGTAACAAGTTGCATATCAAAAGTAATTTTGAAAGAATATGTAAGATTAATGTTTGGCAAAATAATATTTGCCAACATGCATCTTAATTAAGTGGAAATAAAGCTGATAATCTAGGAAATTTCATGGACTGCATTATAATACAAGTCACTGCAGCTCTTCAAAGAAAAGTTGAGATCTTATGAGAGCTTCTTGGCTGAGATGGCATGTTTTTGACTCAATTTTCAGTGGCATGATTTTATGATTCACAAGGCGTCACTTCTTGAATCTTAATAGATATGATCATCCACGCTTAAGGAAACAATCTTATTATATATAATAAAGCTGAGCTTCTAGTAATGGAAACCCATCGGATTGCTAATTTCGAGCAATATTCATTATTTTGTACAGTCAAATTCGTGTACATTTCTCCAAAGTGTGAAATTTCAATGTAAAAATCTAGTGTAAAATTCTCACAGGTGGTACTGGGTCTCGCTCGACTCATGCTCATTTAATGAAATTGAAACTGCATGCACATTGGGGATTTAATGAATGCTGAGTTGCTACTCTACTTAATATATAACCACTCTATGCATCATACAATATCCCAAAATAGTCATCATTTAATACACAAATAATTTGCTATATTTCAGATCAGAACAGAAGAACAATTCTGGAATTGGACGGAACTTGTTTTTATACCATCAATTCGAGCAGGAAAATGGTACAATAATGACCCTCCGTTCTATCAACGCGGCTTTACTGGAGACAGAACAGGAAGAATGGTGGGCTACGCAATCCTACGTCAACTTCGTGTACCTCCTGGTGGATGCAATATAGAGCGTCTATTCTGGAAATATATCGGTATTTGTGAACGACCGTATTCTTTCTTTGGAGCTGATGATAAGGACTATGGCGTCGGATGGGTACCGTTTGAAAAAAACGCAACTGGCAATAATTCAGCGCCAGCCTTTGCCTATCGAACTGCATCAAGTTTAGGTGGTCAAATTTACATCGGGAAACTCGCGTCATATCAAGGCGATGGATATGCCCAGGAAATGATCGGTGACGTGAAATCACTAAAAAATATTGTTAGTTTCCTGAAACGTTCACATTGGATCGATGTTTACACACGTGCAGTTTTCATCCAATTCACCGTATACAATCCCTTCGTCAACCTATTCGGTGTGGCGACCATGTTGGCTGAGCTACCTGGGTCAGGTGGATTTTGGACCTCTTATCGATTTGATCCAGCGAATTTAATGAGTTTTCTGGCGAGTAACAACAAAGCGTTCGAAATAGCATGCATAGCAGGATACTTCATCTGCATAATAATCTTCATGATCAAAGAAATTCGCAAGGTCTATCTGCAAAGGAAAGCCTACTTCGGTTTCATTTGGAATTGGGTGGAGATATTCATTATTGGTTGTTCATTTGGCTCGGTAGCGGCGTATATTTACATGGTGACCGAGACAAATAGACTAACAAGTATTTTTGCGAAATACCATGGCAACGTCTATACGAACTTTCAATCAGTCGCATATTGGCATGAAAATTTAACCTACGTTACATCATTTATTGTTTTCGTATCTACTGTTAAGTTTATTCGATTGTTGCGATTTAACAAACGAATTGGCATGTTAGGATCAGTTCTTCATTACGGAGCGAACGATATCCAACAGTTTGGTATTCTCTTTGGTATTATCTTTTTAGCTTTCGCCCAATTATTTTATTTGTTATTTAAAAACGGTCTTTATCGATATCACACGTTTATCCAGGCTCTGGAATCTATAATGCAGGTTACACTCGGTAAATTTCAATTTCTGTTGTTGTATGAGTATGAGCCCGTATTGGGCCCCATTGTTTTTGTTGCCTTTGCAGTTTTTATCATTTTTATTTTGATAAACATGTTCATGGCTATATTAAATGAAGCCTTTGAGCGTGTACGTTCAGATGTTGAACTGCAAAGCAATGAGTATGAGCTTGTGGAATTCGTAATGAAAAGGTTTTTCATATGGACCGGTATGAACCACACTAAAGTTGGTCGAAAGATTTTCAAACAAGAAATTACCGAAGCCACGTATGTAGAACCCAATCCACGTGAACTGACAGACAAAATCAATGATTTCCCAGACAAAGTCGATCAGCTAATTGGCTATATCGACAAGGTATATTTACCGAATGAAATACCAGCTGAATTTCATAGACAAAAGGAGAAAGAGCGAATGAAAACGGCACAAATGGAGATGGCTGGAAAACCAAGAAGAACAATTGACCCTGATTCAGGAATGACGCATGAACCCATATATGACGCATCACCCAGTGGGTCATTTGACACAAATGAAAGAAATATTCTCGTCGTTGGGTCCTCAATATCTTTACAAAATCGAGGAGCATATGGAGGATCACAGTCTCCACGATTTGGTTCATCAGCTTCACTTCGAAGTGAAATGCCACCGGTAGATGACGTAACAACTGAACTTTGAATTTTCAACATGAACGATGCCTGAAGCAATCACTTTTGTTCTTTGTAGCAGATTCTCAACTTTTTTTCTCCGTCCATTTTTAATGTGTGTCAGCTGCATAAACAGTATATATTGTAATTTTGATACACCTGCCTTTGTGATTTGAGAGAATGACACTCTGATACTGACACTAGATGCTGTTAGGTGTTGTGAAGGTTATTCTGATTTTATTGTTCATTTCATAAATCAAATTTACTGACAATATTTTTACATTCTGTTGACAATTCAATTCATAAGATTTGACAATATTCTTATATTCTGGAGGTTGATGATTCAATTCATATCATTTTTTGCGCTGTTGTATGTTACATTTTGTCCGCTGCAGTTTCTCAGCGAAAATGAAAAAGTGAAATATTACAGCATGTTTTTCGAATAATTCGTTGTTTTTCATTCGATCTGATGTCAATCAAGGGTGAATTGAGGAGCATAGCAAAGCTTCTATTACTGTTATAAACTCGTATACATGTGTACAGTTGATGACTTGGATGCCATTGAGCAATTGCGATTTCTTCTTTCATGTCGTCATGTGCTGACGGCCGTCTATGTTGGTAGAGCTATCTATGGCCCAGTTAGCAAGAGGTAGGCAGTTCTGATGCAACGAAGCATGCTGCTGCTACTTTCTGTGTCTGAAGCAATCATTTCGGAAAAGTCCTTTACAATCTAAAGAATTTGTCAGCCGAAATTGGAAGAACAATGGAAAATTCTGCTCAAGTAATCAAGATGAAGCGTGTTTCTTGAAACCACTGTATTAGGCAATTTTGATTGTGATATTATGCTCTAGCTCTTATATTTCTGATAGTCGTTGAAAGCATAGTAATGTTGTTTGTTATATAAGATATCTGAGAATCGTCACTGTGACCGATTGCAATTCAAAATCTGCGAGATCCCGAGGGCAGACATGCCGATTACTTACCCGGCATGCTGTCTTTAACGTCTTAGTGGTTGAGTCCGAGTTGTCTTGCAACGCTTAGGAAGCTTGATATTACTGTCTTGGTGAATGTGGTGTTTAACTAGTACATTGGAAGTTTCTTTCGAACACTAAAATGAATTTAGATATTAAATTCGATCTCAAATGTATGAAAATTATGTAATATTTTAAATTAATTATCAAATTATGTAATATGTATGAAAATTGAAGAGGTGAGAACAAAATCAGATTTAAATCATTGCGGGAACTACAAGCGTTTCTGGCTTGCTTGCCATCATCAGTTCATTTCTATGAAGAATCAGTAAATTAGATGAAGATATACAGGGTGGCGCACGTAAACCGCCGGATTTTAAACTTTTATTACTCCTCAAATATTCATCCGATCGTCATGAAATTTCGACTCATACTAGTTTGGAGTAAAGGATTTATGATGATTATACCCGTTGTACTGAGAATTGTCAGAAAATTCTGATTCTATTGACCGAATGACATGTAGTAAAATTGACATACCAACAATGTATCTTAACATGTAAAATTTAATGATAAACTTTTTCCTTTATTTCCCCCACGTCTTTATCAATAATGACCAAAACGAATTAAGGTAAATGTCATAGAAAACATTTATTAAATGAAAAACATAAGAAAAAAGTGTTAGTAGTCATCGAACTTCAACGTGTCCTCCTTCATTCTCGAGGACGCAGTCGAGTCGCTTTTGGTAGGTTAGAGCAGTTTCTCGACATATCTCAGTTGTCACTTCTTGAAATGCTTGTATGATGCGGTCCTTCAGGTCTTGCATGGATGTTGGCCGTGTATGTTAAACCTTGGACTTGACAAAACCCCACAAGAAGAAATTGCAAGGCGTCAGGTCAGGTGAACGCGGTGGCCAGGGCATGTTAGGAGATCCACGTCCCATCCATCTGTTAGGCATCTTCTTGTTCAACCACTCACGAACAGGAAGTCCCCAGTGTGGAGGTGCACCATCCTGCATGAATATGATGCTCCTGCCTCTTCTGTCCCTTCTGTCCGACTGCACCGCTGGCCAAAATTCCTCCTGTAACATCTTGAGATACCGATCCTTGTTGACTTCGGGTTCTCCTCGAAGTGCTGCACAACTCGTTCCACATTCTGCTCCGTTCGTTCAGAAGATGACCGGTCCCGCTTGATAGTCACCACACTACCACTGGTCATTAGGTTTGTGTGCCACCGCTTTATGGTACTGGCATCCGGTGCTCTCGCTTTCTTGCCATACTCTGAATGATAAAGCCTTTGTACCTCCACTGGACTCTTGAGGCATTCGTATCAAGCCGCGCATTTTGCTCGTTCTGCAACCGAATAATCATCCATTCTTCTATGTTCGATTCTTTTCAGATCGTGATTTAATCGTCGAATGGTATTTTATATGACATGAAAGTAACTGAACAATATTCACTTCAAGACTGCGCACAATTCGTTGTACAGAATACGATTCATGTTAAGTTAATTAACTTGATATAGATTTTCGATGTCAACAAAATGAGTACATGTCATTCGGTCAATAGAATCAGAATTTTCTGACAATTCTCAGTACAACGGGTATAATCATCATAAATCCTATACTCCAAACTAGTATGAGTCGAAATTTCATGACGATCGGATGAATATTTGAGGAGTAATAAAAGTTTAAAATCCGACGGTTTACGTGCGCCACCCTGTAAATCGTTACCAATATAGATGCATGAAATATAGAAAATTTTCTTTCGGATGATATTCCATCCATTGTTTTTGAAAATAATATTTCATACTGAAAAGTACCTTGAGAATGAAAACTCATAAAGAAAGATGATTTGAATGCCTAAAAGCATCATATCATGAAACTTACACTGAGCAAGTGCAGTTTTGTGTATCATACTAATATCTTAAGTAAGTAATGGGCATATATAGTACATACACTACTGAGCCTTATTCGATGTCTATGACACGAACTATTACCATTTCATGACTAACATATCTAAACTACTGTTCTAATATTCAAGACTCATAAATATTAATTTCGAAGAACATTGGAAAGCAGGAAAATACATTCGTCAAAAAGCAACTCATTATAGGAAGCAGCTATTATGGAAGCTAATGTAAAAGCATCATACATTTCATTGAAAGCCTTCATAAAAAGCTGGAGGAATACTCAGCAGATCTGAGAAAACGGTCTTTTCAAAGTAAATCATGAAATCGCACGATATTTGAGGAATATTTAGAAAAAGCGTCAGTCAAAACTTAAGTCAGGGATGCAAATTATTAAGTCCTATTTAAGTACCAATATGAGTAGTAAAGAGCACTAAAATTTCCAAACTTAATTCACAGAAGTACTAAAATGATTATTAAGTTCTAATTGATTGCTAAATGAGTACCAAGTGCGATAAAATATCAATATAAATAATTCATCCAGTCAATCTTGATTTCAAAAATAGTGTAGAAATGAGGAATCAATGTCATTACTTGTAACATCGAGATATTTATTTAGAATTCACAATTAAAAAAACAGAGAAAAGTGTTTGATATGTTTTATTAATTCTATAACTTTTCCAAGCAATGAAAGTAGTTTCATTTGATATTCAGGATTAAGATAGAGTGTGGCGTGCTGAACAATGCACTAGTGTAGCGCTTACACAATCTCCGCGTGTACCTTAAGCATGTGAATTGTCATTTGAATAATCGCAAAAGGTAGGGTGCAAATTTAGCAACAATCATAATGTTTTCAAAGACGTGACATATCAATCCTAAGTTAATTATTTTAAATTCTCTGATGCTGATTGCAATTTTATTCCTTTTCATATCACGTCGCACATTTGGGAGAAAATGAGGGCATAAGGCTTACATATTTCCTCTTCCTAACAATATCTGTCAATCTTGTTTGATCAGAACTGTAATTCAATGTATTTTGGATCTAATCATTTTCTTCAAGATGAATACAATTTTATTGATCCAACTGCATTTCTGTTTTATTGCCACAACAGTTTTTAGATGAATGTGCAAATGGGATATAGCCCGTTAGATGTGCTATATGCCATTTATCGACTGTAGTGACAGTGTTATTCCCATACGAGTACAACTCACTGAATGAGTACTAAAAAGTATGAGTTGACTGCAGGCCCTTGCCTCAAATTTTGAAGACCGGCCAGCCGATTAGTTTAATTCGACCAATGTCGAGCGTTGACAACATTCGGTCTAGAGAAAATTTCTGAGTCAATCATTACAACAATAAAAGCATGCAAATGTAGCCTAATTTGAGAGTATCCACTTTGAGAGCCAATTTGAGAGTTTTGTGACAAATATTGTGAACTGTTTTTTTAACAGTTAAAAAATGATTACTGGCAACTTATGCAGCATGTGCATGTAGTTCAAACCCTACTTTATCAGTGATGTAGTTTCCAGAATCTTACATTCTAGCCTGTATGAATTCTGGAAGCACTGTGCATTCCTCAGCCTATCTATGGTATAATTATTTCAGATCTTGAATAATTTCACCACATGGGATATTTTATATGACACGTGGAGCTTCGAGCTGGAATGAATAATAGATTTCAATGCAACCTGTGGTCTATCTACTATACCAGAGCATTTGACAGTGGATCGTAGATAGCAAGATAAGTTAACGGCACGCGATAAATTTTGATTGACGCTATACACAAACACTCACTGAAATGAAAAATGACACGTTTGGAGAGCTCATTGTCCCAGAGTCTTACACGCTTGCTCGTGGTCATCAATGTAAGCTCAAAAGATCTGAAATTAAACAATAGTGGAGAGAGTTCGCAATTGACGTCGCAAACCACTGGAATTCCCTTGCAAGCGAAGAAGTAAATCACTTCAGTGAAACACTTTAAATCAAGTTTGCACGCCGCAGACAAAACATTTCACAATATCAGGACTTACTCAGTGATCGAATTGTTCATCACAGAACTTTTGTCGTTAGGAAAACTTTTGTGATATTGGAACTTTGAATTTTTTGTTCACTTAAAGCTTTCTTGTGGAGAAGAGATATCAACGTCATTATTAAAAAATACCCGTTTGGGTCATTATTTTGGATATCTTTTTTCAATTTGCTTGTGTTTGATTGATTTGAAAATACAGTTAACATTATCGTAAATTATAAAATAGGCCTATAACTCACTAGATTAGTAAATAAATCATTACGCGTATTACTGCTCATCGCACAAAACATTGCCTTTTTGTGTTAGTGCATGTACATGCATTCTACGTCTATTGCTTTATATACAATGTGTCGCTTTGCCACTTGAATCTGGATTTACAAATAAATCTAGTGTGGAATCTAGGCTACACATCACTAAAAAGGTGCACATGCTTTGGCATAGTCTGGTGCAGCCAGATAATCAATCACGTGAAGATCATTCTTGTCTCTAGATCTTGGGTCAGCCCAGGACCAAGATTATCCTCAAATCTTATACACTGTAGTATAATACACCTATACCATTACAGTTGCATGAAATCCATTGACCTAATTGATTATAGACCGCACATTTTTTTCGTGGTTACAAATATATTGGTGGTTTTTTTAAAAAAAAACATGCTTCAATTGTGTGTTGGTATGGTACATAAATGATGCATTAATCGGTTCGAATACAAGCATTAAGCAATGAAATATAAGCATGAATGAGAGTCCATACACATTTTCTGATTAGAATAGTATCGGGTGATGAAAAAACATTAATAGAGTTGTTTACGCGCGCGCATAAAGGGGTATCTAGGGTTGACTGACTAGCATTCTGTTTATCTTAGAATGATTGCTTGAAAATAGTCGCTTTTATGATCGCGTTATGTGACATTCGACTAAGCCCTAAGAAACAGTTGGAACCCATGCAATAGAGCAGCACATATTATCTTGAACTTGCTGCGATGCTAATCATAACCGCATATTATGAACGTGCTAAAAACTTTCAAAATGTATTGCATTATGCGTTAGCTCTAATTTTACAGTTGTTACATTTCTCTACTTGCGTCATAGTGCGTCGTTAAGCACTAGTTTGAAAAGACAGGTTGGAAAGATTTAGATTTTGCAGTGCTAGTAATTGATGGAAGTTGTTAGTAAGTTATGCACATGACATACCATCAACTTTCCAAAGAATGCATTCCCATTCTATGATGTCACAATCATCGATTATATGAATCCCCGCGCATCAAAGGAACCTTTTTAAAACAGCAAACTCACAACAGGTCATTTCACACATTCCTTAACTTGCTGCAATGTGGTTGGTCCTACTTTTTCCAATTCAGTAACTAACTATCTGTATTATCCATAAACATTGGAAAAGAGTAGAAGATACTCAGAATTGCGTCTTATTCCATTAGTGATTTATCACTCCTATTTCTCTTGTATTAATTACATTGTGCAAGTGGTAGCCTTACAGTTAGAACCAAAAATAAGTTATCTTGAAATAAGAACGCTGCCTATTGCTTGACGCAATGGATGAATTTAAGAATTACATTTGGATACAGGTAAGATCATTTTATGTTCCTGCCCATGACTGCTTTTCACATGATTCATTTCACTATTACAGATGTTCAAATTGCTACTTTTCGCGGCTTCACTATGTTGTCTATCTAATGGTAAGTTATCAGGAAACATGGCTCAATATTAATTCAAAACAAAAAAGTAGGCTGTACTCGATGATTGAATTTAATTTAGTGTATATACGTAGTAGATAGTTTATTCAATGTTATGTGATTCTCACCATGGTCGGTGCCTAACTGCGTAACTAAACTGACCGACGACAAACGGCTGGTTTCCACTCTATTCCTACCATAGAAATTGAAAACGACAAAGCCTCTAGAACAGAAGTTAGGCTTCGTGCAATGTAGGAATAGCAACTCTAATTTCTCTCTCCATCGCCATAGATTTCATCTTCATTGGGTTGGAGTACCAATAACTCGGACACTAACGCTTACTCGGAATCTATAAATCTATGTCTTCAAAAAGTGGATAATATTCCTATATTCGTCTACAATTTAGAACTCTATGGTCTTTGCAGAAACTTCTATGTTGCAAATATCTAAAAAAATGACGGCCTTATAATGCCATTCTTACTGTGTAGCACCATTGACGTCCGATTTCTTGGACATTGAATTCAATTGAAAAAATTCGGATAGCAATGATATCTTTGTTGTCCGTTTTGTAGATATAGAATTCAATTAAAATAGGCGGTCAACAATGTAGGAATACCACATGAAATTTCAAGGTAAGTAATGTACAAATCAGAGACCGCGTTAGCGGTCGACGATTTGTTCATTACTTACCAAGAAATCTCATGTGGTGTTTCCATTGTCTATTTATATACATCTATATATATATATATATATATATATATATATATATATATATATATATATATATATATATATATATATATATATATATATCCATAGACTTCCTGTAACTGAACATTCTTCTACAATTTAGAAGTCTATGATCTTTTCAGAAACTTCTATGTTATAAGTATTGAAAAATGACGGCCGGGTAATGCCATTATTCCTATATCATTGCACCATAGATTTAGAAATATAAGTAGACAATGATATCATTGTAGCCCGGCATTTTAGATATAGACTTCAATAGAAAAAAGCAGGGGATCATTGTTGGCCGCCTTTTAGATTTTTAAAATATAATGTCTTCAGGTCATTTCCCATTATGTGCATGTGCTATTATTATGCTTCTGATCGGCAAAATATGTGAGAATGTGGTTGACTGTGGATAACGTTACTCAAAATATTTGTGTTTACCGACATTAAAAGGCTCGCCAAATCGAAATGTGTTTAGCTTTATAGACAAGGGTGCATAAACATGAATGGAAATGACCTAAAGACATTCCATGCCAAAAATTATGACTCTGGGCTTATTGCTTTTCGTTCAATCAGAGAAAATATAGAAAATTTCATTTTAACCAAAAACTGCAATCTGCGTCCCATTGGATTTACATTTGTTTTTCTTTGATCTTGTCTGACAATATAAAGTACTACCTAGAACTCGGCAGACGTGCTGATTTGTGGAAGGCATAGGGTGTACATCATTCTGTGAAAGTCTCAATTTCGGCCTCGTTCCCTGCAGAAACTCGTTCTGGCTGCCGAACTGATAGTGACGCAAGATCGCACGTGCTTTCACATAGATGCGCATAGAAATCATAACAATAAAGCCTCTAGAATGGAAGTAGAGCTTCATACATAGGGTTGCCAACGTCCTGTATTTATACCGGACAGTCCGGTATTTTGGTATTTTGTCCGCTATGCGGCATAATGTTGTATTTGTCCAGCATTTTCAGGGATGATCTACTAAACATGATAAATCATGATGATATGATCATTTATAAATTTCCTTTCCTCGTAGTAATCCAATGACTTGAAGTAAAACTTCCTGTGGGGAAGTGCTCAGGTTCTTAGATCGAGACCAAAAGAAAGGACGTATTCTTTGGTATGATCCCCGAATTTGCAAAGCGATGAAATGACACGTCTCACATTGAGGCATAGATGATGTGCGATCACTTTATGGACAAGTACGAGTACTTTCCCGAGGATAAGCTAGATTTATACAAACTCTGCGTTTCATCTCAGCTCTCGTCCTCTGATTTAAAAAAGAACTATTTAAATTTCTTCCATTCTGGAGTTTGTTCTAAGTATTTTTATGAAGTCACTGGCACGGAATAAGGAAAAGATTAATTAGTTTATTCAGATTTATGCACCATTCTAATTTTTAAGAATCAAATTGCTGTTAATATGAAAAAAAGAGCTACTTTGATTTTTTATCTCTTATGGAGGCACATTGCATATGCGTCGGAATGTATATTGCCAGCATGTCTCTTTTTTGGCCAAATTGAGCTGAAATCATAATATATTGCTTGATTGAATTAATATAATTATATAATTAACATATATTAGATATATAATATAGTAAATAATAATAATATTATATAAATAATATTAATATTATACTAATATAGAATATCATATATCTGTTCATTATATATTAAACTCTATATAGTACATACTAATATTATATAATATTATATTAACTAATATAGTGTTAGTATATATAATAATATATATATAATATAATATATTACATTAACTACTATATAATTATATTAACTCTGCCGGTAGAATAAAACGGCAGAATTTTCAGTCGACTTCGCTATTATACTGTCGTTCAAAACTATTTACCGGCAGAAAATTAAATCGGTTTAATATTCAAACGGCAGAATTTAATGAACAGCATCAAAAATTACATAGATCGGTGTCTGACCGAGCAGTTGAAATTGCCATCAACAAACATTGCTTATTGCAGTCCCACTAACTTCCGCGAAGTCGGATTTCTATGGACAAGTCTGTCGGTTGAACTAAATACTGAAAAATGGAACTCTTGTTGAATAGATATTGAACCGATTCATTGCGGACCACAATTAGCGCTGATCTGACGAGCTGACATGGCCTGCTAGAAACTTAAACAGTAATCAAGAGTGACCGAAATGCATCACACGCAGGTGATACGGAAGCCGTCTTGTCGGAATACAATAGAAGCCAGAAGTTGAATAGAAGTTAAAATACGAATAGTTTATTTCATATTTAGCACCTGCTACATAGTTCACAAAGTCGATAAACAAAACGTGTTGTACCGAAAAGAAATTCTGTGAATATCATTTTCGTGATCAGGTTAGACTCTTTGTTTATCTGCGACAATAACATGGGCTGTCGCCTAGCTGTCATGAAGTTTTCATTATCTTTATCAGCAAATCGGTCAAGTTATCGGTAATGAGAGATGTCGCATTTCTGGCTGGTGATGAAAAATTCCGTCCTAAAAGTGCAATCATGATCATAAAAGTGACAGCTCTCATTTTGAGTTTTCAAATGCATACTGAATCATTGCGTTATTGAGTGTATGTAACTCAGAAGTACATCGATTAATCGATTAAGATAAACAAATGTGAATTTGCGATGTTTGATATAATTTGAGAAAACTTTGCAACTTGCAAGATGACTGGGAGTAAAACTTAAGAATGTCTTTTTACTGAAGTTGGGTGACAATCTACATATTAAAAATAATAAGAAGCTCGCGCGCGAATTTAGGAAGAAAATGTCAGTAGCTCTCGCACTAGTGATAGTAATCGCAGACTTGCGATAATTGCTGATATTAGAATATATTTTTAAAGCGCGGCTGAAAAGTGATCATGGCAGCCAATCCATATCGCTTTGGAAAATATGCCAGGTAGTGTCGAAGGTATCAGTATTTTTCGGAATTACGGTATCCAAGAAAGTAAGACCACCATTGACTTCCTCTTCATAGATATAGTCAATCTCAGGATTCAATCCATTCAAAAAGGAATGAAAAGCATAAATATCAGCATTCATCTCGCAAAATGTATATCGTCCACATACCGTTTGTAAAACACTGGGCCAGTAACGACAAATTTTTTCAATTGCTTCTCAAGCATGTCATTGTCTTTGGCAAATGCAGCCATCGTTGGGGCGAGACATGAACCCATAGACATCCCATCCACTTGAGCGTACAATTCTTCATTGAAAGATATAAGAATGTTGGTAGAACTTCAGTAGCTCTCTCATGGCCCGTTTTCCGTAGGGATTTCATCTTCAGAAATCATAAGAACAATATTGTTAAAACTTTACTGGCAAAGTTTTAGGACTTCGAGCACGCGAATTTGCCCCATAAAGAAAAAGATCCTTTTCAGTGAAGATATTTTTATACTTGAAACTTTAATTTTCAGAGAAAGGACATTGACCAAGAGACAAAAACGGTTTCTACAAAAAAAGGCACGATTTACACAATTATGTACAATTGACATCGCAAATATGCAATGACTTACCGATTAGTCGATAAACTAGCACCAACAAAACTTAAAGACTATACTTGATGCATGGACTGTACAAAGAAGATTTTAGCTTATCAGTTCAAAATTCAAAGATGGTCACAAGTGAGTTCGATATGATAGTCTTTGCCAGGAAAATCATACATAGATCTCACATAAGTTACATAACTAGCGCATCCATAGAAATACAAACAAACAAAGAAATGCGACACCAAAACTAATAAAGTGATCTCTACATCTTACAACAAACATCATAGACTTCAAAACGACATACATTAAAGATCTCATGACTTAGACATCGGACCAAAGACAAACATCAGGATAACAATGAAGCACAGAAAGAAAAAACCGCATAACAGCATTCGAACTCAACAAATATGTTCGATGGCACCATTGACAGGTATGCTGGTGAATAGACTTTTCAGCCGCGCTTTGAAGATAAATTCTAATATCAGCAACCATCACAAGTCTGCGAGTACTATCACTACTGCTTTTCAAAAAATGGTTTCATTACCCCTTATCCATTTTAAAATGATTTCCTTATCCATCTCGATTCCTCGACTTGCAATGTCAGAGGGATTCTGTTCAGATGGAACATAACGCCATTGATTAGTATCAGTTCGTTCATTAATATACGTTATTCGATTTGCAACGAATCGGTGATATCTGGTTGTTTCGTTATTCAGATATCGTAAGACTGTTGTACTATCAGTCCAAAATGTAAAACTATCAACTCTGAGTTCTAATTCAGAGTTCAGAATACCCTTAATGGTAACTGCGAGCTTCGCTGCTGTAAGCTCCAACCTGGGTATTGTAATTTTCTTGATGGGAGCTAACCGTGATTTTGCGTAAATTAGGGAGCAGTGAACAATCTGATTTGGGTTTTCGAATCTGGCGTACGCTACAGCTCCATAAGCAACTTCGCTTCCATCAGAAAATATATGTATCGAGCATTTCGAATCAATGAAACTTTTTGTCTTTAAAGCTCTTGGGACTTCATATTCAGCTAACTTCGACAGATTTGAGATCCATCGTTCCCAAATCTGTTTCTCCTTTTCAGGAAGTATATCATCCCAGTCTGTCTTTAAACGACATAACTCTTGAAAAATACGTTTTGCAATCAAAACTACTGGACACAGACGTCCAAGAGGATCAAAAATCGAAAAGATGCAAGACAGAACTCCTCTCCTCGTAGAAACAATTTCTTGAGACTTGATCTTAAAACTAAGCTTATCGGTTGTCAAATTCTATTTTACACCGAGAGCGTTTTGAATTGCATCAACATGATCATCAAAATTCAAAGAAAGATTCTGTAAATTGTTAGCGCGGTCATTTTCCGATACAGACCCAATTACCTTTTCCGAGTTACTTACAAATTTGGTTAATCTAAAACCTCCCTGTAAGCATGCACTCTTAAGTTGATGAAGTAACTGAATTGAGTCGTCTTCATTATCAACAGATTTCAATACGTCGTCGACATAAAAGTTTCGGAGAACAGTCTTAACTACTGAATCTGGATAACTATTTCTGCCATCCAAAACAGTTTGACGAAGAGCATAATTCGCGCAGCTAGGTGACGAAACTGCTCCGAAAACGTGAACAGTAAGTCTGTACTGGGATGGTTCGATACTCAGATCCCCATTTGGATACCAAAACAGTCGCATATAATCATATTGACTTTTAGGTACTTTCACCTGGTAAAACATTTTCTCAATGTCACCAGAGAATGCAAAGCACCCTTCTCTAAATCGAAGAAGTACCCCAATCAGACTATTTGTCAAGTCCGGTCCTTGAAGCAGCATGGAATTCAGAGACTTACCTTGGTAAGGCAACGAGCAATTGAAAACTACACGCACTTTCTGCTTCTCCTTATGGTACACTCCATGATGTACCAGATACCAGACATTTTTCGTACTAGATAATTCGTCAACAGGCACCTCTTCCATAAAACGGTTTTTCAACATATGATCCATAAACTCAGAATAATTTTTATGATATATGGTATCTTTAGAAAGACGTTTTCTTAAAGAAAAGAGTCTTTGTAAAGCTTGATGTTTGTTATCGATACCTGTTAAGCTTTCCTGCCGTAAAGGTAATGGAATAACGTAATGACCATCTTGGAATGTACCTGATGACACTTTTACTTCCCACATTTTGTCTTCTATCGAAGGGTTACACAAATCGGATTCGTTATCATAAAAATCTCGTGAATACATCATGTTTAATTTTGTTTCAATGTCACTCAGTCTTTGTATTTGTGTCCTGCACACTCTGACGATATCTTCGGAATTCAAGTTCATTGGCCCACTAATTGTCCACCCCAACTTATGTCTAGTGGCAAACGGTTCATTAGGAGACCCACTTACAACTTCTAAGGGTTTCAACATTTCTGGAACATTAATTCCTATAAGTAAACCTACTTCGGCATCAACTTCAATGATAGGAATTTCCCTAAGATGTGACCATTTGTAGAACTCATTTCTTTTCGCAATATCGTTAGTGGAAACTGGTAATTCAGGGCGGGAATAGGTCGGAGGAAGATGAACGATTTCATTTTCGTCAAGATCGGTTATTTCAAGCCCATTTACAACTGTAGTCATCGTTGGACTTTGGAACTTCTCCATTGTTGTTAATCTTATTTCTTCTGATTTCCCTTTAATTCCTAAACTTTTCATTACGCTGTCAGATACAAAACAATCAGAACTAAAGTTGTCGAGAGCGGCGTACGTAACTACAGATTGTCTACTGTTGCTTGACCTAACTTTTACAGGTATAAGTGCCAAAGCTACACGATTAGCTGCACCGGCCCCAGTATGACAACTTTTGCTCTCTGTAGAAGTCGAAGAACACGACTTCTCACTACTAACAAAATGAGTGGATTGCTTCGCTCGATTTTCATGAAGGCAAGTAGGGTGACTCTTATTACATGTATTACACGTTAACTTTTTCCTACAACCTTTCGAATGATGACCTTTAATCAGACAACCGAAGCATAAGGAATTCGTACGAATAAACGCTTGTCTTTTATCTAACGCTAGTTTCAAAAATGAACTACACGAGTTTAGATCATGATCATTGCATTTGCAAAATACACATTCACGCGAAGATATATGTGAACTTGTCTTAGACTGTGCATCACTTTGATTACAAGCTTCATGTTCCTGAATATTTGTGGACAAAGAGACTGATTTACCCAACTGCTTAGCTTTAGAGACATACTTATTCTGTCGAAAGGAATCTGTCTGCTTATGATCACTACTTTTGGGTTTACCTGTATTTTTCAAATCTCCGTATATCGGCATGTTTATCAACTTCGATTGTCGTTCAACAAATTCGACAAGATCCTTGAATATCACATCATATCCTAATTCTCGGATTTTCAACACTCTTGTACGCCAAGCTTCGCGCATTTTATAAGGTAACTTGAGGATTATCGACCTTATTTCCTTCGGACTATCCAACTGATTGAGTGAACTGACGTTCTCCATATAATTCAGACAACTTCGCAAGAAGACACTGAATTTTTCTAACTCAATGCCGTCTTCATGACTAATTTCTGGCCACAATTCCAACTTATGTAAGAACGCACAGGAAACTTCAAAATCATTCCCGTACTTATCAATTAGCATCTTCCATGCAGTCTTATAACCTACAGTTGGATTCATGTGACAACAACTTCTTACAAGATCTCTTGGCATCCCCAAAGTATATTGCTCTAGGTAATAAATACGATCGGCATCATTATCAGTCTTAGTCTCAATAATTCTAGAGAAAGCATTTTGAAACAGCTTAAAGTTCGTAATATCGGAACCATCAAAAATCTGAATTTCTTTCGGCGGTAGACTTGCTTTATCCTGCAATTTCCCGAGTGAAATCGCGATGTCATTTTGCTCTTTCAAGACTTCGACCAAATTATCAGAATTATTACTATTACAAGTAGAACTAACACTCCTTTTTGCAATTTCGTTCAAAGTATTAATCATTGTTTGTACCTTTAACTCATACTCTAATGCTTGTTCAATTTCTTCATCAGCATTATCATCTTCTAATAACTCAAGAATATCCTCGTTCTGTTTTGTTACAATTTTTAAAGATGAAGTCAGCGTTTCAATTAATGCAGAAATTTCATTCAAATTATTTGAATCAATCGCTTCCTCAGCTTTACTCAATGTTTTCGTTATCTTAGCTCTAGTGAAACCGCGAATTCTACTGATTCTACTCAGCTCAGACATACTCAACATAGAGACTAATAACAATGAATTCCTACCACAAAATTGCGAATATTGAAGGATGATTATACGAACGTATTACCGAGTACATACACCTTTATAAAATGTTCAAATAAAAGGATGCGCTTTTTATGCAACAAATGTACGATTATGCATGCACTATAATGTATAATTCGCATGAAAAGTACTCAAAATACTGCTTCAATAGAGAATCAATCGTTGACTTACTGAGTTCTTGGAAAAATCACTTATTACCGTCAATTACTTGAATGGAACTTGAACTTGGAACCTCGAATCAACTTCACTTTGACTTGACTTGACTTAGAAGATTGAGACGGAGGCGGTAAACGACTTGGAATTTGTGTTGATCATTCAAGAATTCAATGAAGTCGCAGATCTTCTTTGCTTGCTTAACTTTGTTCGCAGATTATCTTGAGACCATAATTGACACTGCTTTGCAGGACTTATCGAAACTGCTTTGTAGTTTAATCATTAATCGAAACTGTTAAAACTTTACTGGCAAAGTTTTAGGACTTCGAGCACGCGAATTTGCCCCATAAAGAAAAAGATCCTTTTCAGTGAAGATATTTTTATACTTGAAACTTTAATTTTCAGAGAAAGGACATTGACCAAGAGACAAAAACGGTTTCTACAAAAAAAGGCATGATTTACACAATTATGTACAATTGACATCGCAAATATGCAATGACTTACCGATTAGTCGATAAACTAGCACCAACAAAACTTAAAGACTATACTTGATGCATGGACTGTACAAAGAAGATTTTAGCTTATCAGTTCAAAATTCAAAGATGGTCACAAGTGAGTTCGATATGATAGTCTTTGCCAGGAAAATCATACATAGATCTCACATAAGTTACATAACTAGCGCATCCATAGAAATACAAACAAACAAAGAAATGCGACACCAAAACTAATAAAGTGATCTCTACATCTTACAACAAACATCATAGACTTCAAAACGACATACATTAAAGATCTCATGACTTAGACATCGGACCAAAGACAAACATCAGGATAACAATGAAGCACAGAAAGAAAAAACCGCATAACAGCATTCGAACTCAACAAATATGTTCGATTGCACCATTGACAGGTATGCTGGTGAATAGACTTTTCAGCCGCGCTTTGAAGATAAATTCTAATATCAGCAACCATCACAAGTCTGCGAGTACTATCACTACTGCTTTTCAAAAAATGGTTTCATTACCCCTTCATTGCTGAGGGAGAAAATACTTTAAGAAGACATATAGGCCTAAAAGATATCAAAAAATTATTTCTCCTAGTGTCAAAATCCGCCCTGTCTTCCAGACTCTTAAAACCAGCGTGTTCTTTGCTAACAAAGTCAAAGTGTCTGCCGAGCTCAAGTCAAATATTGTCTATAAGTATTCCTGTATTCTTGTGAGCACTGTGATAAGTGCTACATGGGTAGTTTCATCAGGAATTTCATCACTGGGATGAATGAACACTTGAAAGGCTACACTGAAAGTAGCTTGCATGTTCACTCTTCTCACACAGACAATTTCAAGGTCGTTTCTCAGACGAGGTACCCTAGATATCTAGAATCTATTCTATTAAAGAAATCGGACAATAACCTGGTGAAGCTCCATGAATCTATGCCTAAAGGCGCGTTCACACTAGTACGATAACAATAAAATCGTGACAGTATTTCATTTTCTCAGATTAACAATTTATCGTTGGACTGCGCTGCTCACATTGTGACGATTTATCGTGACAATAAAATCGTTCAACTACATAATTTTATACTATTTTACAATTTTTTAACTATCAATTTTACTAATTTTATCGCTGAACGATTTATCTTTGAGAATATCAGGCTAATGTGAACAGCACCTAAGCTGCACATGTAGAGGGATTTTATTTCAATTTATCGTCATCTTTATCGTGCTAGTGTGAACGCGCCTTAAATTTGTAGTTGTGGATAAAATTGATTTTATTTCATGATTCTACGAACATTTTCTACTGTGACTGCTGTGAATGACCAATCCAATGATTTGGCGATTGATTTTAGCCTTGAAATGTGACCATCATATCATCTGATGTAGCTGTGGATTTTATATTTAAGAGAATTTTATGCTGTACATACTTTTGTTCACCTGAAGATGGCATGGTAGATGGCCGAAACATGTCGTGCGCTCTAAACACTAATTGTTCTCAATTCTACTAATAAATATAAATTAGAAAAGGGTAAATCCCAAAAATGGCCAGTAAATAATCCAATGAAAATATGACACGGAATTATCGAAGAAAAAATCGTTTAACTAAAGCGCCCTATCGGTTTTTGTCTGTCACCAGACTTGTCAAGGACTTGATCTTTAATGAAAATTATCATACAAAATTATATGTACTTAGAATTCTAAATTGCATAGATCAGGAATTCAAATGGCGGTTAGAAGTTAGAGGTCATGATGGCAAAGTCAGAAGTATATATCATGGACAAGGGCAAAACTACATGTCACGATTCAGTGTGAGTCCCAGATATTTAATGCATAGCTTTTCTTTTTTGCTCCTGATACAATTTTGTGCAGTTTGGTGGTAGCTTTGAAATAGGTAAAGGGTAAAACAACACAGGGGATAAATTTTGAGCAAAATAAGCTGTATGATTGCGTGTGGAGAATTTAATATCTAGCATCATGAATTTGCTGTCCGTGTACTCGAATTCTCGCACGAAAAGTGTCTCCTGTCTGTCCCACATAAAAAACCACGGGACATGACATAAACCACGGGTCTCTCGAACTGCAATTCATATTACTTTTCATCTCAAATGTTTTTTCATTCCCATTTTCTGCTATGTACACAACATTCCGACTTTTCTTAAGAGCTGTAATAGGGGCGAAGGTTGACGAAAACAATGTCTTAAGCGATATTCTTGAAAGGAGGATTTAGCTTTAAAGTAGAAAAGCAGGCATGACTATATCCCTTTTTATATGCTCTAGAGCGCTGTAAGTAATTTACTTTGGTTTACTCACTGGTTTTATGGGAAATTCATTCTTTCTAACACGCTTTCATATTTTTCTATCGCTGCTGTCGTTAATAAAAAAGTAATTGTGTCGTAACTGATTACACTTTTTAATGTACTTTTTTACTTCTTTACTACTCGTGTTTGATTTTATATTTTCTCAGTCAGACCGCCAAAATCTATTGTCCATAAGCTTCTATTGTAGCCTATCTTCGGATTTAGTTTATATTTGATTATTACTGCAAACGTCTTCTTACATAGTTAGCACTGATCTTCGTACAAATAGTTTCAACGTGCTCGAAGCAAAACTCTCTTTGGATATAGAGCTATTCCTGAATGTTGCGATTTTTGGTGCCTTGTATTATGCATTTCTTCCCTATTTGTAGACACTAATGTCTAAAAAATTGAGGATAATATTTTCATGTGCTTCTAGAGTGAATTTTATAGATGTGTTCAATGAATTGAAAATGCTTTGCTTGTTAGTGAAAGAGGTTTTATTTTTAGCAAATGGTCCGATCATGATTTTATTTATATATCCACAGAATAATTTGGTGAGAAATACCGCAATCACTCATTACAATTCAATCACTTAATTGTAATATTAAAATTCATTAATTCAATCACTCATTACATCACAAATACTAATTTCTTCTCTTTCAATGTGATTGTTTACAATTACAAATTAGTCAGCTTCAATTATATTTCAATTACTTTACAATAACTTTAGAAATCTCTCGGATCTTTATTTAGATTTTGAAAATAAGTTACGCAATTAATCTCTTTAAAATAAGTCGCCGCTGATTATATCCTTGGTACACATCTATGTATAATATCACAATGTCGCATTCTTAGCAGTTTTTGTAACGCATGTTATCGACGAGGAGAAAAAAGCAATTTATGCTGAATGTTGAATGAATATTTGGCAGTGTTGACTTTGCAATTCCTTCTCAATTACATGGCTGAAACTGTAGTTCATTAAAATTACAAACTACTTATCAGAAAATGTAATTGATTACAATCACAACACAAGTCTGTCTGTAAGGAATATTTTTTATTAAATTCTATCTCCTAATTGTAGCAGATGAATACCAGCACCTTATTAAGTGCCCAGTATTCTTTGAATGCCCAGTATTTTTCCAGTATTCTTAGCAAAATAATTCTAATAAGCACACTTATTAGTGCCCAGTATTCTTTGTTTGCCCAGTATTGGTTGAAACAAATTTCATTGGTTGCAGTAAAAATCTGGAGACAAACCAGTCGATTTTTTCTCTTTGTTAATAAGACGCTATGGGCTAGAAATGGAAGCCATTCGCAATTTCTGTGTGATTTCTGACCGTCACTGAAAATTTAGCTGATGTACTGCCGCATCTAGTTAACGTTTCTACATCGCATTCATTAAATTTCCATTGGCATAATGACTTTAAAAGTTTATTTTCTTGATTTTCAATGCCATTTACTTTGCCTGCTTAAACAGGTTTTTAAGCTTCATCAACCTGCATTTTTTTCTGCTTGAATGACTAAATCACTGATATTTATAATAATAGTTTTACGATTACTCTTGCCGGTCTAAGCTATCGTTAAATTATTTAAAATACTTCAGCCTCTTTTACATCTTGAAATATTGTTTTGGAATAGGCATTAATGATGGATCCGATTTCTTCTCTGATCACATTTAGAACTCCGGTCCTGTCCGTACAACTTCAAATTAATTTCATCAGCTTCTTCTGATTTAAAAGGCAAAGCTAAGTGGTAAGAGGCATTTAGGGCCATTACTCTAGCAAATTACTTATATATGTAGGAACCAGATTGAATCTGAATCTTGTTGCCATTGCTATCGGAATTCAAAACGATTCTAGTATCTTGCATGGTTGCGATTTATTGCCATACCGGTTTCAAATACCGTGGTATCCATCATCAGTGGCGATAATACGTGTACAACAAACGGACAGGGTTATATACAATTTTGGACATAAAATCGATGAACACATTTAAAAAAGAGATCCGGACAGTTGCAAGGCAAGAGTACGAATTAAACTTGTCAGTGGCCATGGAAATAGAATGAGCCACGCATTGACAGAGAAATATCTGTTAGCAAACATAGAAATAGAATTGGTCACCAACTAAAATAAGTGTAAAGGTTCAGATGATGTTTGATTGTTCATGAGGTTTTGGCGTGATCTTATGATGAGTGATTCTGCTATTCTTGTGTGTTTTGTTTTTGTTAATATTTTGAAGTTTTTGTCATTAGGTGGATGGATATGAATAAAAATTTCTGATGCTGGTTTCCCTGTAATATGCTCTCGAATTCTTTTTTGCAATTGTGGTCGAGTTTCTCCGATGCAACAATCGGGGCATCGTTCACAAAAATATTCGTACACAACTGAGGAGGACTCTTCGAACTTAATGGGATCTTTGTTGAGGATTAAGTTTTGACTTTTCCAAGTACTGAAGGCTACTATAATTTTGCTGTTTTTCAAAATTTTTTTGATTTTATTTATTTTTTTTCTAGTATCATTTGTCGATGGAGGAAGAAAAGGTATGAATGAGTCCGTGTATTTTTTATTGAATACCTGTTGCAAATAAGGGAGTGGGCACTTAAGTACTGCATTACATTGTTCTTTATGAAAGGCCTCTTGTTAACTTTATACTTGGAAATTATTTGTATAATTGATTTGAATGTTTTTGCAAGTTTCAAATGGGGTAGTCCTTTTACAAAAATGTCGCAAAAGACATTTGAGTCATTATTTTCTGGTCAAGGTTGACAGTGCAGTCAGTGAGTAGTAATTTTTGTCGTGATATCGTTCCTAAATATTGATTGTAATCTGATAATTTGCATTCTTATTGTTTGTAAATTTAGCACAAAATGTGGTATGTCACATGAAGACTCAATCCCATTTATCAAATTATCAAACCCTATTTCTTCATCCATTACAGCAACATATTTGGGGTGCTACGTTGAAAATGAGAGAGATCGAGCGTCTACGTTCAATCCTGGCTATCCTGCTCCATTGACCAGCCCCTTCGTTTGCTCCATTGAGTGTGGATTCAGAGAACAGAAGTATGCTATCTATATGTCTGACATGGTCTGCTTGTGCTCCGAAAATCTAGATGGCATGACAAACGTGACTTCTACAGCATGCGATCAACCGGGCGCATTCGGAGTCTACTTGTCAGCTTTTACAATTGAAATCGAACAGTTCACAATTGGAACATCAACCGGTCAGTCCATTCTTCCCGTTGGATCGAATATTAATATCACAATGGAAGGCAATGTTTCTGATTCAACAATGATTCTCTTTGAAGTTGGATTTTACGATCATTTTAATCACTGGGAAATTCTTGGTCAGAATATTAGTCAAATTCAAAAAATGTATATTCTACCTGGAACACATATGATAATGGCACGAACAGTCAGCTCTATAATGAGATACGAGGTAGGTAATCATGTATGCTCAAACTTACAACAGGGCCTGGATTTTCTGGCTCAGCCAATTCGACTAGTAGCTAGTTAGTACGATATGCGCGGGATGCATCGCACCCACATGTACAATGTGCATGCTGCACATGCGCATTCATCGTTGATTCTTCTAAATACAGTATGTAACATATGAGTCTGCAATCTTGGTGAATTTGGTTTAGAAGCTTGTCAAAAGCTAAGAAAAGCCCGTTGTATAGAGTTTTTGGGGAAAAGCTTTTTCCTGAACCAACGGGACACAAACAGGCTGCCCTTAAGCAAGAAAGTGAGAAAGTAAGAAAGTTTTTGGTTGCAGATAACCCAGCTAGTAGGTATATCAAAATTAGATTTTAGGTAAATTTCAAATTGTAAGAATAACGGAAGACATCATAGTAGGTGTTGCACAGGTCTCATATATGTCCATAGAAATTCATAACAGTAAAAAAAACTTCAACTTCAGATAAAGAATCTATTTCTATCTATATGTCCAACCTTGCTTGTGTTTTAATTGTGAAATGTTGAGACGAACGCATTGAGAGTTGATGAAGGTAATGCTTGGGTGATGGGATGCACGACGAGGCCCAGATCGGCGAGAGAGCCAGCCATCGCGGTCAGCAGACACGCAGCGTCATGTCGGTCGCTCGAATGAGGAAGGTAAAAGATCGCCTACTTCGACTTCATTAGCAGTTACTGGTGTATCTAGCCACAATAACTGTGCAATTGTGCTACCAAGGTTGGGTCCAAACTTGTGCTTGGGTACCCCCAAGCCCAAGATTAAATTTTGGGGTATCCCCCCAAGACCAAAGACCAAGATTAATCTTGGGTACCCCAAGACTGGACCCAAGAGTGGTTATTTTTCTAATGAAGTGGAACAACAATTTCCAGAACATGTTTGGAATTTTGATTGAGATTTGAAATTGCATGAAGATATTTTGAATCATACCATATTGTACATATTGCTATCCAATTAATATGCATGTAATGTTCATAGTAATAACTACTTATTACATGATTGTGTTATTGCGGAATTGAGGCCATATTAGCTAAAAGTTTTAATTATCGGCATAGGTTATCTCTGGGCTTAATATCATTAACCCTGTTTACGTCTACAGCCTAATAATTTCCTATTTAGAACAACATGCATGACTAAGCTACATTCCTTACAACATGTCTGATCGAGAAACGAAACACACATAACATAGGCTTCGTATAAGATGAAAATAGCACAAATGCAGATGTAACGATATTTTTACTAATCGTAAGAAGCAATCATCAAAGAATGTCACTGCATTAAATGATACCGATTATCTTTCTATTTCTAATACATGTAGCCTAATAGTAGAATAAACAATATAGGCCGAAGTTTTTAGCTGTCAAGGCAAGAGGCTATATGAAGCAAGTTATCTACGAATTGTTGTAGGCTACCAATTTAACAGCAGAAGCGTTATACAGGTATTGGTTTAATGCATTGCATTTTTTCATGTATTATTTGTTATATTTCACGCAAAATGATGTATGCACAATTCTGTTAAACACAATATGCATTACATCTAGCTTAATGGATGAAAGTCACAAAGAAGCCATAGGTAATCAAAGCATAGTTTTAAATGCTAATTAAACAAACTATCAGATAGACATTTACAGTAGGTCTATATCAAAGATAATGATAATAGCACAGTTTTATCATAGACCAATCGTGTGGTTGAAGTAGGTTTACATGTAGATTATATTTACATGTAGATAACTTGCTTTGACATGATGTGGTCATACACTTAGGCAGAATTTTTCCAAGAAAACCGCAAATGATCATTCATGGTCAATTTTTTTACTCTTGGGTTCTCACCCAAGAGTGAACCCACGACCCAACATTGGTGCTACAGCTCCGACCAATTCTTTGTGTACAGAAAGACACCGTAGAAACGCTCATTTTGATGGAATCGATTTACACTTTTTGATTTCTTCGTGACTTTATCAACTGCAGTATTCGCACATTTAATTTATTCCGACGCTTCCGTTTGATAAGAGTCGGCGAGGGCTTTACGGAAGACAAACCACGAAAGTAAGAACAGTTTTCTTTCCTCTTCATTATGAATTTGCTTCCGGTCCACCATTTTTCTTTGAAAGTATCATTGTCATCCACTAACTTTAGAAAGATACAGTACATCGATAGCATTGGATGCATGTGTTTTACTCATATGCAAGAAGTTTGTTCGTTTTAAATCTTCCCTTATTCTTGTAATTTGAAATTTACCTCAAAGCTAATTTTGATAAGCCTATCTAACTGACTTATCTGTAACCAAAAACGTTGTACAACGGGCTATTCATAGCTTTTGACAAGCTTCTAAGCTAAATTCACCAAGATTGCAGATTCATGAATAAATGCATAATTCATAAAGGAAGAACAGTTATTCTTTCCTATTCTACATGAATAATATTTTTGGTAATTCTTAGTTTTTGTGCTTATTCTAATACCAGAAACTCTGAAATCCTTAATAAGTGATTACACGATTCAGTTAATTTTGCTAACTTTTTATTCGCGTGATTCCTATGTGTCTGTGTTCTTTAGAACTCAAATGAAAATGTGTATATGCATCGCAGTACCTTCAACACCATGAGATTTGCATCACAATATTTCCTCATGGTCAAACCATGACTTATTTTTATGATTATTGGAAAATGGCAATGCTATAATTTTGAAACTACGAAATGTGTAGATTCGCATTCTCTTGGATTACTTTTCTTCGCCGTCAAAATATTCTTGAAGCCAAAATTGTCCATAACTTTGAAATCATGCTATATTAATATTTTATATTCAATATCAATTAATATGTATTATGCTATATGCGTAATCAAGTCATTTGTAATGAATATTGACGCTTTGAATTTGAATGCTTATTTCATGAAAAGTTGGTCAAATTTTATTATTGATTGTCTCATGCATGTGATCGATGGAATTTGATTTGAAAATTTTCATTGCAGATGAACACTTTAGTGGAGGTAAAATACTTTTCTGATCTTGCCTACTTGACTGACCTATCTTGTATGCATATACCTTCTGACATCAAGCTGTATTATCTCCATAATCTAGACTGGATGGCTTGTTGAAGTTTTGAGCATTACGACATCGGTTTCAATTGTAATGTGTCTTAGAAGGTCTTTTATTACTGTATCTACTCTAATAGAGCCCAGACCTATAATATATTAATTTGGAGCTTGATTTATTCAACTATACACGATAGGGTTGTTGAGTTCTGTGCGACACGACTTATGGAAGGGATGGAGGCAAGATCCTTATTCCAAACTTTCCAATGATCGTAGCATTCGCTTGGGCAATCGTATTAAGTTAACAAACCTTCACCTTGAAGAAGTAGACCATAGTTGAACACAATTTAAGCTGATAGGTGCTTGAACAGTGACTGACACTACACTTGTATCCTTTAAAAAAAGTAGGTCTATGTAAGGTATTTTCTATTAGAGTGAATACGGTACTGTCTCTCCGATAATCTCAGGCTGCGTTACAATTCCACACAAGTATATCGCCGTCCAGTCTAGAAGCCAATATCCTTTCCTTCTCGTTCTACAAAAATTTCGCTTTTATCTGGTGTTTATGTTTTGCTAAAAGTTTCCTAACATTCGTATCTTTGCCATTCCTGCGGTTGCCATAAGTAGCCATTAGTATTTATTAAGTATTATTCTTTAGTATAATTGATAAAAATAATAATAAGATATTTGAATAAACCCTGCATCATTGCATTATCAGGTCATGCATGCCGCTGGCATGTGAAATGCATTGTTCGAGACAAAATGAAATGTTTTCACAATAAAAACCGCCCATCGGGTTTCCCCTGGCTCCTACAACTGACAATTTTCAGAATATCCAAAAGTTATGGAATCCGTAACTTGCCATTTATAGCATAGGCTGATACATCCTCTAGTACCTGCAAAAATATAGAAGCCGCATTACGACGTTGTTGACTTTGTTATTTAATGATTTGATAGCCTATTGATATTTTCGACCCGAAGAACAATTCATATTTTCCTGCTGTAGTCTCCTTCTGGTATAGAGTATTCACTATGAATTCAGTAGACCTGGATTCAATCGCACCTGGGGTCAGCTCTATAATTTGACAATAAGTACACTTTGACGTATCAAGCTTTTTAAGGCTGGGAACGGAAGTTAAAAAACGGCGTCGCCAGATGGGGTAGTTGCCTCTCGTCACATTCACAACGTCTAGCAGATGTCTGGCTCAATGTCTATTGAAGCAGAGATGATCGTTACTTAAAGTTCACCAATGGTAAAATATGTTTACCAATATTCGCGCTTTCGAGTGATATGCAATAGTTCATATATTCGTGATCCCGTACATTACTATTAAAGTACATAACACGGACAGCAACTGAAAGTTTTAGCCTGATGACCTTTACGAAGCTTCTCGCACAGTCAAAGTGATTTCATTCTGTCATTTGAATTAATGTAAATTATTTTAATTATTGCTTTCTAAAAATGTTGTGAACCATGACACTCATTGATTAAAATACAGTTAACCTTACTTTTCAACCAAGTTTTTCAGCAAACATTTTTGTGTCGGTTATCTGGCATCTATTCGATGTGTTATTCTTTCTACACGGAATTCCGTGAATTACAGATATTCAGGATCGATTTCACTTGTCAAACCTGCAGGCTGTTGATTAAGTGATTTCGAATGCGAAAATGTTGGAAAATGGTTGCAGGTCCAAATACATCATAAAGTGTTACGTATTTTGATTTCTATTTACTGCTTGGCTTTTCTGATCTTTCCTTTATGAACTACAGTTTCTGATTCTCTGCTCCTATGTATCAAAATCACTTTCTTGGCATTTCTTTTATATTGATCCTAATTTTTCTGATTTACTTTTTAATAGAAAAAACTGTCTGGGACTCGCTTCTTAGGATTAAATTTAATTAATTTTGATCAATTAAATCGTCGTCTTACAGTTTCAACGAACCGCTCTTCAAACGCGTGTTACACAGAAGATATCTCAAAAGTCACTGAATTTCACTTGTCCTGATGTGTTTATCAATTTTGATGAAAACTTTGAATGCAGACTTGAGCGTGCTGAAGGAACTGATTTGGAAGCTACAATATCTTGGGGAGATGGTGTAGAACAAAATATTACTCTCTTTGGTAAGCACATCATTATTTGTGCCTTTACAGCAATTACAGCTTTATTAGTATTAACTTTGTATCGGGATAAAATTGCCTCGAATTGAATACACAATGCACGAAGATTTGTAAGGTGATCATCCTCAGGTAAGTTTCAAAAGCAAACCTATCATCAGGCAAAAGATGATAGTCTGTCTATCGATATCGATATTTATTGACATAGAATGGTGAATTCAATCATAATTTGACCGAGTGCTTAATATTAAGCACTTTTACACCTCTGCAGAATTTCCTATCTTTCTTGCCGAGCATTGATATAAGATTGCTTTCTGTGAAATATGAGGTTCTAATTAGTTCTCTACAGTTTTGATGAAGTTGAAGCAGGAAAGTGTCAAAATTACGAAATATCCAAGTATCAGCTACACACACCATTTGATATTTCTTAAGTTCTGGCACTGTTGATCGGTGCACATTTATTACTACAATAATGCGACATGTGCTTATAAGTCTTAGTCACACTCAAACCCCTTTTTTTATGGACCTCTTCTTGAAAAACACTCATAAAATGTCGTCATGAAATACAATAAGTCAAAATAAAATCGTTTTTGATACCCCCAAGGTGAGTTTTAGCCTAAATTATCTATGTATTGGATGCGACGAAGCTATCTGATCAAAAGAAGACCTTTGTACACAAGATAGTTCTATGAGTTTTTATTAATTACTTAATTTTAAGCACTTTTATGTAATCGCAACTATCAAACGAACATGCATGATTATGCACTTCTGTGCTCAGAAGCCATTCATAGATGAAGGTAGGGACCATAGAGGAAGTATATTAGGTAGAGTGGTAACTCCGCATTTATTAAATCCTCAATGTGTACACACTTTCGATTTTATTAAATGAACTCGAGGTGAATACAATTGGGTATTGCTACCAAATGTGATATATGCAAATTTCTGAAGTTTTGAAGAAATTACCACGGAATTGACTGATCATGATAGCAATACAGAAGCAATGATTGTATTTTACAGATCCTGTGTGTCATGACAGCTTTGGACAGGCAATGTTTGTTAAATTGGCAATTCCATGTGTTGCTATGTTTTCATGCTCAACCTCAGGAGTGTTTTCTTTAAGCGTGATTATATCATAAGGAACCTGCCACTCATTTAGTAATTGTTTTGGAAAGTTTTTGTGAGCGTTTTTCACCAACATGATTGAGCACAATCCAACTTTCATAAGCTCAACGGCAGATTTCACAGCTGCGACCCAGAAATTTGCAATGATTGCTCTCCTTGCACTTCTTTTGTCAAACGAAGTAGGCTGCCGTTGCTGTGGTAGCACCGTACTCAGAGACGTGATTCTTTTCTCTCATTTTCTCTTTGCTTTCATTCGATTAGATTCGGACAACTATGTCAGTACGAGCGTCAGACATGTTCTTTATTTTATTGCCCACTGGTCTAGACTTTCGCATAATTTCCACCTTACCTGTTGAGTTTCTGAGAAAAGATTTGATCATACTTTCGTCAAGACCTATATGAGATCTATATATGATCTATATATATATATATATATTGGTGAACAATGCCCGTAAATTTGATAAATCAAAACGAATTGATTTGTGATGCACTACATGTTTCAGCATGTGCACATGCCATCTTCAGGTGAACAAAAGACTGTTTGACATTTAATCACTTAAATACAAAATCGAGACTCAAAACCTTGATCTCTGTAAAAAACAAAGAGATTTCTGATGGTAGAAGCATTTCTTCCACCTCCGTTATTAATCTCTCAGATCATGTCTTTTCCGAAGAAGAAATGGAGATGCTCAGTCTGGGCTTTTCCATGACTCTTCCGAGACAAAGTATCCATCTGGACAATGAGAAAGCCGAAGCTGAAGCTATCTTCAGTCAAATTCCGCTTGGTTCTCTCGATGAGGACAAGATGAGCACTCTCAAACATAAATTTCGCAGTGCCTTCGAGTCTTACTTTTCTCGCCACAAAGTTTCTAAATATTGGCGCTCCAAGATCAAAATTCTTCGTCATCTCTCTTCTCGCAAACATCTTTATATCAGCAAGTTTGATAAGGGCAATGGGGTGGTTATTGAGAAGCGCACCGCTTATGTTTCCAAAATGAAAAAGCTTCTCGAAAACGAATCAAAATTCAAAAAGTATTCTTCATGTGCTCGATCAAAGAAGAATCCGTTCATTCTGGAAGAGGATAGATTTGTTCGTAAACTTGTGCAATTGAAAAGCAAAGGCCTGATTTCCGAGTCTATTTTCAAAATTACCAAACCGGTCGGTTCTCAACCGGCTCGGCTGTATGGACTCCCAAAAGTCCACAAGAACCAAAATGATCCTCCGTATCGCCCAATCCTTAGTATGATAAATGCTTATCCATCCAATTTAGCAAAATGGTTGGATAACATTTTAAAGCCATTGATTCCGAAAATTTTCACTTTGAAGGATTCTTTTGAGTTTGTTGATCTTGTCAAAGGTCAGCAATCTTCCAAAAATCGGAAAATGGTCAGTTTTGATGTGAAGAATTTGTTCACCAGTATCCCGGTCGACGATACTATTAATCATATCATTTCCATGATATCTGAAGATGAAATTCCAATCGGAAAGCGGGCCTTGCGTGAGCTTTTAAAATTGGCATGCACCAACATTTTATTTTCTTTCGACAACGAACTCTATCTACAAGTGGATGGGATGTCCATGGGCTCATGTCTCGCCCCAACGATGGCTTCTTTCGCCATGGATATGCTTGAAAAACAACTGAACAAGTTTTCTGGTTCAGCCCCTGTCTTTTACAAAAGATATGTGGATGATATCATCTGCATTTTCGAAGCCGACGCTGATATTCATGCTTTTCATTCTTTTTTAAATGATCTGCATTCTGACATTGATTTTACTTTCGAAGAAGAGGTCAATCATAATCTTGAATTTCTTGACACCATTGTCACCAGAGCTGATGATGATGGTTTCCATACTGCCTGGCAGCTGAAAGAAACCAATACCGATATCTATACTCCTAATTCGGCGTATTCACCTAAGCGATACCGCTTCGCCGCCATGAGATCTCTTTTTGACCGTGCTTTGAAAATAAATTCCAGCGTCACAAATTATCAAAAATCCGTTTCTATCATCAGCAATATTTTTCAAAAAAAATGGCTTCACTGAATATGAAATTACTCGCGTTCGTAAAGATGTTGAGGCGAGACATGAGAACCGGACTCTCACTCAAAATTCAGATCCATTAGAGTGTCGCATACTCAATTGGAGCTTCCCCTTCATTGCTGAAGGTGAGAACAATTTATTGAATCATATCAAAGAGATCAACAAAATTATTCCTCCGAATGTCAAAATTCGTCCTGTTTTCAAAACTATGAAAACTAGCATGTTCTTCTCGAATAAAGACAAAGTGCCGTCCGAACTCAAATCTAACATTGTCTACAAATACATGTGTGAGCACTGTGACAAGTGCTACATCGGTAGTTCAGTTCGGCATCTGGTGACGAGAATGAATGAGCATCTGAAGGGCTATCCAACGTCCACTGAAATCAGTATGCACATTCATCCTCCTCAGAAAGGAAATTTCAAAATTGTCTCTAGCACGTACTATCCAAGAATTCTAGAATCTATCCTGTTGAAGAAATCAAATATTGACCACCTGATGAATGAACGGGGAAGCTCCATATCTCTATGCCTGAATCTGTAAATAGCTGTAAATAGTTTTATTGTTTTATTGTATTTCACTGCTTTTATTGTTTGACTTGACGCAAGAGACCAGACAACGTGACGCCATAAATGTTGAATTGTATGAAAAGTGATCATCATCCGATATGTCTCGATTTTGTATTTAAGTGATTAAATGTCAAACAGTCTTTTGTTCACCTGAAGATGGCATGTGCACATGCTGAAACATGTGGTGCATCACAAATCATTCGTTTTGATTTATCATATAAATATATATATATATATATATATATATATAATATATATATATATATATATATATATATATATATATATATATATATATATATAAATGCTTCCCCAATCATTGAATTGACATGAACGCATCATTAGTATTCGTGTAGTAACTAACACTGCTTGGAAGGGTATTTTAAAATAAATGTAGCGAAAATTTTCTGAATCAATAAAATCGAGGATTTGTTTGTCCGGGTCATCTGCACTTGAAAACTTAATATATGAGTGTCTATCACATGAAGTTAATCAGTGTGAGTTTCACAAGCAGGTGATATGCGACTACTTAGATGTTTATGAAAAGTGCTTAATCTTAAGCACTTTTTCATAGTAATAAATATGCGATCCTGTACGATTCGATATTTGATATTTATTGCTATTTTTCTCACAATTAAATGTAAACTCAAATTGATCTCAGAAAATCGTAGCGCATCTGGCTTGGGGCATCAAATTTCTAAAAGTGTCTATATGATAATTAGAAACCTGGCGCTTATTTGTTGTATTTCTTAAAACATTTTGAAATCGCTAAGTAACTAATAAACCAGAGGCACTTATGACACGCCTATCAAATAGACGTGACCTTTATGGTGGCCTATGAATATCTAAGTATATATTCAAAACGTATTTTGCAAGCAGAACTTTCACGTTGATAACAGGAGTGCTTTTAATTAAAAAGTGCATAAAATTAAGCACTTTTTAGTTGACTTTTGTCCTGAAGTCAACGTATCACTGAACGTATTGACATCTTCTAAATTTCATTATTAGGAGATTCACCTCAGCTACATTTCTATGAAATATCATCACCCTGTGAGCATTGCTTTGCAAAATAGATTGATTTAAGTATTTTATGCATTAACAGAAAAATTTGGCATTTGCTCTAATGAATAGTTTACGTTGACTTAGTAGAGCTGTAAAGCTGATATTGACATGATTACAACTATGGATACCATGTGTCACATTACTTGGCTTAAAACAGTTGCCTCGAAGGTCTTCTTACATTTTGAAAGACTTGAATTTGGCAAAAAATGTGCTTAATTTTGAGCACTTTTGCCGTCAAATTATCATTAAACAATAGATATATATGAACTCAACCATTGTAAGTAATTAAACTGTATTATTAAACTGTGGCTGAAATGACAAGGCAGAATGCAAAAGACTGTGTATGTACCTTTCAAGAACCGAACCTGAGCCAAAAACTCCGATATTTTCTAAAATCAGAAGAACGACTGGGCTCTGAAGACAAACCAGTGATTGCAGTTAAGTGTTCGCTGGCCGATGACCGTAGTAAATGTTGAAGCAAATGTTGAAATATTGAAGGCTGTGTTGGCCGGTTAATGTTAGTATAGATATGTCAACTGCTGACGACATTCAGTATGTCAATCTAAAGAATTGTAACATTATAAGACCTTGTAAGTGCAACATAATGTAAGTGTACCCACAAGCATGCATGTGACATACATAGTAGATGTTGTGAGCTGTTCCTCAAAAGCTGAAATGATTACATGTACATGTAGTTTCAAACTACTTTACCTCATATTCTAGCTATACGAGTTTTGCAAGTGTTATGTATTCCAATTATTGAATAATTTGTGATGACATAAATATTGATGACATTTTTGGCGACCTGCTTGTTCCAGTCTCATACTTCAGCTCACGGTCATCAAAAAAGTTTGATGAAGTTCGGTGAAGATAATTCTCAACTGACCCCCTGAATCACTGGAATTCCTTCAAAACTGAAGAAGTAACTTCAGTGAATCATTTCAAATCAAGTTTAAAATGATGCACATAGCTCTTTCGGAGACAAAGCAACTTAACATCACCACTCAGTTGGCAATCGGATTGTTCATCGTATTTAATCAATATTATGCCCGTTCGATTATCTGTAATCAATATTCTTACCTCAAGCCACATCAGCCACACTCGAGCCTACACAAGCGCGCTCGAAGCTTGACTGTCTCCCCCCAACCACCCGCGTCCTCCTGTGAGCGAGCGCTGAGAGTCGATAGATCGTACACACACACACACAACACAAACATGTGTTGGATTAATATCTCGTTTTTATTGCTAAAGTCGGGTATGTAGAAGTTAGATATAGTTGTCAGTCTGTAAGTAAATTGTGTCTTGGGGAGGTTATAATATTTGAAGGTGTTGTATAGGGATTTATTGTTTTAAAAGGGCGCGGATATAGAGAGATCTTGTGGTGGGATTGTATTGTTAGCGATAATTAGTGTTGTTCAAATCTCTATGACATGAGAGCGCGAGAGCGAGAGCGTGTGAGATTTTTCGAACCGCGTCGCTCTCTCCTACTTAGAAAACGAGCGAACGCCTCCTTTACAATATCATGACAGTGAAGTCACACAACTAGCAGTACAACTCTAATCTCTCTCAGGCGAGCGAGAGAGCAGATGTGCGCAGTATTTGGAGAGTGGTGTAGGGCACAATAGATAATCACACGACATATCTTGTAGTGAGTGAGATGAGGGAAGGATACACACATCCACACAGGTAGAGTGACTCCTATATAGATATAGCTATATATTCATATATATCATCTCAAGACACATGTGGGGTTCAATTACAGCTTATATCCTCACCACTCTATAGATTAATAGTCACATCGAGCGAAACCTAAAATAAATCACAAACTATAAAGAACAAAATGAAATAACCAATGCTACCTCGATTATAATAAAAAAAAAAATATAAGAATTATCGGACGAACGCCCGCCAAATAAACTCCAACAAACGCACAAAAAGATTATAAATATAAAGCTTACTAGGTTATATCTCTAATTCACTATATACATCTACATCACAGAAGAGAGTGAGAGAGAGAGTGCGAGTGAGTGAGAGAAGATTTATTAACAAACAACAAAACATCGAGCCAGCGATCACATGACCACTCTTCAGTTATCAAAGACACTATGAGATATATCTATATCTATCATATGAAGGTATATTACTTTAAATTTAGGTTTTTTTTGATGGGTATGTTTTTATGTTATAATGTTGTAATTTAGTGTATATAGGTTGTAGTTATGATTTTTTTAGTTAGAGTATGGGTTTAGGGTGAAATTAAACATCACACACTACAGGATAAAGAATTATCATAGAGTAACATAATTTTGATATTTTTGTGGGGGGGTGTGAGAACATAAAGATATAAACGCAAAGCGGAAACACTATACAGAAGTATCTATATATCTCACATAGAGAAGTATATAAAATTCAACTGAAATGAGAGGGAGTAGAGGTGGTGTTTGAGTTCTCGCAGTAGAGAAAACATAAAGACAATAACATGATATATCACTATATATAATTTTTGTATTTGGATTATTTTTTAGTTGTTGTGGTTTATAGTTTGGTGGGTTGTAGTAGAGTTTGGTAATTGTGTTATTAGTATGTTTGTATTATTTTTGTTTTGGGTGGTCATCAAGTGAGAGTGTTGTGTGTGGGTGGTTTGGTGTTTGTTGGTGTGGTTTTTTTTTGGTTAGTTGTGTTTGAGAGATTTGTAATTTAGGATATTCTATTATATGGAGGTTGAGTGGAGTCTATCTATATAGTGAGGTTTTTTATGTAGAGATGAAAGAGTTGAGGAAAATTGAGAGAGAGCGGTTGTAATTTTAAATTTAAATTTAAAATAATAAGTTTTTTTTAGAGAGGATATTATAGTTTAAGGATATAGAGTTTTTGATATTGAGAATATGCTATTTTGATAGAGATTAATTAGTAGTAATTAAAATTGTGTGTTGGAAGATGGGAATAGGATTGATTGATAGGAGTATTGTGTAAGGTTTTATTATTGTGTTATTAATTGATTTAATAATAGGAATTAGTATTTAATTTATAGATTAATGGTATGGGATATCTGATTTAATTGTCTAACTCATTCAGTTTACTAGAAGCGAAGACTAATTCAAAGCGATGACATATGCTGGAAATTAGCAAGTGGGCAAAAAGGAATTCCTAATAGCTTACAGAGATAGCGAAAACAGTCGTGCGTCGCGTGCGGATTACCGTTACTTCCTCCAAAATGCTTTAATTGCCACGATTCCTTCGGATTCAAAAAATTTAGATCACTGCGCACACGTTTTCTCGCTAATATTGTTCCGTCAGATTCTTTGTTTCTTTGCGTGAGAAATTTAGCGTACTTCATCTCTTCGTAGGATTTATCAATGAATGGTAGTGTGACAGCGAAGTGTGACCGAACGAAAAACTCGAAGTGTTTAACGTGCACGCCACTGCTTATTCAGCGGTTAGGTATTATTCCTCCACGGCTTATTCAGCTGCTTATTCTTCTTTTTTGTACATAATTCAGTGAATGCTTGTAGACTCTTCTATTTTGTGTTTACGCCTTTTTAATGTTTTCTACAATATACAGCATGATTATTTCAATTTTCATTATATCATTTTAAATTTAAATGACAAATATGATATCATGATTACCTGCGTTTCATAGAAACGAGCATGCAATTTTGAAAAGCAAAACTCCTAAAAATCTTAATTTTTTTGAAAAATTGCATCACATATATACTGCTTACCTGTAAACCAAACATACTAAATCAATATCTATTTTACTGAAGCGGAAACTGGCATAATCATTCACTTTTTCATCCATATTTTGAGGAAAAGATGATAAAAATGTCAATATATTCGTCTTAACTTTCATTCCGTATGAAAAAACGAGCTGAATATTTCTGTTTACAAAATGTTAACAAGCAACCGGATGAAGTGAAAAATATAAGCACCCGCTTTAGGGTTAATCAGAGAAAACATAGACAATTTTGCCAAAGACGTCAATTTGCGTCCCATTGGATTAACATGTGCTTTTCTTTGATCGTGTCTGACAAGAATAGAACCAGGTAGGACTCGACAGACTCGCAGATTCGTAGTAGGCATATCGAGTGTACACCATTTCTGTGAAAGTCTCATTTCTGGCCTCGTTCCCTGCAGAAACTCGTTCTGGCTGCCGAACTAAAAGCAGATGCCTTCAGTTGAATAAGAATGATGTGAGTGAATCTACCTAAAAAATTACTTAAAATCTGCCTTAACGTTCCTACCCGGCAGTATATCTTTATTGGGAACCAAAAATCCATTTTTTTAAATCTGACATTGATAACCAATTCTTTATTGACCGAGACCTGTTACAATATTTCTCATTATTCCGTGGCAAGGTTGCATCTCTATGATTTTAGCGCCATTTGTCCGAGGACCAGCTTCCAACGGTATATGAAGGGCCCAAGTAACGAAGTACCCTCTTATTTTTAGCTTTTGAATTGGCCTAGTAGAAATTAAAAAAGGGGAACTTGTTTATAACTTTGGATTTAAACACACAGTTAATATGCATGTATGTTTACAGATCAGCCTAAGTTTGATAAAACATTAAGACACGTCATTTAGACCTAAATCACCTCCTGAAGATTCTACGAATAAATGACAGCTAGTTTTGCATTCTATTTCACCATTTCAAGGTCAACTTTTATGCATCCGATCAGATACACATAGGATTCTCATAAATAGACGACCATAATATGATTACGGTGAATGCTTCATAGTCTATGCATTCCATAGCCTTCACCACACTGGGGGGACGTATATTTTAAATCAAGCAAGTTTTGGCCACCAGATATCTAGTAGCTTACTTTCTACGTATTATGCAACTTTTGACAGAAGGACAATAAATTTGGCACAACGCTTTTTGACGTGAGAGCTGTTTTAAAATCTAAATGTTTGGAATATAAGCTGATTTCGGCATATGTATTCACTTCTAATGTACATTACGGCATCAATTCTTGATGAAATAAGTTGAGATTACACAAAAGATTCTTTCTATCAATATAGAGATGTTCACATATGCAAAATCTTTGAATAAAAATTATCTGCTTGTTAAGTATGCATGTTTGAAATTTGAAATTCAAATTTCAAATATGATATATTATTTTTGTAATTTTGAGTTCTGCATCTTATCAGCAATTATTGAAAATTTTCAGAATCATATTGCTTTTAGCCTCAGTGTCTCGATAAAAGTCACCGAATTGGGTTGTTTCTTCACCTGCAGAAACTAAATCCTCTAATGTGCGATTTTAGTGATATTTGAGCTGAACTAAAAGTTTGAATTATTTGACCGTTGACCTCATCTAATACAATGATGTAATCTCAGAGCGATTAATGATCATCGTTTTATTAACCACCTTAACCAGATCTTTCGATTAGTATATGGTTTATTAGTTTTTGTTGTCATTTTCCATTTCAAATAGTGATCTAATGGACATCTGTTAAAAGCTGGCGGTTTTTGACCGTTGTCCTTCACCTTGGTCTAGAGATGACCTTAGAAATAAAACTGATGCTGTTTTATCAATCCCCTTTCAATGCCTATTCGATTGATGTGTGGTTTGGCAAAATTGGTGCAATAATTTGGGAGATCAGCAGGGGGGAGGGGGCGCGTTCGGAAAAACACCCCAAGGGGGCGAGGGTTAAGGTAGGAAAGCATAGAGGAAATGTCATCTCGTCTTCCTGAAGCTGCCATGTGACGGACGTTGTTGCCCTATGATATAGTGCTCGCATTGCCTCCGTGAGACCTGAGTTCGGACCTCAGTCGGGTCAAACCCACGACTTTGAAATAGGTACAATCTGCAATCTTTCTGTAAACATTCAACAATTAGGAATGTGAGTAGGTTATTTAAACCCGGCCACATGGAAGAATGGCACCTGCCTAACGTGCTTCTAAGTATTAAAAAGGTTTATTTATTATTTTAGTATAATCAAATGTTAGTTGACCTTTAAAATTATCAATTAATAAAACGATGATGTCATACTTTTCATTTGAATCAGCATTCATCCATGAAAATTCCTTGCTCCATCAAAATGTCATTGCCAGTAATTGGACAGAAAATGAGGATCAAAGTTTTACCGCATCAGCACCGCTAAAGTCGGTATGGGGCACTGATGACGCTCAAGTTTCATATTTCATTTTATTTTGAGTTTGTTTAATGACGCAATTACATCGTATTATCGATTCAGATTGGAAATAGGTTTTTGTAATTACAACATCTTTACCAGAGTCAATTGCACTAAGAATAAATCACGATTACTAATGAGGCCATGACTTTTCTATTCCGTTGTCAATTTGAAATTCTCATGGGGAATTTTCAGTCGAAGATAAATTTGTTGGACGGAAAAATTGGAAACTCAAACTGACTGTCAACAAAAGAGAGGAAATAAAGTTGTCATGGTAACACCAGCAGAACTTCAAAATTTATTTGAAGACAATGAAGATTTCATTAATGGTGTACTTTTCCTGAGAAAGCTACAGCATCAGCAGGTGCACGAACTAAAGTCAACCATTAACAGCCAATATAAAACAAAAAAGTAATTATGCAAATCGATAATAACAGCAGATGATGTGTCATAGCTATAAATTTTACGTTGCCTATAGACCAAGTCATTTATAAATAATTAAATAATGGGTTCAACTTCAACAATAAACCAAAGCAATGATTCGCTGCTGAATTTAACTTGTATGTTTTTTTAGTTATATGCTTTTACAGTATCAAATAAAAATCAACACCTTGGATAATCACGTAAAGAAACCTGTGACAAATATGTAGAGTGTAGACAGTCAACTGTGAAGTTGACTCCACTGCATATTTTTGTCATTTCAAGGGTACTTATCAGCGGTAGGTTGCTTTGACACTTGCTCTGTGCTCAATCTAATACAAATTGAAAAATATATACTGTATGGTAAGACGGTACTTTAAACCCAAGCTTGGACTCAAAAGTCGACCGTCTGGGCATGAAGACCTAGAATGATTGACGTTCTGACCTCACAAAACAATGGACTTCCAAAAGGAAGACCGTCCGTCTGGTCAGGAAGACTCAAGATGTCCCAATATCATGACAATCAAGCCAGCAAACTGTCGATTGAATGATGAATGATTTTGCTTCACCTTATCGACGTTGTGCAAGCATATATATCTATAAAAAGAAGGTAATAAGCATAACAAAAATGATTTTGTGGTTGAAAAGATGCTGTATCGAACTGCTTGGATTAATCTGATAGAACAAATATGAAATCTATTTCGTTTTCGGGAAAATGAGAATCAAGGTGTGCTGCTTTTATAATCACAAATTTAGAATTTCTGGATAAGTCCCATTGAATAGGGTTTTATTTCGAAGTAATGAAAATCAAACTTACAAGTCAGGACAAGAATTCATTGAAAAATCTTACAAAAAGAATACACAGTACCAGCACAGGATTGTATCGCAAACTATCCCTAATACCATACTTAATACAATGATAGAAGACACTTCAAGTGAAAATAAATTACAAGTTGGAATTGTACAACTTGACACAATGGGAAAAAGACCTGGATCGGCGATATGTTTTACAAAGAGGCATCTCTAGATGCTGAGAAAAGTGCAATTTTATTGGCGCAAGGTGGTAGAAATCGCTGCTAGGGTTGAAGACATCTTCAAAACTCTCAAAGCTCTAACGATGCGACGATCTTCTAGATTACCAAGACAATCATTCCCACAAATAGTTCGTTGACACATCCGAATCAATTTGGTCAGTATTAAATTGTTCTTTTCGTTTACACGAACCATGTCCATGACACGAACATATACAGAATAATTGTATTCAATAATATAACGCATATATGCGTTATATACAAGAATGAGGTCAGAGTGTGAAGCCCCAGTGGCCTTCAAAGGACGCAACGCCAGAAAGACCTTGCCAGCACACTTAGAAATATCAATTACATGATCGTTCCACTTGAAACAATGGTTGAATATAACATCAAGAAACTTGAGATTTGAACAAAACTTGCGCTTGGAAGCATCAGTCAACAAATGATGTGGACTAACCCGGCGAATGAGCATGCATTTTTCTTTTTTTGCGTTTAATGTCAAGTCATACGTTAAGCACCAGTCATTCAGATTTGTTTCTTCTTGATTGATATATGAATCAATGTTAAGCATGTTAAGCATGTTAAGCATGTTCAAAACCGGAATTAATACCATTCTATATAGTCTGCGCATTTCATCATTTTAACATTCATTGAGTCAGGAAGAAGGGAACCCATGTGAGCCGCAAAAAGCTAAGGGGCGAGGCTTGAGCCTTGGGGGGGCACCTGATGACATTTGGTGAAAACAACTGAAGGCAATATCTAGCAAAGTTGCGCGAAATCTTCGGTCTTGAAAAAATGAAATAATCCATCGGATGAAGCTGTTTGGGAGATGACCTTCAATAAGAGTGTGAACAACTGCGTGGTGTGATAGTGAATCAAATGCTCGGCATAAATCAAATGATAACATGAGAATACCTTGAAAGTCACCAGTGTCAAGAATTCTTGTGATGGGCGTGTAGAGTGCTGATCTTGGGCCGATATGCGAACTGATTGTCTCCAAATATATTCAGCAGTTGGTCAGTAAAAGACGGCAGAATAACCTTTTCTAACATTTTCGATTTTCGAAGACACGTACTCGTGTGCGATGGATAAGTGGAACAGGTGGATAACCGGATCGCATAGCACATGAGCAGATTCTAGGATGAGCTTGGGAGATAGAGAATCAGCATCAGGACTTTCGATTTAAGCTTCAACATGTCTTCAAAAAGAGAATGGCTTGAAAGTTCTGGCGAAGTATCGTCGTCGTCAGTCAATATCAGATTTGACCAGTTACTTGCGTCCGAAAAGTTTGACTGAAAGTTGAGTGTAACAGATTCTGCAGCATGACATGGAGACAAGTGGCCACGAATCATTACCTTAAAAAGAGCACTTGTTCTTTACTTGAAGTCGCATATCTCACGTACAACCGTCCAAATATTCTTGTCTTTCCTTGAGGTACTTGTGCATCTGACTATGGCCTTCGATATTCCAATCTTGACTTTTTCTATATAGTGAGCATAAAGGGACATATTACCACTGCGAAAGGCCTTGTATTGTATATTGATCAAATGTTGAAGAGCAGGTGTGATCCAAACATTGTCTTTGGATTATATTTCGACTTACCTTTGAGGAATAACACTTAAAGCAACGTTGATGAAGACAAAACATAGAACATGTTTCTTCTAAGATTAGGATTGTACATGATGCCAAAGACCATGATGAGGACACTCAAAACAAAGATTTCTACGTGACTCTGACGAAAATCATATGTTTTCTTTTTGTGAGAAACGTGAAGAGACTCATTAATCGGTTTCAATAAAACAGAAAGATGATCGGAGGGACGAAATAATGGACAAGATATTACAAAAGATATTACAGGGTATTAGTAAGGGATCTACAAAAATCTTGTCAAGCGTAGCAGAACCCAGAGTTAGAAATCTTGTCAAACGTAGCAGAATCCAGAGTTGGAAAGTCAGCTAACTGAATGAGACCAAAATAACTCAAAAGTGTGATGCATGGAAAATTATTAAAATTGCCAACAATCGTGATGTGGCAAAGAGGATATGAGTCCAGCATATATTTCAGGCTCTTGTGAATTAGGTCCGAGGTCAGCTTTACATCAGATGACACTGACAGACAGTAAATTTGGAGGAATATGTACCTTCAAAATGCAAATAATAGGGCGTGAACGATTACAGAGGTGAATTCAATTGTAGAGATGTACCTAAGCCGAGCCGTAGCTTAGCGGAGCCGAGCCGAACCGATGGCGGCTCAGCTCGGCTTGAAATCATCCTCCCTCGACTCGGCTCCACTTGTTCGAGCCGGTCGGAGCCGCGGCTCTTCGGCTTGGCTTAAAATGTATCGTTGTAAGGTGTAATATAGGTGTAAGATGGATTTTTATTTACTTTTCTGTGGCAGGCTAACTAAATTTGGTAATATTTGATAAGCAACCCTATTTAAAGTCCTAGCTATTAGGATGATGATTAATAGAATTAAAAGACCTACCTCAGAGTTAAAGTTAAGGTATACAAAAATATTTTTAGATAACTTCGAATTCGATATATTTAGATGAACTTTTGATCATACACGATATTTATGGGTAGGCTTAATCGCAATAGTAGTTATAAAACGAGGTTTATAACTTTACACCGGAATGGGTCTTTTCTAAATCTGATTTTTCTTCATTTTAACTGATTTTGCAGCCTACCAAATGAATGAATTTGTCAGTCAAAAAAAATCTGTTTAAATGAATTTAAAAAATTACATCGAATTATTTCCCGAATTTTCGTGATTTAAATTACATTAAGAATGCATAAATTTATCAAAGAATTAGAATTCATTTATTTAGGAGACTTTAGGTAGACTTTAAGACCCTTGCCTAAACTCAGTAATGGACAGTTTCGATATTCTTATGCTAGGATTGACTGACCAGAGGCTCTTTATTACTCGTCAAGGACCATCATCCTCAAATGGTAGCCTGCGCTGCGATAAATGTCTTTCTCAAAATTCTATAATAAAACTGATGCGTAATTATATTAGCCAGGTGCATCAGATCGTTGGAGAAAATGAAAAGTAGAAAACAGCGTAGGAAATTTGTAAGAATAATAGACAAGGAAAACCATAGCCGAGTATAAATATTGCATCAATACAACCTGGAATCTTCCTAAGACAAGATAATCATTGTAATGTTGCCATATTACTAACTTTTGTCGTCAAGTGAAGAATTTCCTTCACAATCTATAATTGATGATGCAACTATAATTGTATCCAGTAAATGTTCTGCAATCAGCACTTGTCAACAAAATATATGTATAGACACTGTACATTAGGTTGAATTTTAACTTTGTTTTACCTAAAATTAAAACGGCTCGTCGGCTCGGCTCTAGCATTGCACGGCTCGGCTATTCAATGCACTTTGGACAGTTGTGCAAATGTACAGGAGAGCAACATAAATTCACTCCTCCTAATTTTATACCATTTGTCCTGTCGCAACGGAATGGCTGAGAAAAACCACGCAGGAAAAGCTCACTATCAGAAACAGAATCACTGTACCACGCTTACATGATGGCTATGATACCAGGTTTTATGTCAGTGGTAAATACGTTGAGTTCGTCGACTTTAGGGTTGGCTCGTAGAGAGCGGACATTACTCAAAAAACAACGAAAGAAAAAATGTCTTAAAATTCCTTAAAGTCTTAAAATTTGTATAAGTCATTCGGAAGCTCCAAAGACTACTTCGCCTTCACGGATCACGTAATCATTATCGCCTGGGTTTCTTCGCTTCAGCTCAGATCGAAGAGCTTTATCATGCGCTTGTTGCATTGAAGTAAGATTATTAGGACGACAACAAGTTTGATTATCTCAGGGGAAATATCTGGAACACTCAGCACATTAGCAATCTTTTTTACCTCGTTCGCATCATTCAAATTCCTGTCATTAACACTGCCGTCGGAGGCCTCACGCACACCATGAATGATCGAATTGTGGCGTCTCGATAGTCTCGCGATGACCTCAGAGAACACATTGTCAGAAAAAGATTGTAATCCTTTCGTAGTCATTTCATTTTCAAACTTCAAATTCTCATACGAGGTGAGAACGTTGTCGCATTTGTTACTCAAAGCATTCAAGTTATCAATAATGTGCTTAAGCATGTAATTGATCTTATCGGAGACAAGTCTAGCTATGTCATCGGACACGTTTTCTGCATTTCGCAAAATCTCATTGACACGAGATTCTTTCATGTG
>CAJQUW010006998.1:0-20270 GCA_907163375.1 Prostheceraeus crozeri | reverse complement strand
GACTGTCACGAAATTGCGGTAGGCGTTCAATCAATAGGCCTATAGCCTTTTTCGCCTCAGTCGATAGTAAGAGAAAAGCGATAGGGGTTGTGGACGCAACTTTATTGCCGCAGGATTACAGGCACAAGATAATCTCTACAATCTCAGCGCGAACATACGAGAGGGGGCCTTGTCTCACTTCAGGCACTAGTTTTTATCACTGTCAGGTATACCTCAGGCATAACAACAAACTCAGCGGACGGCGCACCGAAATATTTACAAACCACTCCAAACAAGCCAAGACTCAACGGAACAAAGGCCACCGTGACCACAGTGACTGAGCACTCAAAACTCAACACAATAGCCTGGCTGCCCACTCATTCCCCGCAGCGCACAATAGATTATTAATTGGCCCATCTGATGCCTCAAACTAGGACGTTATTATGAAATGAAAGTTAATTAATTCCTGTACTCTAATTTAATATGAAATTATCAAACCCTAATTAGCATCAATCCTACATGTATACTCTTCGTCCCTCACATCTCCCCCTTCTTTAGGAAGAAATACTCTATTTCAACCTTACGCGGCGACATAATATATGATAATTCGAGGAATCAAAATTGCTCTACTAGTTACCTTTCAATGCGGCTTAAATAATCAGCTCCCGCATTTTGTGAACCTTTGATCACTTGAACGCTAAAAGTGAATCTTTGCATAAATAATGCCATCGCATTTTTCTGTCATTCAGATATTTTGTCTTCTTCAAATATCCAAGCGGCTCATGATCTGTTTGAAGTGTAAACTCATTGCCATATAGGTACAATTCAAATTTCCGCAAACCAAATACAATTGCGAGGCACTCGCGCTCCATCGTCGAATATTTCTGTTCACGCTCCAACAATTTGCGACTCGCATAGCTAATCGGAAAGAGTTGGCCATCATGTTCCTGAAGTTAGTACTGCTCCTATTCCAGTAAGGCTAGCATCAGTTCGCAAAATATAAGGCTTTCTATTATCGGCTAACTTCAGTATCGGTTCTTGGGTTAGGGCCATCTTCAAGGAAAGAAACGCCTTCTCTTGAGCTTCACCCATCTTACATTCTTGGGTTCCCCTTTTCGTGTCAACTCTGTCAATGGTGCCGTCTTTGATGCGTAGTCGGGTATAAATTCTCTATAAAACCCTGTCAGGCCAAGAAACGATCGTACATCTTTCTTTGTTATCGGTCTCTCAGCTTCTTTAATTTTTCTTACATTGTCAGTTTGTAGTCCAATAATACCCTCACCGAGACGATGTCCCAAAAATTCTATCTTTCTCTGACCGATGTCACACTTGGAAGGTCGGGCTGTTAATCCTGCTTCTTTTAATTTGGTCAATATTACTCTAAGAGTTTGTCGATGATGTTCCCATGTTTCTGTATGGATCAAAATATCATCCAGATAATAACAGACTCCTGGTATGCCGTGTAACAATTCGCGCAAACACCTGGACAATGTAGACCCAGAATTTTTCATTCCGAAAGGCATACGTTTGAAAGCGTATTTACCATCCACAGTAACAAACGCGGTCTTAGGGATGTCTTCCTTTGCTACAGGGATCTGCCAAAATCCTTTACTCAAATCGATCTTAGTAAAGTAATTATCTCGAGATAATTCTTGTACCAAGTCTTGCATAATCGGCAATGGCTCGGGATCGAATACTGTCACCTTATTCAATTGTCTGTAGTCGACACAAATTCTGTTGGAGCCGTCCTTCTTCTTAACCAGCACCAGTGGGGCGGCGTAAGGAGAGTCAGATCGTTCGATGATCCCCGACCTGAGCATTTCATCTAAATCATTTTTGAGTGACTCCCGGAGGCTGTAGGGTACTGTATACGGGGGAGATTGGCTTGTCATCAGTGAGTTTCACCGTATGCTCAGTTAGCATACACAATCCTGGGGCATCGGTAAAAACTACACCAAACTCGTCAATTATTGATTGAATTTCAGTCATCTGATCTTTGGTCAATTTATCACTAATTCTTACATCTTGAATAGTCTCTTTTGAGCTGAAATTATTGATTTCTATCAGATCTTCAACTGAAACTTCATCATCTTGTTCGTAGTCATGGATCACACCAGCACATGCCTTCTGAATCACTCCATCACGTTGTGTGTGATGACCCGCAGTCTCGCTCGAGATGTCACGTCGATGATATTGTTTCAGCAGGTTAATATGAAAAGTTTTCTCTTCTCCCTTGACAGCGATTCTGTAGTCGTTGATTCCAACTTGCCTTTTGACGACAAATGGACCCTTCCACTGCATCAACAACTTATTGTTATCAGTCGGCAGCATCACCAGTACCTCGTCACCTTCGCTTAATTTTCTCGCTTTCGTCTTCTTATCAAAGAGAATCTTTTGTTTCGTTTGGGCTGACTCAAGATTGTTAAGAGCAATTTTCATTGTTTCTTCAATCCGTTCGCGCAGTTCGAAAACGTATTGGTAACTGCTTCTAACCTCAGATTCGTCTGTTTTACCGGTCCACAGCTCTCTCAGTATCTGCATGGGACCTCTCACTGTCCGTCCGTATAGCAGCTCGAATGGTGCAAATCCGTGGATTCCTGTGGGACCTCTCTGTACGCGAACAAAAGAGGGTCCAGGTAGCGATCCCACTGTTTGGGCTGCTCACTGCACAATCGCTTCAACATCTTCTTCAGGGTACCGTTATACCGTTCCACAAGACCATTTCCCATCGGATGATATGGCGACGTCGTCAATTGCTTCGTCCCCAGCAATTGGGCTACTTGACTCATGCATTCTGACACAAATTGTGTGCCGAGATCGCTCAATACTTCCTCCGGGACTCCTACCCGTGAGTAGATGCTAACGAGGGCCTCAGCTACCGCTTCTGTTGAAATATTTCGTAATGCTATTGCTTCTGGGTATCGCGTTGCGTAATCAATCAACGTCAACACATACTTATGTCCTTGATCACTTGCTGGATATATCGGTCCAATCAAATCTATCGCCACTCGCTTGAAAGCTGTATCAATAAGTGGCATCTTTCCCAATGGCGCTTTAGGAATTCGCCCCCTATCCACAGTTTTCTGACATATGTCACACGATTGACAAAACCTTCTGACATCAGCTTTCAGCCCAGGCCAGAAGAAACAGCTTAGTATCTTATTACTGGTTTTTCGTAATACCCATGTGTGCACCAAACAGAGACTCGTGTGCTATCTCCATCACCATTTTTCTTAATGATTTAGGAACCATGACTTGTAGGATCGGTTGTCTTTGATTTATATTCTCGTGCTCAAATTTTCTGTACAATATGTCGTCAATCTTCACATACGATTCTATCCCTTTGGTTTTCTCATTCTTTCGGGTTTCGCTTCCTCGTATTGTCTCATCTTCAGTCTGCAGACATTTTAGAGTCTCACGGTCTACCCTCAACTGGTCTTCGAATTTTGGCGGTTTCAAGGGAACATCTGCTCTCTTCCTCATTAACCGTGTAGCCACTCCGCCGAACTTGCAATCATTACTGTCTTCCTGATAAGGCCTCCTAGCTCCAGGAATATTTCCTATACATAAGTCGTAAAGAGCATCAGGGAAACATATCGCTCTTACCTCGCCCACAAAAAATGGTGTATCAACCTGGATTATCGCAATCTCTCCTTCTGTAACTGTGTTATCGACCCTTGCCATGTAACATTTCTCACCAGTGTATTGCTCAGGTTTCACAAACTTTTTCTTCGTAACTACGTAATTGCAACCAGAGTCTCTCAGAACTTGAACCTTTTCTGTTCCCACAAATCCTTCTGCAACCGGCATTTCGTCATCTTTCTCAGTTAGTTCAGCCCCTCCACTCCCGATAATTTTAACCGATTTGCCCCCAGCCAAATTGTCGCCTTCAATAAACTCCTCAAGCCAGGATACCTCAGGTGCATTGTTTTCCTCAGTCTTATCAATGGTCGGACTGCTCACTCGCATGTCATCTCCCATTGACGAACTTTGCATTGCGTGATTTTCTTTTGTTCCGTTACGGTGGAGTCCCCGTCCGGCTGCCGCCTTCCCCTCAACCTTGACTGGGCAATTCTTCGCAAAGTGACCCACCTTAGAGCATTTATAGCACCTCTTTGGCACGGTTCCATTCCTTACAGCGGGACAACGGAATGCCTTATGACCAAACTTATTGCATGCTCGACATTGAATTGTACTTACGTCACGGTTGTAATCATCTGTCACATGGTTCAGGTAAGGGGAACCAGTATTGTTTCGCCTAACATCACGTCGGTCAATTTTGACAACATCACATTTTCTGTCTTTCTTTACTCCTAACTCTCCAAATTTCTTGTCATGTGCTGTTAGGAAATCTTCTGCTGTGTGGGCTAAGCCTTGTAAGTTGAAAGACGGATTCAACTTTAGGTAAGTCGCTAGGTCACTTGGGCAAGACGAAAGAAATTGCTCTCTTATCATGAGCTCACAGACACCAGTCTTTGAATTTTCAACTTGAGCTAGATCTATCCACTTCTCTAAATAATTCTGCAGCCTAGTCAGGAATTGCTCAGGATTTTCATCAATATCTGGCCTTGCTTCTCGAAATTTGTTTCGATATCCGTCCTCAGTCAGATCGTACCTTTTCAGAAGAGCGATTTCAATTTAGTATAATCACCTGCGTCCTCGTCAGTCATGCGCGAATATACATCGAGTGCTCTTCCACTCAACAAACTGCTTAAACAACTGGCCCAAATTTCAGTCGGCCAGTCCATCACCTTGGCACTACGTTCAAAACGCAATAAATAGCTGTCCAGCTCATCTTGCCATCTACAAACGATGGCATCTTGGGTGTTTTGTATGCTTTCTGACTATCGCTTGCTCTAGCACTACCAACTGTTACAGATAGTTTCAAGCGCTCCAGTTCGAATTCTCTTTCTCTATTTCTCTCTTCTCTTTCATCGGCAGCGCGTTTCAGTTCTCTTGCTCTTTGTCTCTCTTCTCGCTCTTCACGTTCCAGCACAAATGATCTCAGTTCTGCACCCTCTAATCCCAGCTTTTGTCCTATGTCAATTAATCTATCCATTATGAGATTGATTAGAATAAGGGCATTTAGTAAAGCTGTTAGTGATGAACTTACTAGGTATACACTCTAGATAATTACCTTTTACTGACCTTATCAAAATAATTAACCCTCGCTACAATGAGTAAATTGAAAAATCTTTTAATGACACAATAAGGTAAGTAATCTCCAACTTTAACGCACGGTTTTACACCTTAGACTGCCAACCCCGATAATATACTGTATCCAGGGAAAGAAATAGACCGAGAAATGCAAAATTGAATAAATAATAATCAATAAACTTATGCTACGTACTTATAAATGAAACCTCCGTAGCTATCAGCACAAATGAGTAAAGGTATATACTTTAGTAACTGGATTCACTGAAACACAGAACAAGTAACAGAGTTACCGACAGACCTTCTCGACAATCAACAATCAACTACTAACAGCGATCACCAGCAGCGGAAATTACTTGGACGAAGAGCAATCTGCTTACCCAAAGATTCTCAAAGTCCAGCGGCGTAGATTCCAGGAGCTGCTCCAGATGATTTCCTTCAGTGTTTGAGTGCGTGAATGTCGTTCCTCTTCCGATCACAGCAGCAGTCGACGGTTGAAGATGCTGAAGATTTCTCGATTTTGAATACCCGAACTTTCAATTGTCGCTGATTACCAATCCTGTTCGAATCTCCTCTCGAATCTCGACCGATCGACTTCTTTGTCACCCTGTACGTTCTCCGTGTATCACCTTGGCTTTTGATCCGTGATCGACAACAATTGCTTGTCCGACTTTTGTCCACCAAACTTTCTCCTCGAATTAAGGTTTGAACGAATCCCGGCTGAGCCCCCAGTTGTCACGAAATTGCGGTAGCGTTCAAATAGGCCTATAGCCTTTTCGCCTCAGTCGATAGTAAGAGAAAGCGATAGGGGTTGTGGACGCAACTTTATTGCCGCAGGATTACAGGCACAAGATAATCTCTACAATCTCAGCGCGAACATACGAGAGGGGGCCTTGTCTCACTTCAGGCACTAGTTTTTATCACTGTCAGGTATCGCAGATTGCTATTCGTCCACCAAGATTACAAATCAACATGCAGACTCAAGCAGACGTCAACACCTCAGGCATAACAACAAACTCAGCGGACGGCGCACCGAAATATTTACAAACCACTCCAAACAAGCCAAGACTCAACGGAACAAAGGCCACCGCGACCACAGTGACTGAGCACTCAAAACTCAACACAATAGCCTGGCTGCCCACTCATCCCCGCAGCGCACAATAGATTATTAATTGGCCCATCTGATGCCTCAAACTAGGACGTTATTATGAAATGAAAGTTAATTAATTCCTGTACTCTAATTTAATATGAAATTATCAAACCCTAATTAGCATCAATCCTACATGTATACTCTTCGTCCCTCACAGGGACAATGTCCCCCATGCCCCCACGGATGCGTCGCCAATGTTGACAGTGTCCATGCCCGTTCTAATCATTTGTTATTACAGAGTGTCGGATTTCTGTGGCTAGTATCATCAATATCTTTGTGTGATTCCGGTATGTCTGCATGAGTCTCTGGTCTTTGTTACTCTACCATAAGCCTACTTCATTTATATCACACAAGCAGTTTCGGTAATAATGATTTGATCAGCTTGTGCGATAATCTACCAACTCATTTCATTTACTTTTGAAAATCGATAGTCTTTAGTTAGAATCCTGATAAATCAATTCAAATCACTTCCAGACAACTGACAAAGTACAAATGAAGCTACAATTTACTTGCCTATTCATCCAGGAATGTAGGCCTAATTATTTTATGAATACTTGCAATCTGCTTAAACAATGCTCATAATAGCTTTATAATTGCCGCTGTCCGTTTTTCTACAAATAGTGGATCCGAAGTCACAAAATGGACTGATTATCTTGCCTCACAATATATTTGGTGCATTCAATCGTCTAATGCAGTTCCTATTATTTTTCAAAAATCTCTATTTGAACTGCATTCAGCGCCGCAATACTGTCCTAATGCAATCAATCATGCTCCCAGGACGTCTTTGTCTTAAGACACTTTCATGCAGCAACTGATGAAAATGCATTGCTTATACTACAAAGGCATACACTTTTTGAAAAGAAATGGAATTTGAGTTGCCATTTACAGCATTAAGATGACTGAGTTGATAGAAGCTGTTGTCACGATTGAAACGAGTATACATGTACATCAATTGTGCAGTGTTGTAATTTTGGGAACGTTTGAATCAGAGGGGGCTGCACACTGTAAACTATAGAGCACGAAAGCGAACTAGAAATCGAGAATAGCAAAAGTGCGAACGCACCATTGGTCGTGTGCATTCGCTACGAAAGTAATTGGCATTCCTATCGGCCAGACGTAGATGTACTTGGGCTATTTGTGTAGAGTGATCCAAAGTCTCAATTTTCTCTCAAATTCAGTGATGCACAGTATATTATGAGAAGAGGAGTTTTTTGACGATGACTTTATTGTAAAAATTCATAAATAAATTTGACCGATATTTCAGACAGCACCGCTATCCATCGTCAGGGCCTTCATGCATAAAGGCATGAATTCTGCATTATGCATGAAGGCCCTGACGATGGATAGCGGTGCTGTCTGAAATATCGGTCAAATTTATTTATGAATCTTTACAATAAAGTCATCGTCAAAAAACTCCTCTTCTCATAATTGCTGAAAGACGACGAACACTACGATGTACAGTATATTGCATATCACTATATTTTCTTTGCATGTGCTTATATTCATATACGTGTACATACATGTACAGTCCCCTGCAAAAGCTTCGATTCAGAAATCTTTCCTCCGAAAAATATGCCCCTTTATAAAATCAAGTTCATAGTCACTCACCTTATCAATGTTTGGTGTAATACCCCTTTGCCTGAATGATAAAAGCCAAGCGGTTAGGCATCGAATAGACCAGGCGACGACACTATTCGGGCGATTTTTTCGTCGTCCAAGCGAGTTTTATGCATTCTTGTCAGTTATCTAGAGATTGAGGCCTCATGGCTACAACTTCGCTCTTCAATTTGCTCAATGCATTCTCATGCGGATTGTAATCCGGCGAATTTCCTGACCGTGATATCCTTTGAATCAAGCCCTGAGACACAATTCTTGCTCGATGGCAGGGGGCACCATCGTGAATCAGAATAAGGCTAGTGAGGAATGAATTGCAATGTGGGTACTCAGTTTCTCTTTCAGCAGACTGAGATATGCTGCACGCACTGACCTAAGGATTTCGCTGCACAGGATAAGCGAAAATACATTACTCACATACGCATTGCTACTCAAAGTGCTAGAAACATACAGTGTTTGCAATGTACTGTGATAGCAAAATTTAAGGCATATTACTGTGGAGCAGAGAGTCATTGGAATTTTCCCAAACACAATTGTGAGGAAAATCATATTTGTAATAGATGTTTTAGGAGAACATTATAAGTGTGTCACCGAAATTTCCTGAATTTTTGAACTGCCATTTATTTAGTAGCCTCATGATGAACGAGTTGGCAAAAACGGATATCACCACTTAAAATGAGCACACGCTAAAGATGCAGCAAATTTGATAGAGTAAACTTCACTTCACTGGATGGGGGCATTTCGACACCAAAAAGGTCCGGTCTTGATAGGGCTAAGTATCATATTTTTCTTCGTCACGCTAAGTTTGTTCCAATAGTAAAGTCGCTATATCACTTATTTATTTCAAAATAGAAAATCAGAAGTTGTCAATTTATGGCACATGAAAGTCTTTCATCTATTTATCCTACATTTTGATCGGCTTTCACAATGCGACTCCTTATAAATGGATGTCCTGGTGGCGGCTGAACGATATTCTAACACAGATCTATCAAGCAAGGGGGAATGAAATATAATATCTAAAATTCGGAAAATCATAATAAATTGCGCATCCAGTAGCAAAGTAAAAGCTATACTTTCTCTCCTTCAACATTTCAAATTTTTGTAGCACTGTCAAAATAGCTGTTGACATTGTTGCTTCATGACTGCCTCATGCTACTTCATGCATTGAAAAATCAATTACTTGATCACTCTATTCTGAACAAATTGTAGAGACAACTATAGCTATTGTGTATTTACTTTGTCCACGATCATTAACTACATCATCACACTTTTCATCTCACATCTCAGATTATAACTGTATTTTCTTCATATATTGTGTGCAATCGCCTAATGCTGTCATGCACATTTCTTCGAGCATAGTCTTAAGATGATAAGACCCTTGAAATTTGAATTGTTCAATCTGGTGATTGATACTGGAGAAGTGCGTTGAAATATATTTTTTCTTGTTTTCAGATGCGGGCATTGTTACACAGGACAGAGATGCGAACTTTTCAATCTTTCGACTTGTCCTCTTTCGGAACTGGTTTGACTTTATTTGAAATGCAGTGCAATTTTTGTCAAATTTGTCCCATATCATTCACATTACACTCAATACACTTCAAGTTTCTTATCAGATTAAATTTGCAGGACACATGTAGCAGCTAGTTTTGATTTCAATAACTGTTGGAGTTAGAGCAAATCAATTCGGTTATTTTGATTATTAATCGTGGCATTGCTTGAAATTAGCGATTTAACGCAATTATCGAATTTTGCGATCTTTAAATCTACACAATTCAAAAAAAATTACCTCAAATTTTAAATGCGTTTCAACGATGCATTGCATGACTGCCAGATCGTTTTACTGTATTTTGAGTGATTCTTTTAGAACCTTAAACGCAAGAATCGTGTGCTTCCTTACTCAGAGCGAACAATGATTAGACTGAAAATTATGACTGTTGAATTTTTAACCTTAAATTGCATAGTAGCGCTCTTCCATTCCTTGAATTTTAAGAGCAGACGTGCTATTTGATTCGCGAAAGTACGGTATAGTATGTCTGATATTGAATTTTTCAAAACTTTTTATCTTAAATGAAGATTGAACGAATAAATCAATCTCGCACGAACGCACATTTCAAGCACAACTATTCGCCTAAAGATTTTCTGGACAAGGTTGAGTGGATGAAACTTAATTATTATTTATGTTGCATTCATTGATTTTCACCTATTTGAAGCATTCCTCCAAGTAGCTCAACGTATTAATTGACAGCCGCTCAACCGCTAAATTTTCATTTTAATGAAACTAGTCATCCATCTCCATACTATCATGAATACTAGTCATCCTACTAAAGTATACATTTAAAAACTGAAAACACTTGGCCTCAATACCGTATATCAAGAAAGATTGTTTCTTGAAAGAAGCGGTATCGGATTAACTGTCCTTAACTGTCTTTATCTGTCCTTAACTGTCCATCGCTATCTAGTAATCAATTATCAATAACCTAACTAATCATCAAATTTCAATTGCGACCAATCAATGCATTTGTCGGAAAGTACCTGTAATAATCGGTTGAAACCGGCATGATTGCTTCCTCGAAAGAAGCAAACAAATTTGATGTGCTAGTCATGCGAATTTGAAGAAAACTATATTTCATAATTTGTGATAGACTTTGCTCACTTCGTCAATAAGCTTTGTCATAATCGATCCACGTCAAATGACCTTCAATAGCCGACCACTAAATGGTCGTCACTGTATTTCACAATTCAAATGTTTTTCATCTGAAAATCTAAAAATGTAGTTGTACTTAAAATAGTTTCACTGATGGTCTAATACAACCCGGCGGGGACATCTAACAGAACCCTAAGGGCCGGTTTCATAAAGAGATTCTAAACTAGAACGGTTCTAGCGTAAGAACTGGTTCTAATTAGCACCGACGAGAAATTTTAGTTTCATAAACGAGTTCTTTCCCTCATGGTTCCAGTTGGAACTGGTTCCAATTAGAACTAGAGGTAAATCCAAAGTGACGTTGAGGTGATGTCATGACCTACATTTCAGCTTGGTTACCACGATGTTATTGGCTTGACGTCAAGTTAATGTATTCGATCTGAATCAACGATTGCAGGAAATTCATTTCTCAAGATGTCACAGCGTAAGCGAGCGGAAAACTTTAGCAACGTAGAGAAAGAATGCATATTAGATTTTATGGAGATGAATTCGATAATTGAAAGTAAGGATACCTCGGTGAAGACGCAGAAGCATAAGAAGGAGAAATTTGAAGAGCTACGAATACTTTTAGATTCTCAATTCGCGACAAAACGGTCAATAGCTCAAATCAAGAACTATTGGAAGAAGATGAAATGTAATGTAAAGAAAGCTGCGACGGAAAACCGTAAAGAAAGTTTTAAAACTGGTGGAGGGAAAAATCCAGCCAAAGAGATTTCCGCAGACGAGGAGAGAGTCATGGCTTTAGTAGCGGCCGACATTGACCCCCTTCCGAACCAGTTCGACCGTGACGCGAAATGTGTCGGTGACATTGGAAATAGCGATTTCCGAGGATTCCAATGTTAGTGCAAACCCACATTGATACAACCGAAGATTGTGGAACGAGTCAAACCAAGTCAAATAAGAATAAGAAGCGAAAAGCAATCACATCACAGGACTTTTATGAACTCAGCGAGAGAAGACTGAAAATAGAGGATCGGAAAGCAGAAGCACAAGAGAGAATATCAGCGGCACTGGAAACCTTAACAGCTGAAGAACATGGACGTATGGGATTTCTAGCACAGCTGAACAGTAATTTGTGACCGTCTGATCAACAATGTGAAATAAATGCTTTACATGGAAGTCTTCTTTTTAATGGGAGTCTAAATTCTGAATATTTGTCAATGTTATCATATGGAAATTAAGAAAATGAAGTATTTGTGGAATGAATCCAGTATCTAATAAATTACTTAGTGTAACCCTCACCCCACTGTGAGCGAATTTTGTAAAAATTATAAAAATTGGTCAGCAACAAAAAACAAACCGACGGTATGCAAACGTTTGTATTTATTGTTGATACATGTAGTCTTCGGGAAAATCACAAGAAACAATAACAGTCATTTATTAATTAAAGTATCTTTCGATCAGTTGTCGCCGGAAACGCAAACCTCGCTCATCGTCTATCTGAACATCATTATCTTCGTTATGCTCATCGTTAATCTCTCTTTCGAATTCAAATTGCTCATCACCGTTGTTAATGGCCATGTTGTGAATTACTGCAGCCGCAATGCTGAGATGAGGAACCTTTGATACGGGAAGTCGAAGGCCATATTTAAGACAAGGGAATCTTCTCTTCCATATCCCAAACGTTCTCTCAATTGTTGAACGTGTTTTCACATGTGCATCGTTGTAACGCGCTTCTGCTCGGTTAACCGGATTTGCAAGAGGAGTTAGAATCGCAGTAGTACACGGATATCCACCATCACCTAGCAAATAACCATCATATACACCACTTTCAAATTGCGCACATACGCGTGATCCATTCCATATCCTCGAATCATGCACAGCTCCTGGCCAACGTGCAACTATGTTGCAAATTTCAAAATTCGCACTGCCGATAACTTGAACATTGATTGAATACCAATGATGTCGATTAATGAACCTACCTCCTTCATGAGGAGCAATGTTAAAGACTAGTCTTATGTGTACACAATCAATTACACCAATTACTCCCGGGAAATTAGCCTTTTCATAGAAACTAGTCTTCATCTTTCGTATTTCATTAGTACTACTCGGCATGCGTATATATCGGTTCGATAAACACGCAATCGAGTCAGATACGTGTTTGACAATCCGGCAGACGCTTGCTTTAGAAAGACCATGTAAATCTCCGATGGAAGTGTAAAAATTGCCGGATGCCAAAAATCGAAGAAATGCAAACACCTGTTCCTCGGGAGTTATTGCGTGGTTCCGACGAGTTTGTCTTTGAAGTTGAGGGCGAATTTCTTCAATAAGGAGATGTACTGTTGATTTGGATAGTCTGTATCTGATGGTAAATTCTGTTTCACCGTAAATATCGAAAGGATTACTTCTATCTCTGAATACCCTCTCACGGCGAAGGCTTCTAATCATTAAAACATACCCAGCCATAACTTTGCTGCGATTGTGCATTCGAGAGAAGTGGCGATTCAATTGAAGTTAGAACCACGTTCGATTAGTTCTAGAATGAGGTTCTAATTTCATTCAATTGGAACCGGTGTTAAGAAAATATTTCTTCATGAAACTGGAATGGTTCTAAAGTTAGAACCAGTTCTTCGTAGAACCGCGTTATGAAACGCGCAACGTTCCAATTTTATGAAGTTTTGACTTTTAACACCGGTTCTAGGCTTATGACGCTTTTATGAAACCGGCCCTAAGTATGTACATGTATAGATAGATAACCTCAGACTTGAACCACCTACTCACCAAGAGCTTCTTTGGCAGCCATTTACCCAACTGCGGCTCGTCAGTGCTGTTCGGAATGAAAAAACTAGCTTAGAATCTTTAGAATGGTTGTAGAAGAAGGAATGCACAACAGACTGCCAGGGAAGTTTTGTGCGTAGGTTGTTCAAGTTTCTATGCCAGGCGAAATGGCATTCTACAATCTTCATGATTTTCAGTCACACGGCCTAGTTTGGATAAATAAAATCAGAGAAGCCTGCTGTGTAGTTCGCTCTGGTTCAGCCGTGGTAGATATTTTAAGCTGGGTTTTTCCATTCCGAGCCGCACTGACGAGCGTTTGTTGAGCGTGCTAAGGAATATTTGTGCATCAATTTTGTTTAAATCGAGGACATCTCTGCGCGTTTCGCCAAGTTTCCGAGCGTGTTTAGTCATTCTTGTCAAAGAACTAAATGCAGCAATGAAGAAATAATGCATGAGAATTTAGTACAAAAGAATCATTGTCATTCATGTAGACCGTCCATGTCCAGCTTCTGGATCACCAAACTGAATTACCTACGACTGACGGTGTCCCCAATTCAACATTTAGATTAAGAAAATATGCCATGAACCAAACCTGTTTTTTCGTCGCTGACCAACTGGATTACATAACTGTCAAAAGGAAAAATATTTAATGCTCAGATATTTTAAAAGGCCGATGTTGAAAATGGAGGCATTTTTTGTTAAAAAAGGAGCCCTCTCTTCATATCTCAACATGTTTTCTAAGTATATTTTTTAGTCATAACACTCCAATTACTATTCTGACTTTTCCTTAAATCTGTTGAAGTGGTAGATCAGGTGTTGCTGTTTACTTAGCAACAATAAATGCATTTTGTAAACTAATCACAGGATTTCAGAAATTGAATTCATTAAGTTTTGTTCAATTTTTCTATGATGATGTCTATTTTATGTGCTGATATGCATATTGACTGCTTAGCAGCAAAAATGAATTTATTCTTGACAACGCACAAGTATTCAACAAGTATTGTAGCGATGTTGGGACGCTGTTTCATGATTTCAGAAATAATTTAAATTTTATTAATCAATTATTTTACCAGAAGAATGATGCTGTTTCTGATATCAATGAAGTGGACTTTTATTTGCGTATTACAAGTTCATGAAATTTATTTTCATATGAGCATCTTACACATGCTCGTATGTAAAAATCCACGTTTACAGAAGTTTTCCCTGTTTGAAAATTGGGATTGCTGACTTTCTGACTTTTTCTTTTAATGGCATTGCTGCAACCTTCATGGGAAATAAGTCTTTTGGCAACTTGAGTAAAATGAATGAGCCATATGAAAATGCCATCATAGACGTCATATTTTATGACTTGAGCGATAATATTAAAAGTGCGAACCCAAAGCACTCATCTCTGTTTGAGCAAAGTTTAGATCTAATCTACAAAATAAAAAAGCTGGTTAATAGCGACTTAAAATAGCTGACAACAATTTCTTGCCATCATATGATTTCAGTGTTTCATATTTCGCAGAAATCCCAGACTTCGTAAAAGGTTCTAAAGTCTGTTCACTCTTTGGTCAAGTCCTTTGCATTTCAAACAGCAGAGTTTACTTGTGCAAAATATCACAGTTTCAACTGAAGAAGACGTTATTGAAGTTTCGACTTTCATGCATGTTGTAGATGATTCAATCGTAATTCCTTAATCAAATGTTGCGTCGAACTTACATAATTCGAATCAATAACGTTTTTGAAGCGTCTGAATATCAAGGCAAAGACCGAAAATGTGCGTAGCATCATCTAACATTTTGCGGCTGTCAAAATTCCCTCCATGCAGACTTTAACGGATGAGCTACTCATCCGCCTGTGACCACAATATTTTATATGCTGACAATCAGAAGACCTTTTAGCAGCTGAACCTCAGGAGATTCATGGAAATAACCGATGCATCTACTACGGAGGCCTAATTGAGATTGAGAAATAAACATAAACAAAATAGTGCAAGCCAACGAAATGGTAGGGATATTTACATTACTGATAAAAGACAACGGTACCAATATGACAATTGAAAGAATCAACGAATGTAATTAGTGTCGGTGTAAATAAAGGGCAACATCAAAGTGGTTGAGCTCAAGAAAACATTTGAAATTTCCATTTTCATCTTCCAAACATTTCCTTCAAAGAAATTGTTTAATTAGGCTATATATTTGTGAAAATGGCTCAATCAAGATAAATTAAAATATATTTACAAATTTTCGTGATTGCAACTGCAATACGTCATCAGGTAACAAGGTGATAGAAAGATTACAAAACATTATTTTGAAATTTATATGAAAATGAAGAAACTATGCTAATATAGTCCTGTGTACCGTATATGCTGATAAAAGAATATAAAAATGTAGCTATCCTAATTACACTAACTGTTGACGAAGTTGATCATAGATATTATCAAGACTAATATGGCGATTGATAGAATTATAATTGGATTACCATGCTTCCATAAACAGTCGTCCATGGCGATGTTGAGATGTATTCAAACTTTTGGGTTGTTCACAGTTAAAATGATGACCTGTCTCTTGAATGTGTGTTGAAATTTGTGATCTCGGATCAATTCTTCTTAGTGCCAGCTTGTGTTCATGAATGCGAGTCTTAAGTTGTTTGCTTGTTTGTCCAATGTATTCTGAATGGTAAGTTGTTTGCTTGTTTGTCCAATGTATTATGAATGGCATGGTATTTTATATATTGCGTTGCGTTTATCTAAGTCTGATTTCTTGCGTTCTGGTTTACCAAATATTGAGCGAATTGTGTTTGCTGGTTGATGAGCGATGCTGACGTTGTGTTGACGACATTTTCGGGCCACTGTTTCTGATATTCCTCGTACATAAGGCAATGCAAAATATGTGTCTTTATGAAAAGAGTGTCTGACTACTGTCTCACTACTTTGATTAACAGTTCGTTGTTTTGCTTTCAATTCTTCCCAAAGTCTTGAAAAAAAAGATTTCGGATAACCATTATCTTTAAAAAAGTTGATATAAATGTAGGATTTCATTGTTCTTAGATTTTTCTGTATTGCAATGTGATATGGCTCTTTGAAATAAAGTTCTTACTGAGTTCTTTTTGTGAACAGTTGGGTGATTGCTATCAAATCGAAGAATGCATCCAGCGCAAGCCTTCTTTCTAAATACAGAAGTATTCAAAAGATCCTTCGATTGAACGCGTGATTATAAAAACGTCTAGAAATGCAATGTTATTGGACTTTTCAATTTCATGTGTGAACTTCAGATTTGGATGAACGGAATTGAGCATGTTAAGCATTTGTTGAACGGAATTTGTCCTAATGATTGCAAATGTGTCATCAACATATTGAATCCAAAATTTTGGTTGCAAAGTGGAAAATACAGACGATTCAAGTTTTTGCATGACTAATTCTGCAAGAAATCCAGAAATTGGTGATCCCATAGGAGTGCCCTTGATCTGTTCAAAATATTCTTCTTTGTATGAGAAAAAAGTATCCCAACAAAGAAAGAGAAGAGAAAGTATAGCTTCCTTCGGAATTAAAAGACTTGATATCAAGTTTTTCAAAAACACAAGATTTTGAAAGATCCACTGGAATAGATGGATATAGAGATATCACATCAAAGCAAACCATGCTCGTCTTCTTCAATTGTCATTGAATTCAATTGCTTTAAAAATTGCATTGAATTGTTCACTGAAAATTGATATGGTTGGGATAAATGTTTAAGTTTTTGGTAAAGCCACTTTGCGAAGAAATGCGTTGGAGTGTCAATCAGAGAGAAACTGGACGTAAGGGAGCATTATTCTTGAGAAGTTTTGGTAAACCACATATTTCTGCTATGTGCGTTTCTTTAGCTGACATGAATATTTGATCTTCTTTCTTGATGGTATTTTTGTTGCATAGTATTTTTAGACTCTTTTCAATCTTCGCAATTTGGGATTTGTTAGAGTCATTGCTTAATCGCTTCTAGCTAATCACATCGGAGAGAATGTCTTTCATTTTGGAATCATGATCAAATCGATCCAAATTGCTGTGGCGTCACCTTTGTCAGCAGGTAGAATAACTATTGATTCATCTTGTTTTAGCTGCGTTAGAGCTTTCTGTTCTTGAAAAGATAAAATATTATTTTTTGGTTTTATATATTATTTTATCAAACTGGTGATGCAATTTCGAATGGAAATTTTGTCTTCTAGATTCAGAGGAGATGATGCAATTATACACGTATATTCAGCTTCCGAGAGGAATCTGACATTGTTGGCATCTTTTGTGTTGAAGGATAATCCCTTTTGTAAGACATGAATATCTGTTTCAGACAAGATTTTATTTGATATATTCACAATTTGGTTGCTTTCATTTTCTGCTTTGGAAGAAGTTTATTGAGGTTACATGACAGTTTTTCTTTCTTTTTTTCACCAAGCATATGCCAGAAACTACAATCTCTTCTTTTAGACAAGTAAAGTCATTGTGGCGAAGTAGTTTAGAACAGTCTTCTCTGAGATTCATAGCATTGCTAAGAATTTCTTTCTAATCTTAATGAGCGTCTTGTATTAAGACTCGTAGCATTCTTCTACCATTTAATTTTGCCGTATCATAGCCTAATTTTGATCTGACTGGAGGTTTGTATTGTATGGAACGTGGAAGCGTGTCATAACGACGACAGTCAAGTAAAAATGGAGTTGTTGTTTTGTTGTTTTAAACTTGTTTTCAAATTTTTCCCATTCTCTAGCAACTGAAAGGACAGACATTCCATGTTGATCTCTTATGTTTATGAAAATCGGCATCTTGAAAAAAAGATTTTGTGAAAATGGCTCAATCAAGATAAATTAAAATTATAAATGAAACTATTCAATTTATCAAATATATGTGGCCTTGTGGTTAGAGGGTATGCTTGCACGTCCTCTAGCTCCAACGTCGCTGGTTCAAACCTACCCACGACTGATGAGGCCCAACAGGCCGAAACATGTCTTGTGGTGGTTACATCTGTTGAGATTTGATAAATTTATCAATTGCCAGGTTACTTGTCTAAACATGTAATGAGTAGCGCCTGCGTGAAGCGCCTCAATTTCGGATGCGGTATTAAGTGATTGCAGAAAGCAGTCCGCCCTCCACTTGCCTGCGTTAAAGCAGTGCCTTCCTGGCTAATTCACGCTCTCAACAGATGGTCCGGTGGCCTTGTGGTTAGAGGGTATGCTTGCACGTCCTCTAGCTCCAACGTCGCTGTTTCAAACCTACCCACGACTGATGAGGCCCAACAGGCCGAAACATGTCTCGTGGTGGTTACATCTGTTGAGATTTGATAAATTTATCAATTGCCAGGTTACTTGTCTAAACATATATATATATAGATATATATATATATATATATATATATATATATAATATATATATATATATATATATATATTATATATATATATATATATATATAGTATATTAGATATATAATAAAATAATCATTGCTAGAAAGTTCACTTCAAAAATGATGAAATCGTTTAATTGCGCCAAATCGATTTCACGATGCTCGGCTTGTCCAAGCCTCTATCAGATCTCACCGTCTCGATAATTCTAATCCAGTACGAGGATATGAAATGCGATTTGCGCAGGAAAAGAGGTGCTTTGTGATGGTGGAGGTATCAGTCTTTTTTTCCTAAGAACCATTTGCACATGCTCACTTATTCGGGCTCGCTCAAGTCTCCGCTTCGTTCTGCCGATGTAATTGTCACCGCAGCTGAAACAAAAATCTGCAAGTGACGTTTGAGGTGGCAGATAAATGAATAGATCCTGAAGCCAGGGCTGAAACCGGCCGACGTCTCTGTAGCGTGTTAATTAAGCCTGGCAACAAGTCAACATAGGCCGTTAGACACATTCGATTTCTCGATTTCTACATAGCATAGGTGTGGTAGGTCTGTCGGTACTCCGGATAAGCAAGGTTTTCCGATGAAGAGGACAGATACTGAGATTTTTAACAATTTCTATCCAATTTGATCGTCAATCAGGTAGGCATGTAATGCAGTCCGTTTCATAAAAAGTGGATCATCCTAAAATTTGACTAAATAAAACATAAGTATGATACAGAAAGCATTTTTCATGTTATTTCATGTCCCTAATATATTTAAATGTCCTTATATAATCTGATAAGCTATAATACAGTAGCGGATCTTAAGAAGCTAATATTTTGTGGCCCTACCTTTATTGTCAATGACATTACCAATTCGTCTAGCCATTGATTCGATGATATCGTTGATTTTTGGCTTATCTAACTTTCTCCACTCTCTTTTTAACAGTGACGTAAGTTGTGATACGCCATCTGTAGGTAGCAGCAGTGAGCGATACGAAACGTTTACGTTGTTAGAATACTCCATACATTATTCTATTGGGGTTCAGATCAGTGAGAACGAGCTTGGCCCCCCAAGATAATTTCCTAAGCCCTAATTGAGACTTGCATAAGTTGACTCTACTACTCCTGTGACACGTAGCATTATCATCCATAAATAACCAAGTCGATGGGATCACCAAGTTGATCTGTCATTTGGCCAATGTTCATTCGTAAAACATTCACATAGCGTTCAGAATTCATGGTTCCTTGCTGGTTATGTGAAGTTTCAGAGCGGCCATTGGATCCAAATGCCAGCCCAAATCAGTAGAGTCGCACCACCTTGGTACGCAGGGGACGATTGTAAATGTCTCGGAATTTCCCTGATCAGAATTTTTTATCCATAATCTCAATCGACCATCACTATCCTTCAGACGGAACTGATGCCTCATCAGACCAGGCAACCCGAATCCCATTTGATTTCGCCTGTGACAATGACTCATTGCTCATCTGAGAACGTCTTTTTTTTGTATGTCTGATCTGATAATTCGATCTGGAGCTCTTTATGGCTCTTGCAGCTCTTGAAATTCGACTCAATAAGTCTTCTACGAAATAGTGGGACTTTGGAAATAGGACCGATAGTCTAGTGCAG
>CAJQUW010006996.1:23685-154494 GCA_907163375.1 Prostheceraeus crozeri | reverse complement strand
CTCTCTTCTTCCCTTTTGATTTTTCATGGAAATTTAAGATTTCTCACGCGAATCAAATCATTTTCTAGATAAAAGGTCTCCGAAAACACCAAAAAGTTTGTGAAAAATGATTTGAATGTTTAATCATTTGGTTTGCGATGATTTCTCTTATTTTATTTATGTTTTAACCACTGCCACTCTTTTGACTTACTTTTTCTTGGAGTTTTTGTGTTATCTGAATTGACTCGGTTTGTATTGTCACTTCAAGAAGCGTAATTTGTCTCTGAAATGAAGCACTTTAACACTACGGACGACTTTACTGTCCACTTAGCACTTGTCAGGTGCTTGCAAATTCATGTCAAGGATTCGTGATAATTTCACAGCTTGCAAATTCCCCCCCCCCCCCCCCCCCCCCCCCCCCCCCCCCCCCCCCCCCCCCCCCCCCCCCCCCCCCCCCCCCCCCCCCCCCCCCCCCCCCCCCCCCCCCCCCCCCCCCCCCCCCCCCCCCCCCCCCCCCCCCCCCCCCCCCCCCAGTTTTTTGAATAGGCAGAACGCCTCACACTAGACTATCTAGACAGAGGTTCGCTGCTGACTGATAGAGTAGCTTTATGGCATGCAAGTAAACAACTTTTTTAGTGGACCCCACCACACCACTAGAATTACGAGAATATATTAAAAATTATATATATGCTGAATAAAATGAAATGAATTCAGGATTGTCCTCAAATCAAAAATTATGGAACCGGGAAATATTTCGCTCTCACCCTGAATTCCCAAAGCAATTACTAAATTTTTTCAGTACTACAAACAATAATCGTAGGCTTTTATGTAATTGTACATGTACAATTCAGAGTATTGCATACTGAATCGTGCACTAATGAAAAAATTGATGACGAAATATTTTATAATAATAATAAATAACATATTAATGATGCCAATTCATGTTAGAGAGATAGCTTTCATGCAATGGTTCAACCAAAAATTCCAAGATGATTGTGCAATTATATATTTTTTTGGCCAATTTATGCTGTATTTTTTTGGATGATTCATATTAAGCTATTGCGCTAGCCGCACCTTCTCGCACCGTTAAACAGGCGATGCACTTAAAATTGTAAAAGTTACACCAAAGGCATCTAAAGTACAACCGAAATGTAGTGTAAATTTAATGTGTGTGTAGGCCATACCCGGCACCCAAAACATCTATGGAAGAGTTTCTCAAGCAATACTAAGACACTCTCTCTCTCTCTCTCTCTTTCTTCTGAGATGCGTTCGATGGACAGTCGGGGCGGAAATCAGGGTACCCACGATGCTTCGATATATCTTAGCTAGATTGGGGCAAGTACATCGTACGGAGCCACCGTTATTCACTAACGATGTACTCACTATGAGATTCCGAATTTATGAAGGTCGGGGTATTGAGATTCGTGGCCTTAAAATGGTCTATAATGGAAACTTGAGTTATCTATAATAGGTCTACTTCTAGGCAGCTTAGTATTGCTATACGTATCATATTACATGATAAATACAAGAAATATGTCATTACTGCGTTGAAACACTGAAGGTATTTAATTAATTGGAAATTCAAGAGTTTGATGAACGAGGCAGCTTGGTTCTCTTCACTTTCTAAATACATCCCTTAAAAGCTGTCGAACTCCGTATCCAATTTAATAGGCAAAAAATCTAAGATCGATAATCTCTAATGAGGTCCGACTGTCCTTCGCTTGTTATAAGTTGTATCAAATCCCGTTGTAAATTAGTCTATGAATTCTAGTCAATTTCTGACTCAATTCTACATGAAAATTTTCAGTTTTTGCTGAACCTAGAATAAGCTAAGTCTACTAAAGTCAAAAATGCCTAAAACACAAGTTTCAACTTAACAGACTTAGCGTTTGTAAAGTTGTCTTGATGGGTTTTCTGTTTTTGAAATGATTGGAGCAAGAAATGATTCAAATATCAGAAAGTTTTAATGCATTTCCATGGCCATATAGATTGTAATAAAATATGTGTCTCACAATGCAAGCATTAAAAATAGAAATAGATTTCACAGGATTAGCACTAATCATAAGGCGCATTTGCAATGTTGCATTGTAAATATCTCACCTAAGTCTATTTGTTATTATTGAATACGACTTAATCAATAAATTGATACAATATTGTTAGGTTGTCTAGCCTTGCATACGTACATTATTGAACATGGCGTGTTAGTCCGGCAGACAGCGGTTTCTGCAGGGAACGAGGCCGAAAATGAGACTATCCAGAATGATGTCCCCTCATGCCTCTATGAATTCGCGCGTCATGCCTAGTTCAGTGAGTTCTCTTCTTGTCAGCACGATCATAGAAAAATCATGTTAAGCCAATGGGAGGCAGATTGCAGTTTTGGTAAAAATGAAGTTTCTGGGTTTTCTCTTTATCATTTAAAAAAGTACGTAATGGTCTAGAACCATAGTTTTTGACATGGAATGTCATCAAGGTCATTTCCTATTCAGGTTCTTGAAATTTATCTATGAACTACTTGTTATTCGGATTTGGACAAAGCATCCTACTGTCGGTAGCACCAATTATGTGGCCCACTTTTCCACATTGAATCTCATTGATCGCATTACATCGGCGATCAGAAGCACGATAATATCTCATACACATGTTAAGAAATGACTGAAGACATTCCATGTCAAAAACTTATGGCTTTGCACATTACAATCTTTTTAGATGATAAGAGAAAACAGAAAGCTTCATTTTTACCAAAACTGCAATCTGCCTCCCATTGTCTTAACATGAGTTTTTCTTTGATCGTGGCTGACAAGTAGAGGAACTCACTAGAACTAGGCAGACGCGCGAATTCATAGTAGGCATAGGGTTCGGCCTCGTTCCCTGCAGAAACTCGCTCTGGCTGTCGGACTGTATAGGCATTTTATAACTTTGTCAGCAGATGTGACTTACATGTGTTTCTTTAGATATAAATTTGATTAAAAATTATACTTATTCTGTTTTTGCTGTGTTGCATATGGAGGTCAGTGTATTTGCATCGGAGTTCAAAAACTCCACTCCAGTGATACAGGAGTTCTGATGCAAACGCTGACTATGGATCTACACAGCGACAAGCGGGAATTAACCCTACCAAAAATTGGCAATTTTACATTTCAGCTTGCTTCTGCAGACATACATGTTTATGATAGTGATAAGTCGCAAGAATAGAATTTTCTGTGGTATTTTGTTTTCGCTTACATAGGAAACGATGTAAGCGTGCGTTTGTCTTTCAAAAGCAAGGTGCTGTATAAATTTTTAAAGACCAACTTATACTTTCAAATTTCTGTAAAACACTGAGCACATCTGCAACAAAATCACGGAATGTCATATATTGACAACATATATGACCACTACAATTGAAACCTCAAGATTTGAAATTGGTCATGAAACCATTGATCTGTATACATGTTTTGATGATAGCTAAGTCTGTCAGTTTCTGCATCTTCCAAAATCTCTGTTACACTGAGACTGGAGATTTGAACTCCAGATGCCTGAAGACCGCCATGATGCTGATTTAAGTAGAGGGCAATTGATCATCTCATATAGCTCTAATTGTTGGAATAGTACGCCAAGCAGTGCTAAGTAAGATTTTGAGAATTATTTGGTTTTCTCAGGAGAATTTAGGCCTAAATCAAATATTTAGATCAAATAAAATTTTTAAAAAAAATTAAAAAATCGTAGGAATGATAATGTGGCAACTGGGGCCCCAGCGTCGTGTTTATGCTTAATTGTAGCTGTTTCCTAGCTTGCTACTCACTCTCTAATGTGGTATGGGCCTCCGATTATAAATTTGCAAAGGAATAAAGATGCGAGAAAGTTGTTGAAAACAAATTCTATCTGTAACTCGCGCTTTAAGTTGAGTATGCACATATTTGGGATTTTCAGAATGGCAGTCGAACTGTGATCTGTACAGGGGTGCGCCGAACTTACTCTGGCCGGCTTTGGCGGACTGGCGGGTGCTTGGTTTCTGAAATTCTAGAAATAGATCACACGTCTGCGCGCAAGTAACGTTGTATCTGGCGCGCTCGGCTCTGGCCTCGTCGCCACGCCTTCGGCGCAATTTTGTCAGTTATGTTATAAAACATCATACATCTGGCGCACTCGAAATTCGGAAGAATCTAAAAATGAAAACTCCAGTGCGCTCTATGTGCAGATTGCAAATGGGAGTGGCCATTACTACACCTGGTCTGTTGCAATTTTGGTCTTGCGGCTAATGCACCGGCAGATCAGCTGAACCGTTGACATTCAATGCTGCATAGGCAGGAAACAACTAATTATCTACAAAAAATCGCTTAAATGTGGGAAATGCGTTTGCCTTGCTTCAAGGGTCACTAAGTTTTTCAAAACAACTTACCAGACGAAGAAAAACTAATCAGTTTTCAAGACACAGTGATGCTTATTTCTTGATGAAGGCCTATTGAGTTAGTTGGAGTCCTCTAAAGCTACGAAATATGAGACGCGGCAATAGGAGAATAATAATGGACAGGCCCATCCGATGATATATCCACTGTCTTACTGACTTTACATGTGGAAACGCAACATTTGCAAGATGTCTGACTTATCTTTTTGACATATCTTTACAGACATACCTTTTGAGTATTTTGTCAGCCACTGTGTGGTACCCCGCTCGTCTGGGTTTGAGTGTTCAGGTCAGGGGTCGAAACACGACTAGACCAGTACCTGCTCATGGCTGACGGAGGAAGTATTATGTTTTATATACCTTAATCGGTAGCTGAAGTAGTGGTCGAAGTATTGTAATTCTAATCATGTAATTGTGGATGTCGACAAATGAAGAAATGCTGGATTCCATGAAGTATTGCCAGCGGATTAAGAAACTGGCGATAACAAATTCAAGTGGAGAAATTGCATTTACCATCATGCATAGTTCGATTGTTCTCGGGTAGTAGAGAGTTCTATTGTTTACCTCCATTACCCACTTTCCACTTGTCCAATACTACCATTAACCACCGTGTGTAGTCTCAGTTGTAGTGTAGCATTAGTTCACTTGTAATCGGTGTAGTAGCATCATTGTATTTCCATGTTTTATCTCCAGCTTTCCAATTTTTATCCATCGGTCTCCTGTTGTTGTATAATATTCATTATTAATTTTCTCAACACATGGTGACCATTGTCCTTTTTCTGTTTCCAATACCAGCATCTGTAGTCGGTACAGACGGCTCAGAAGTCTGTTTTGAGCGTGTATGAGGCAGTGTTTGGAATCCATGGTAGTACAGCATGCCAACAATAAGAATGAGCGGTGTCACAGGTCTCAAGATTTCAATTTTTACCAGTAATTGTGCCAAAGCTGATCAATTTCAATTCGTTGCCAAAGTCCCAGAAAGATCCATTGAGTTCTTTTAGAACTGATCAATCCAGTGGTTACAACAGTACTGCATTTGTGCATTTACTGATTAGAGAACTACATCAGTCCTCATCCGGACTACTTCACATAATAATTTAGATTAGCAAACATAAATCTATCATAAATGGCTGCTGTGATGATTTTCATCATCGTATAGGAATTAGTAGATCAACGTCATGAATCTCTCAAGACAAATCTACAAGAAATTTAATCTATTGCAATTGATAATAAGTAGATTGCACATATCTATTTTCTTCGCTTTCTTTGATGATCAGCCATGTATAGGACAAACCACGTGTTTCATGGAAACATATGGAAATTTCAAAACATTTCATGTATTAAAACACGAAAAGATGGTCGACATAGTGTGGCTTTAATTGCCGTGACCTTGACCAACTGTCCAGTCTAGACCTTAATGATTAATGTTCGATGTCTATGCTACCATCACTGATTTTCTTACCTGACCATGTGATTAATTAATGCAATTGCTATCAAGATACCTTTTAGCGTGAGAAAGATACACATGTCTCCCGAATGTTTTCGATTCACATATGGAACAGCGCAACATTCTACATTGAATCTAAAATGTCTTCCATTCAAATTGCTCAAAAACATATTCATCAAAACAAATATCTGCATGTCTAAAACGGTGCAAATTATCTTCCTAATTGATATTAAGCTGAACAATCTACTCTCCAGACTCCTCAGAAATATTGAAAGATTTTTTTGGTTCATTTCTCGCTAATTTCAGTCGATTGTTTCAATTCGTGGTCAGTGTTGCCGAGTTGGTGGCGACACCGGGGAAGAAATTTCATCACATTCACATGGACATTTAAAGAAAATATTGCAAATCCTAGAATATCGAGGGATATTCACCGAAATCCCATAGAACTATGTTAATCTGCTTCCAGCAAGCAGCATGTCGATGTTGTAGAATATATTTTAAGTGATTACCTCAATGATTGAAGCGGTCTCTCATCTTCGGCGGATTTTCGTAGCGGCTAGTGGCGGCTAGTGGCGACAAGTTTCCTGCCACGAGTCGGCAACAATTATTAGTTTCGTGGCGAGTTCGTGGAAGCTTTCGTGGCGAGGAGTTTACAGTTTATACCTGCTTCGTCGATGAATATGAACTCTTTGTTGACACCTTTTTCCATCATCCAACCAGCAAATTCTCTGCTTCTCTCTTTCGTTGTTTGAGAATTTCTCTCTACTGGAGAGTCTTCAACTTTGTGATTGAGATCAACTGTCAAATTAAAGTTCTTGACAGTGTCGTTCGTGACAAACTAGGTTGGTCAGGTAAACAAGCGTGCAGCTCATAGATGATCAAGTGCAAACTCTGGGTGATTGTTCACGATGTTCACCGCTGTCTCGGTAAAGATTTGGTTTACCTTTCTTCTGTTCGCTCTCATACTTCCTCTCAGAGCTGTTACCTCACCGCTTCTGTTGAGAGATTTATTGACTATTGCCCATGTGGATGCGGATGTGAAAAACTAGAATTCATTCAAGCATCCAGCGAGGGAATGCGACCTGTTTGCTAGGAGCAGGGAAATATGACATTTTACGAACTTTTTATCATCCTTTCTCAAGACGATTTTTTCGCGAAATAAAAAAGTTACGGATAATGTTTGTAAAAGTATGACAAAGACATAAACTTCTGGCAGCATGAATGAATCATAGAAGGCACCATAAAATTACATACAATCTCATTTCCAGAATAATACTGCAGCTCTTCACATTTTTATCAGTACATTTAAAAAGTGGTTCTTGCAAGAACAATCTATGGGTCTATGAATTGAATGTATTGAGACATCATTGCAGTTCCTCGCACTAGTGCAAGAAATGTATATCATCGCATAGCTTGCAGTGCATGCACCACAATTGAACAAACTGTCTGCGATGCTTGAAACACGAGACTCAGGATCTCAATTCCACCTAAAAGCACGATCAGCTATGCGGTATTATGCCGTATTTCCTGCATGATATTGTGTTCTTGCGCTAGTTGGAGAAACTGCAGTGATATCTCATTAAATTCGATGCATAGATTGTCCGTGCAAAACCACTGTTTAAATGCACTGATATAAATGCAAAGAACTACTGCAATAACATGCAGGATGCACAGTATAATAGCTCATTGCTTATTGTGCTTCCGCCTGCATTTGAACTCACTGTCTAGGTTACTTAAAGCCGTCGACGATTCGGGTCCCGTGTTTCAAGCAATATACATGGACAGTTCGTTCAGTTACGGTGAATGCACTGCAAGGCATGTGGTAAAATTTTTTCGGACAACAATGAAGGACATTTTCAGGCCCTTGTGCTCATAATGTTGACTGCTGCAGATGAAGTGACCAATCGTCAATTTTTTTATGTACAGTTCATGTTTGATGCAATGCACTGCTATGATAAACTTATTCTTGTAGAATATTTAAATTTATAACATTGAAAAAGTTGTGCTTTTATCACTGCTGTTTCAATATTCATGCTTTTCATAACTAGACAACCCTTTTATGAAATGTAAGCACCATTTGATCCAAACAGCAAGCTACTGCTATAAGAAGAATTGAATAGTGTAATATATTTTGAATAATTACATTGAGTTTCCGAAATTCACTTGAAAGTTACAAAATTGATGTCCATGATGAAAACAAATGAAATTATAGGTCAGTAAATGCCACAAAAAATGATTCGATCCTGTGCGCATGACGTTCCTGGAGGCCCCGTGTATTGTGCAACAATTATTATATTGTTTCTGGCATAACTACCATCGTTTTTCGAGTTTTTTTGATCTGCGGTTTCGTTGCAGCTGATCTATTTCTCTGAAGCATCAGTGTTTGACTTTGGGCCTTATTTTGGTCACAATTTATTTCTTTTGTGCTCCGTCACAGTGATGGTAATTCACCTCGGATTTCATCATTGTTGACTGGCCAGTGTGTCATTGGAATTCCCTGTTGTTCGATGGTCAATAATAGAAGTGTGAATTCGTGTGTTATTTGTTTCGGCGGTATTCATCGTTTCTTAGTCTCATTGTTCTGCGTCATCATCGTCATTTATCTGCTCTCTTCTTTGACTGTTGGCGTGTGTGTATTAGGCGGTATTGTCGGTTATCAATAAATCAGCTGTTATCAAACCATCAGTCAAACGCCCCTATCCCGTGAATCGTGAGATATCGATTTTTGGTCACGTGAGTATGTTTCGTCAGCCTTTGAAGCTACCTTACGTCATGACATTCCGAACAACACATCCAGTTCACAAGGTTCAGTTACAATTAGGCCGCTGTCACACAGGAAAAGGCGTCTTGCATCTTTCATTTGGGATTTCCCTTTAATTGCATCTAGAAAGGAATACAACCTATCACACACAAAAAGTCATCAGCCATAAGACATCTTCTATCTTCCCGTCACGCTGTCACACAGAAAAAGTCATAAGACGTCGTCCATCGGACATAAGGCATGAAATTATGCGGCTGATCAAGTCCATCATCCACCACGAGACTGCTCTGAAATTAGAACAACGTGAAGTGACGTCTCAGGGAAGATTTAGGAAGCTGTCATTTGCGAAGAGAAGCAATCAGAAAACAACCTTTGTTCACAATGTCTAGCGAGGACGAGGATCAAGACAGTAGTCACAGCAACGGTAAATAGTGAAAAATAGTGCTGACTGTATCGGAAATGGATTTCTCTACTGTGACTGCGGTAGGTGGATGATGGAAGATGAACGATGGAAGGCGGAAGATGGCAGATGAAAATCGTCTCATCATGCCTTATGGAAGACGCCTTGAAGAATGTACAAAGAGGCAAGTGACATGGAAGATGGAAGACTCCTTTTCCTGTGTGACAGCGGCTTTGCTGATCTGCATGACTTGATGGCAGAGTTCGACAAACGAATAATGGTGCGCTTTAATGAAATATCCAATAAAATAACATTCATCGAGGCTCAGTGGAGAAGGTTGAATCAGAACAAATTCGCGCGTCTTTAGAGATGGGAAACATCAAAGACATTATTGTACAATAGCAAAAGCAAATAGAAAAAATTTGAAGTAGAGAAGCGAGAACTGAGCTTCATTATTACTGCAATATCCGAAGATGAAATTAAGATGGATGATGAATCACTATCTACTGACAGTAAAAACGTGAAAGATCTGTATGGATGGACTACGACAACCTTTCTTTGATTGAATGTGTTCGTCTTGGACATTTTAACTGAAAACGAAGTCGTCCGGTCAAGATCAAACTTGATCGCGTTAAAGCAGGAAATAATTTATTGAAATTGCAGAGACGGTTGAAGCAGAATTATGACGTAAAAATCTTTCGGTGCCATTTATAAAAAGCCAGCGGGTTCTGCTTCAGCACGTAAAGAAGATAAACGTTTGCAAGAAAAGTTAAAAGAGTTGCCTCGGATGCTGACAAAATATACATTAAGTCGTGACAATTGTTTCAAAGCTCGACGTTGTTCGATAAATATAACATCGGAAACCACCTGTTTTGACAGATGAGCGTTAATGATGTACAAAGCGACACAACTTCAGCCTCAAATATTGTACATCATAGATATGTCTATTGTAATTAAACTTCCACTGTCGATTTGCTATCCCTATTTATCTATTTCATAAGTTTGTAATATGAGAATCACGTGGACTTAGAGTGTATTGAAAATTGTCAAAATCTTTCGCAATCAGCCTCAAGAAAATCACAAGGCTCAACGTTGTCAACCACAAGTATTTCAATATTGTATACGAATGCGCGCTTAATTGTTAACAAAATGCAGCTCCTTATTGCCTATGTTTCCCATGTGAAGCCTCATGTAATAATTGAATCATGTGCCAATCCCGATGTAAATGACGTCTATTTAACCATCCCGAATTTTTCGATGTATCGATGTGACCGCGCAGATCGCATTGGTGAAGGCGCTTTCATCCATATAATTGAGTCATTAATGTCATTTATGCATTTTTTTACTCTTCTACCAAAAAATAGTTTGAGATGCTGATTTAATCGTCTTGTAGTTTACAAAGAATTGGTTGACTTTGGAAATTACCACGGTTCTCTTGCTCGTGACCAATTTATTACACAGTAATTGCATTTTTCTCTTCGACTTTCTCGTGTAACCAGTGCGACTAACAGTCACTTTACTTCACACGATCATATTGATTAAAGAAATCTTCCCAAAAGAGCTTAGCCTGAAACAACTTCTAACACTTCTTATATTAAAAGATAAGAACAGGAAGTAAATTTTCCTGTGAAACAGAGAGAAAAGCAACAGGACAGGACATGACGATCACTGCATGTATAAGTTGAATGCATGTCTTTTGAAGTTCGCCCTTTCCCTAGGATTCGAAATGATGAGCACGTGATAACACATAGGAAACATTGTCCCTACCTATGTAGGGACAGCTTGATCACACAGCAAAACAACTACAGTCGCTGAAGCCAGAAATGATGATGAAAGCAAACTGCTTGGAATTTTGATTAAGGATGTGAATGATATTGCATGCATCGTCATATGAAGCGTCATGGACAGGTTGAGTTAAATTCAAAAAATGTTTACGTCATTCACAAAGTACGAGAGCTTTTATAAATCATAGGGGACGGACACGCTCGACAATGTTCTAGGAAGGTTTCCTGGAGGAGTAATACTATCTTCTTGTCGAACTTCACTTCATCAACTTGCAAGTCAAATCCTAGCTCTTGGAATATTCCTGCCTTTTGATCACAAAATTTTTGTGTATGTCTATGAGCTACAACCGAAGTCACCTAAAACTATGATGTGTGATCTCAATCGTTCCGGATCGCCTGCTTTTTGAAGGAAACCAAACCCAGTGAGACTTTTTTCAACAAAGGTTTTAATAGTGAGGGATTCATTGTCATAGCACAATATGAGGCATTTCATGCAAGAACAGAGTGCAGTGGTGTGGCAGCCAATTTAATGTAGTAAGACCCTTTCTACGTCTCAAATCCTTACATTTTTTGTATGGTATGTAACGATTTTTTATACCATCCAAGATTTGTTCTTCGGGGTTAGCTACTCTGGAAATAAGTTGTCTCCCCTACAAAAATCGCTCACTCGTCCTTGAGTAATGATATATGAGGCTCATGTATGACTCCATCTTCGGTATATCGTGCCATTCCAATTTCCATTCAAGAAGATCAAAAAGCTCTAACATTTGTTAAGACAGGCAATACTCATGGTCGGATCGCATTTCCTAACATGGCGAGGTCAAACTATCGGAGCTATTTAACGATTATCTATTAAAAACTGTCAGTTCGAAAGCTGCACCTACCATCTGTTTGGAAGACTGTGCTTATTGTCCCCACACGAAGACGAGCCTCCGATACTAACGAAAATCATCCAATATCTTCCTACCCTGTCCCAGAAAGGACTCCTATTTTCGAAGTGATTTTTTGAATTGCTATGATGAGGCAGCATAGTTCTAGATCGAAAAGTTCCACACGATCCATCTGATCAACATTGCGCCACTGACCAGTGATAACAAATATAATGTAATATATCAGAGTGTGACAAAGGTCACCAGACTATCGGTTTTATTAAGATGTGCTGGTTATTTGGTAGTCATGATGTTTATTCTAATAAGCATTGCAAAGCTATCATTTTACTAGGCATTGGTATTCATGAGATTGATTGAAAGAAACTTTCGCTGTATACTGTTCATTGATTTTGTATTTAATACTGAGGAGTGACAGAAATTCTCCATCTCAGCGATGGCTAAGACTTTGAAGAATGAAAGTTGATGTTGAATACTCTGGAAGCATGAGAAACGCAATGGACATTGTACGTGAAGGACCTTCACATTTCTCTGCTCCCCGACTCGACGTAAAGATGTGCGACCTACGGAAACAGGTTCGAAGAACTGTTGGAGACACCGATGCACGCGATTATGGTCGACAGTGACTGTGCGACTGCAGGAAACAGGATTTTGGTTTATCTGAAATGGAGCTGATTCTACTGACTTCCCCTATCTTCTGGCCGTGTAACTGCCGCTGCTTGGCCATTGTAGTATCGTAGGTCTTCTTCAGAATGATACTTCGTGCTGGTTTTCGTTCGTACATTCCACGGTGCAGATTATGATTATTGGAGGACAATTTCGGACGATTTCTCTGTGGGATATTCATCTATCAAGTGATAGCTATCAGATACTCCCAGGTTCACATTCTTTGGACGGACGAAAGCTCAATTCAAACTTTAAGGTGCACGTCAACAGACATTTTACAGTGTTGATTATGATTACAGTCAATCTCACGAGATTATTAGAGCATAAGCTGATCAGCGGGGTCTAATGTTTGGGCCGCGCTGGTCAGGTTGTCACTGAGCGTGGGCCGCGCGGCGCGGTCGCCGGTCGGTCGGAGCCGTCGGTTGTTTTTGCTGGGGATTCAGGCGGTGTTTCAAGCTTCTGGTGTTGTTCGTCCTTTCTTTTTCGAGGATGCTCTTAATGGTGAAAGCTACTTGCCATTCCTTCGAGAAACTCTCTTCCCTACCCTTGAGCAGAAGTCTGAACTTTGCTCAGCTGATGCTGCAGCAGGATGGAGCACCTCCTTACTATGCGCACGGAAGAAATTCCTCGACGAATCGTTGCCAACAGGTTAGATCGGACGAAGAGGTAACATGGACTGGCCAGCTCGTCCTCCGGATCTCACACGGTGTGTTTTTTAGGGATTACAGTCTCTTGCAAAAGTTTAAGAACACTTGCAAAAAACGCTAATTTTCATTTCAGTTCCATCTTATTAATAATATTCATACAAATTTTAGAATGCATGAAATAAAATAATACAAAATGCATAAAACTGCTTCAAAAACTAACAGCGGGTCCAATAACCTTTACTTTCAATGATGGCTGCCAGACGATGAGGCATTGACATAACTAACTCCGCACAGTACTATGTTGATAATTTCGTTGTCCAAACTGCCTTGATGCAATTTCTCAAGTCAGTTGCACTCTTCGGTCGCATAGCTGCCACATGGTCCTTCATCACAGACCATAAATTCTCGATGGGATTACCGTCCGGAGAATTTCCGGGCCATTTGAGGAGATTGACGGAATTTTAGCGCAACCAATCAGATAAGATTTTGGCGCGGTGACATGGTGCGCTATCAGCATCAGTGTTTCTGTATTAGGGATTCCATATGTAAAACGAAGTTTGTCTTGAGAACGTTGAGTACATTATACCGATTCATTGTCATTTCCTGTAGGAAGGAAAATATGCGCGCGACCGTTTGAAGACATTGAGCCCACCCGCCCACCCGCCCCCCCAACCCCTCCCCCCGATCACCCCCCCTCCCTCCCTCCCACCCTCCCCCCCCCCCGTCCCCGCTCTTACCCCCCCACGACCCACCCCACCCCCCTCCCCTCATTCCCCCCACCCAAATACCCGCCCCACCTCGACCGTTGGCCAATCCTTGCCCCCCCGCCTCCCCCACACCCCCCCCCCCCCCCCTGCTCCCCACCCTGTCCCCCCTCCCCTTCCCCACCCCTCCACCCCCCAGCCCCAACCCCCCCCCCCCCGCACCCCCCCACCGCCCGCCCCATTCCCCCCCCCCCCCTCCCCCCCCCCCCTCCCCCCTTCCACCACCCCACCCCCCCCCCCCCTACCCCCCTCCCCCCCCCCTGCCCCCCCTCCCAAACCCCCCCGTCGCCCCCCAAACCGCCACCCCCCCGGTCCCCACTCCCGCTCCAACCCTCCCACCCCCCCCCACCTTCCCCCCCTCCTAAACCCATCTTCATAGGATGCTCTTCACTAGTCTGGAGCAGACAGTAAACGTGGATGGTGCCTTGTCTTCGGAGGTTTCGGACATTGCTTATGCGATACCAAATGGTTCGAATGTTGACTCATCTGTCCATAAGTCGTTTCCAAATATTCTGTTGTGTAGTGAAGATAAGCGCCGAGCAAACTCCTAAGCGAGCTTTCGCCATTTTCGGAGTTAGTTTGGTCTTTTTTCGCAGGTCTGTAACTTTAATGACCAAACATTTATTAAAGAGTCATTCTGGAAAGAGTAGATGAAGAGGCTTGATTCAGCTAAAATGCAGCTCAGCTTTGATTTCTCGCAGCGACATTGAAGGTTTCTTCATTACCACTCTCTTCAGTATCCGTTCATCCCTCCTTGTTAGAGCTTCTGGACGACCAATTCGGGGAGAATGATTAAATGAGCCAGTCGCAGATTTCCGAATCGCCAAGTTTACTGAACATAGAGAAATTCCCAGTTGTGCTGCTATTCGACGTTGACTCATACCAGTTTCTGCTAATACTGCTGCTTGAGCTCTCACTGTAGGCAGAATGGATTTTCTTCGACCCATCGTACAGATTATCTTTCGAATGAACGAGTCTTTCCACTGCATTAGTATGTGCGGATAATGTTACTAAAAATAGGCTCTGGGCTTCCCACGATATTAATAGTAAAGAATTTCTCTCTAAACATATATATTGTGAAATGTCTCCAATAACCATGCTATATGAGAAACCCGCTTTGAAAGATTCTGCAATATATACGTTGAGATACATAATAAGATCAGAAACGATAAGTGTTCTTAAACTTTTGCAAGAGACTGTATACCTCAAGTTTCATGCCCACTCTGGAAACCAAATGGAGGTTGTTCCACATGTCCTAGGAAGTGTGAAAAAACAAATTTGAAAAAAATCTATCGAGCCCTTTTCTTTCTGCAGCTTTTTTACACTTTTTTGCTTTTTTTGCTTTCATGTTATAATAGACTTTCCTTGAAATTATGTGCCCACTCTAGAAACTAAATAGAGATTGCTTAATATATCATAGGGAGCATAAAAAAGTAAATTTGAAAATGTCTGTCGAGCCCTTTTCTTTCAGCAGCTTTTTTGCACTTTTTTGCTTTTCCACATAATTGTTCTAATACATTTTCCTTGAAGTAATGTGCCCACTCTACAAACCAAATGAAGATTGCTTCACATGTCCTAGGAAACACTTTAAATGCAAATTGAAAATAATCTGTCGAGCCCTTTTCTTTCACAGCTGGTTTCCACTTTTTCGCTTTTTTCATAAATAGTTGCTGAAATATCAAACGCTTTGTTTTAGTTTCGTGATAAATGCCGAAAAAATCATATTGAAGATTTTGTACTTCGCAAATGCTTGGATTAGGTCTTTTCAGCGAGCAGGCAAGTGAAGCAGTTTCACAATTTCTCCATAACGTGGCAAAATTTCAAAGTATCTTCGATGGACAATAATACCATAAAAATCTCTTAAAAGTTGCTTACAACAGTCATCATATCTGACTGCTTTTCTTTATTCTTGAAGTGATTGTCCTATATGTGTGCGGTAGTTCATATGAGCAAATCGGCTTACTGTCATTCTAGTTTTGATTATTCGCTATATTTGGTCATGATTATTATTATTGCTATATAGACATGTTAATATTAGGCGAATTGTTTTCAACCTCGTTTTTTCAAGGGTGAGCGATTATCATGGAACAGTGACTATTCTAGCATTCAGTTTGATGAAATACGAGGCACAAAACAACGCAGATTAAAAGTTTGAAAATGGAAAAGGTGTTAGAATGCTATCATCAAATTATTGTTTTCATCTAAACTTCCAATTTCTTTCATAGAGTAGATGCGATGCAAGCATTAATTGGCTGACAGAATTGATTAGGCATGCATGCAAAAAAAAAGGCTTCAATATCATCAGTATAGCTTGCCAGATAAAAATACATTTATCTGATCTCTATAATAGCAACTGTATGCATTTCAGCAACTATTTAGAGTTTTGTCAGAGATATGGAAAAGGTCATATAATTTCGAGGAAAGTGTGCTATGACAATTATGCAAAAAAGCGAAAAAGTGGAAACCAGCTGCTGAAAGAAAAGGGCTCGACAGATTATTTTCAATTTGCATTTAAAGTGTTTCCTAGGACATGTGAAGCAATCTTCATTTGGTTTGTAGAGTGGGCACATTACTTCAAGGAAAATGTATTAGAACAATTATGTGGAAAAGCAAAAAAGTGCAAAAAAGCTGCTGAAAGAAAAGGGCTCGACAGACATTTTCAAATTTACTTTTTTATGCTCCCTATGATATATTAAGCAATCTCTATTTAGTTTCTAGAGTGGGCACATAATTTCAAGGAAAGTCTATTATAACATGAAAGCAAAAAAAGCAAAAAAGTGTAAAAAAGCTGCAGAAAGAAAAGGGCTCGATAGATTTTTTTCAAATTTGTTTTTTCACACTTCCTAGGACATGTGGAACAACCTCCATTTGGTTTCCAGAGTGGGCATGAAACTTGAGGTATAATCCCTAAAAAACACACCGTGCTCACCTCAATAGATTTTTTCTTTTGGGGAACCGTAAAAGATATTGGTAACATGATCGGCCTACAACTTTAAATGAAATGCGCGCAGACATTATGGAGGCATTCGCAAGAATCAATTCAAACACACAGCTGTGCCAGAAAGTTTGCAATAGTGTGATAAATCACGGCCCCTCTTGTGTAGAAAACGATGGCAAGCAATTTGAATATTTGTACAATTAGTTCATTTCTGTACACACATGCATGTTTATTGAAAATAGATGCTAATTCTGATTATAGAGTATGAGTTTTTCTTTGTTTATAAGTCTCGATAAGTTTGCTTATCTAATACTCTGACTTTTGCCCTTCTCTCTCTCTCTCTCCGGAGAGAGATAAGGATAAAGGATCTTCAATGGGAAATCAACACCAATTCTTATTGATTTGATGTTGCTACAGGGTGAGTCAATTTAAATGGCCCTCTTCTATAAAGTGTTGTAGATCAGGGAAAACCCAACAAATTTTTAAAAGAGATGTATCATTAAACCCAAGAATCTCAACAGCAACTCTATGGTTGTCAAAACTACATACATATGTTAACTTTGACGAAATACAACGGTTTGAATTTGAAAAGTTTGCCTAGTTTTCCATGTTGATACATGATGTATGCAATACTTTGAAATTTTTTATAAGAAAGCTGCAAAGAAAGAAAGAAAATTATATATTTTTCAATGAAACTCATTCATATACGAGTTAGTATGTGTACAATCACTTGAACTTTCAAAAGTTAAACAGTGCACAGAAGAGGCCACAGTACAAAAATTGCCCGTTGCTGCGTTAAAGAGCAGTGATGCGAGTACAGAACCTTGAAAAACACCTGAGGTCGCATTAACGGGACTGCTTACAACTCCATTTATGCGGACACTCTGCTGACGATCGGTTAGGTAAGACGCCATCAGCGTGATAGGATTTGGTGAAAAATTACTCTTAGTAAGACGACTCAAAATAGTACCATGGTCAAGTTTATCGAAGACTTTCGCCAAATCGTAAGACCTAATCGTAACACCTAATACATCGTCAGAATGTATCGAGTAAACTATGGAGTAAACTGCTTAGGCCATCATCATACTTTTCCCTGAAACTGAATTTGTAACATTCCACATGTCTTTAACTGATTGCTTCGACTTAGCACCCCATTTGAATTTAGCCTTTGTTATTTCGGTCTTGACTTTTCTTTTAGAGCATTGTATAATAGAACGGCTTGTTATCCACGGAATTGTCAGCTTTCGACATAGGAACACATGTAATAGGGATGTTCTCATACGAACAAATATTGATAATTTCATGAAAAATGCGACATTTCTCTTCAGGAGAGTAAAACATCGAGTAGAATTCAAACCAATTTACACGTGATATAGATTCAACAAATTTACAAATGCTTGAGAAGGACAAATCAAACAACTCTTCGTCAACAGCTGAAAAAGAATGAAACAAATATAAAGCCATGTTCTCTTACAAACTGTACAATACTCAACAGACTATTGTGTATCGAAAAAATGTTGTTTATAAAATAAGCTGCAGCAAATGCAATCTATTTTATACAGACAGCACTATTAGACCACTTCATGTCCGCTTTAAAGAACACCTTTCAACTCCAACGTCATCTATTTTCCAGCACATTCATAATTGTCAAGTAGAACATACCAACATCACCATCGACATTCTGGCCTACGACAACGATGCCACTAATTTGCGATTGCGTGAGGCATTCTTCATTCATAAATTCAATCCATCCATCAATAACAACAAAATTGAACTTGACAGTCATCGTGATTTTCTTTTCTATTAACTACATTTACTTAACATATTCTACTAACATAGTTCATCATTCTTCATTTCATCACATGTCAGGTCAATGATTCTTTTGCTAATGGTGAAGATATGTAACCCAGTACAACCTGTTCATATTTACATTACTTCATACCACATCTCATTGTGAATATCATTTTCAAACTAATCTCATACATCTTAACTCCTACTAATACCAATAGAAATTCTTTTGTACCTGAAGATGATTGCCGGATAGCAGTCGAAAAGTTTTGTACATGTATAAAAGAACAAAAATGAAAGCATCTTAAACTACTCCTGCCTCTTTCGAACTACAAAGCTGAGTATTGGTTTGTTTGTTGGATTTTGCTCCACTTGATTTTATATGGAATTGACTTGATATCACATTTCAGTGACCATATGTATTGTGACAACAAAGTTTCATTTTTATATCGTATGTTGTTAAATGACTTTTTGTGATTCGGCATTCGAAGCCATGAAATTCGAATAACCATGATTTTGTAAATTGACTTCTTTCTTCTGATGATCGGTGGCATTCATGTCATCCGTGAAACGTTAAGTAATAACAATATAAATGATGTAGCTGAAATTTGATTATATTATCAAAGATCTATTCTCCTACAATATTGAGCACTATTATCATTGGAGTTGGAACAAAGAAATCGTCAATATATGATAATACTGACAGTCAATGGTCAATATAATAATATTATATTATAATTATGCCTAATAATATTTGGCAGACGAGTACAAATATTTAAGGCATCATTATAAATGTCCCATGTCAATCATTGATTAAGTTTGATATGAACAATTGCTGCTGTTGATCCCTCTGATTCATAAATCCCCTCAAAATTCCTGTTCATAGAATAAAAAATAAACCATATCAATTTTTAAGCCTTTCATAAAACTGCACTCCATAAAAAAGTAGTGCAGGATTATAGGTTTCATAAAAAGAAAACAAGCTAAAGAGATTCTATCCAACTTTTAATAATTAATGCAAAATGAAATGCTATTTCATATATTTGGTCATAAAAAGGGTAGCGATTACATTTCATTATTGTCCAAATGATAATTTAATTCCATTCTTCTCCACAAAGACAATGTGTTTGGGTTTTACATTCTTATAACCACTTTAATGTGAGTATTAAGTGATCAATTTAGAATACTATTGAAAAGACCTCAGAGCGGAATGGAACGGCTTCTCATAATCAATATTTTCACAATATCATGGTACTTAAATATCAATAGGCCTATTGTCTTCAATCTGAGGTTTACCTATTGATTCGTATAATCAAAAATGCATTTCCTGCATGAAGGATCTTTCAATACCAACTGATGATCATGGTAATTCAGAAGTCATCAATCTGTTACAGAAAGAGATTCTACATATTTCATACAAACAAATCATATTCCACCAGAATCTAATTGTCTTGCATATCTTTTCTACACAATATTTTTCAACATCAACTTTGAAATAGCGTTTGTTACAAATGCCTAGAGTTCTTCTCTGGTTCTTTGTGAATGATGTCTCACCAACAAAGAAACAAACGAAAGTGATATTGTGCTTTATTGCAATAGCAGTATATCAGTTTAATATGTAATATCTATCAAGGGGAAGCGTTTCTCAGTTCACACCAACTAAACGTTTTCAAGTACTATTGTGCTATAAATGCTACTTATCGATACTAGTCATATAATGTTCACATCATACAATAAAAAATGTGCAAAATCAACATTGGCCAATTTATACCGCTTCAACAATCGGTTGCCTGATCAAATGTCTTCTACAAGTAATTGAGCATGTTTCTGAGTCTCAGCATCAATTTGGAGTCAAAACTGGCATTTAGAAAAAGCTAGACCAGCTTGAAAACAGCCATTTTAGGCATTTTTTGAAAAATCACGCTTTTTTGAACGCCTGGTGTAGTTTTCTGTATTCTGGGTACCGCTTAAGATCACAGATGTGAAACACACTGATATGCACCAACACAATTATCATAGTTATTACGGGTAACAAGAATATAGAAAGTTGTCAGATTAGTTTCAATGTTTTGTGTTTTTTCGCAGACCACATTTTTTCACCATCTTTGTAACCTTGTAGCTCCGTTCTAGATGCCAGTTACCCATTGAAATTTATACAAGAATTCCTTTATACCAAGCTAGTGATGCATGCAAAGTTTGGTTGAGTAAAGAATATACAGAAAAAAGTTACAGCTTCGTGAAAATTCAAATTTTGAGAAATGCCAATTTTCAAAAATCCAAATTTTTGAGAACTATCAAATTTCTAAAAATAGCTCTAGATCCCGCTATATTCAAAATTGGAAGCTAATATTTCAGATTTAGCGCTTTTTTATGTATGGCAAACATGCATCCAAGAATGAGTGAAATCGATTAGAGGCCTTCGAAGCCATGAAATTTGTATAACCATGATTTTGTAAATTGACTTCCTCTGATGTTCGGTGGCATTCATGTCATCCGTGAAACGTTAAGTAATAGCAATATAAAGATGTAGCTGAAATTTGATTTTATTATCAAAGCTCTATTCACCTACAATATTGAGCACTATTAACCCATTAACACGCGATGGGTGTCACAACACCCATTTGCAACTATGTACTAAAACTGATGTAGCAATTTATTATTTAGTCACATTGAAAAACTAGAAGTGCCAGGTGAAAGCCCTTGATGCGAGCTTTCATTTGAGCACCCTATTGTATATTCCAAAATTAGAAATGGATGAACGGCACGTGATTCAAAATCAGGTGATTTGGAATTTTGTCATTTGTGGCGAAAATGAAAAGAAAAGCAAAGATAGAGAGAGGCATTAGAAAGGTAAATTAAAATTCTTCTCTCGGATTAAGAATATTTGATGATAGACTATCGGATACGTAGTAGTTAATAGTTTCTGAATAATTTAGTATTGTAGTTATTGACCCACTAAGTTGTATGGGTGTTGTAACACCCATTGTGCGTTCGTGTGAACTTTCCATCGTAAAGCCATTGTATGTTGACTTAAGTATGATACTCTGAATATTATTAGGGAATAATTTATCTAGCATCTTGCGAATATCACATTATCGGTAATCAATTTATCATCAATTGCACACTATTCTAATCAATTAGGACGTCGGTTGAATGCATGGTTATACTACTGATTACAGAATTATCTAACGTACGTGGATCAAGTTATTTATAAAATCTGTATGCTTATTTGAACTGTGGGAATGTCGATCAAAGTACATCAAGCGACATCACAAGCGATTCGTTTTGAATAGGTTCGAAAAAATATTCCTCAGTTTTCACTTTTTAGATCCACTGACGAAGCCGAATGCAGATAAGTTCATGAAAATTCGTTTACTTCTTACAATGCAAGTTTATTAATCATATGCCGAAAATCCACTCATTTTCTGTAGATGAGAGCATGGTCCCGTACTACGGGCGGCACAGTTGCAAGGAGTTCATGCGTGGAAAACCCATAAGATTTGGTTTCAGAGAATGGGCACCATGTATACTACCTCATGTTGCGCTTGTCGATTAGAGCCACATCCTGGACGAGCTGAGAAAAAAAACAAATGAATACGATTTGGGTGCTAGCTCAAATGTTGTATATTTCTTCTGCAAGAAACTGCAAGAAATATAGACTCTGAATCATTCAAATGTGAGTGTAATCTTCCTGGTCTCTATTGATCACATCAAGGTTGATTGTGGCTAAAACGCTGTAGCGGCTGGTACTGTCAGCTGATAAATCATATGTTATCAGCAATCCAGTGAAGACACTCTCGACGAAAATTCGTGAATTATTGATTTTTTGGTCACGTGATCATTGACGTCGAAAGGTGTGTCACATTACCCTTGACTGCCTGAAACCGCATCGAAATGTCTGAAAGCAAGAACAAAAGTTCTTATTCATTTGCGGACGTTCGCAGAATGTCTGCAACGCAGCTCGGCAAGTTGACAAAAGATCAACTGAATGCTGCATTAAAGGATGCGATTGATCAGTATGATCACACTGAATCAAGTACACGTACAAACTCACCTTCTCAAACAACTGCTGTTATGTCTGCTGAGATGCTTTCCTCGACTCTTGACAAATATATTCAGCCTTTGACTGTTCAGCTATCATACATTATGGAAAGCAACAGACAATTGCAGCTGAAGTATGATGAACTGAAAATTAACTTTGAATCCATTTCAGCTTGCATTTCAGCTCCTCCTGCAAGCCCTGCCATTGATGATGTAGTGCAGGAAGTAGAGCAGAGAATAAATAAACGAAATAACATCATCATTTCAGGCAGTGAGGAGAAACGAGAAGGTTCACTTGAAGTGAGAAAAATGAACGACAAAGCGCAGGTTGAAAGTTTGTTGTCGAACTTAGATGAGAACATTTATGACTATTGCGATGATACAGACTACACCGTTCAACGTATAGGAAAACTGAAAGACTCGGGCTCCCGTCTCTTGAAAGTGTCCTTCACCAGCTTCAACATCAAACACAATCGGTGATGCAAAAGGCCAGGCTTCTGCGAAATTTACCCCAATATGAGAACGTCTACATAAATAATGACCTTACGAAATTACAGCAGCATGAACGGAAACTTTTGAGAGAAGAACTGAAAGAACGCAGGAAAAACGGTGAAGACGTCGTTATCTATAAAGGAAGTGTTGTGTTGAAGAAGAATATCTCGCATTTTCGGTAGATGTTTTACCAAGTAGAGACATACGCGCATATCCGACGATTTATTTATCAAATATACAATCAATGTGTTCGAAGTTCGATGAAATTTGTGCTTTTACTTCTGTTGAGAAGCCTCACATAACTGCTCTGACAGAGTCTTGGCTTACCAACCGTGTTAATGACCCCCAAATCACCATACCATCTTATTCAAATCCCTTCCGTTGTGATCGAAATGATGGACGTTGAGGAGGTGGAGTCTGCATATATGTCAGACAAGATGTCACAGCTTTTGAAATAATTTCAACTTTGCCTCGTCCACCAGCTATTGAATGCATTTGGCTGATGCTGCCGAAGACCAAGGTAGTATTGCTGGTTGTGTATATTCCTCCTAATCAAACGGTTAACATGTGGCAGATTATTCAAGATTATTTGTACGCAAATATTGAGCGAATTTCACAAGATTATCCTGATAGCAGATTCATTGTCGCAGGTGATCTAAACCGATTTCCCGATAACTTCCTTGAAACTCATTTCGGCCTTCTGAATGTCGTCAACGAGCCTACAAGAGGAGATGAAATTCTTGATATATGTTTCATGCACCGCACCTTATTGGATCACTACAAAAGACCAGAAATTGTGCCCAACTTTGGAAATGGTGATCACAAGAATGTATACATCAAGGCAATTGATGCTGCCGCTTGGAATGCCGAGTGTAAGAGACTGCTAGACCTCAGACACCATAGTGTATCTACTTTTCGAAGTAATATTTCTGCTATTAATTGGCAGAACTTCTATCGGCAAAGTTCAAGCGTCCAAGAAAAATGTGACTCTTTTTATTCAATTATGAAAGGAGAAATGAGCGATATTCCTGTCACTTATGTTAAATTATCCCCAAATGATAAACCTTGGATGACCCCATTGATTAAGCACTTGGTGAATTTGCGATATGAGGCATACCGATTAAGGAACTTTGTACTTTACTACAATTATAAAGAAAAAGTAAAGATTGAGATCGAAAATGCTAAATCAAAGTGGTGCAACAAGATCAAAAACATGACAGGGAATGTTTGGAACGTTGTTAAGGCTCACAATTAAAAAAGAAACGAATCAAAATTACGAAATCTTGTTTCATCTTTTCCTACTGAATTTCTTGCTGCAGAAAAGATCAATGCTAGTCTATCCAGCCATTTTTCCCTGCCTCTGAATGTGGAGGAAAAAGACGACCTTATTGACCTATATGGCCCGCTCCAATATGGCTTTCGTCCCAATTCATCCACTTGTCTGGCCAACATCAGAATTCATGATTATGCAACTGAATCCCTAGAAAAACCCAGTGTTGAAGGAGTGTGATAGTTTCGTTTGATTTTTCCCATGCTTTTGATGCCATCTCTCATCGGAAAATTATCGAATCTCTGAGGAAAAGTGACAAGCTCCCAGTAAAATTTGACAAATGGGTTGAAGACTATTTGCAAGATCGCGAACAATACACGTGTTTGAATGATACATGTAGTTCCTCAAGTAACGTACTTTCTGGTGTACCTCAAGGTAGTATTTTGGGGCCATACTTGTTTGGAGTTTTTATTGGCTCCCTTGGTCCGATTCATGCTAAAACGTGCATGGTCAAATATGCCGATGATCTGGTTTTGGTAATGCCGTATGAACGAACTTTATCTGATCCTGATTGTATAATACATGAAGAAATCGAGAATGTGAAGAAGTGGTCCATGGAGCAAAATTTGAAGCTTAACACCAATAAATCTAAGTTCATGTACATTAGAAAATCGAGCGGAACATGATCCCCAACAATGGAATTGACCCAATGCCAGAGCATGAAGATTCTTGGTCTAACCTACAGCAGTTCGTTGAAATGGTCTACCCACATCAATACGGTATGCAAGAAGGCAAGTCAGCGCATTTACTTACTTAGAAGTCTGCGAAAATATTTATCAAAGAGAGAACTCGTGATGGTCTACAACAACTTTATTAGATCAATTCTTGAGTACAATGCACCAGTATTCGTTGGACTGAATAAAGAAGATGCACTGGCTCTTGAAAGATTACAAAGACGTTGTCACCGTGTCATCTGTGGAGCTGATTGCGGTTGCTTCTTGTTTGAGCATCTCAGTGTTCGACGAACAAATAGCGCTTTGAAACTTTTTGTGAAGACTCAACAAACGGATAACCTACTACATGAGTGTTTCCCGGCATTTCTTCAAAACCATTCTACAAAATTGTTGATGCCAATTTTGCGAACAGACCGACGATCAATGTCTTTCTTCCCCCTCTGCATTAAAGAATACAACCAAAGGTATGAGTAGAGAACTGACTAGCTTGTGTCCATCAAGACCAACCTGACATGCATGTGTATCTTAATTTTTGATTATGCCTTCCTTTTATTTGTAATGATGATTTCCATTCAACAAATATATACAGATATTATAACAATGAACAATTACTTCACGTCACTCGTTCTGCTAAATCGAAGAAAGGAAGATTTCGGCTTTTGTGTGACAGGAACGATCAGGAAAAAAAGAATAACATGAAATCCATTTGATGAGACAGCTCATAATACAGGTTATTCTGAAAGTTTCAAATGCAGTGATCTTGCCAAATATCAAAGTTACAACGTGGACGGACAATAAGCCCGTTATCATTGCATCAACTGAATTTGGAAAATACGGCACAACGGTGCAAGAAATGTCAATCGAAAACATCGTTTATTTGTGTCACTTGCAATGATCATCTTCATCCGAAAGATTGCCTTGAACAGTTTCATCAATAGAAAATTTTGAAGAAAAGATAATTTTTTCATAAAACAGGCATTTTGTTCACACCAACGCACAATGGGTGCTGTAGCATCCATGCTGTTTTGAAGCTCATAGACATCAATATGATATCAAAATTGATATTTGACATAAGTAGGGGTCTCACATCACATATCCAACCAGAAAAATGATTTATCCGTAATTTTTCTGGTAGTGTGCGTTAATGGGTTAACACTGAAGTTTAGCAGTGAAGTCATCAGCATGTAATAATGATATGAATATATGATAGCAAGATAATGTAATATAGGGAATATGAAGGAATTGTTTCTTCATTCTTACAGGTAATACATGTATGTTGACAAAATCAAACGCTTATCTGCATGCAATTCGACAAGCAAGTTTCCATAAACCAGAGATGCAGAATTGGCTTTTCCAAGACTCACCTTCGCACCCGTCTCAAATATAGAGAAGAAGATAAAAGGCCGTCCCCGCCTCCACAGCCTTCAGTAGGACCGTAGAACTAGCTTTTCCAACAGCCGGATTCACTTCCGAGGAAAAAGGCCGCTTCCGACCACCTCCGCATCTACAGCCCTGCGTAATACACACTCACATAGTGAACGAACGAACTGAGCGGCTTAACGTAATTCAAGATGAACTACGAACTGAGTGAACAAAGAGAAAAGTCAAATGAAAAAGTAATGTGTCTCGTTTGAATGCATTTCCATCTACACTGAAACGGTGATTGAATATCAAAATGAATCTCAAATTTGATGATACATGCTGAGAGCTATTATTTCTGCTTTGATATTCTTGATGGAAAGAATGGCTTGATAAGGAGAGCTAAAGTTGACTGCAATATAATGAACTGTTCATTGTAATTATCTCTCTGAACAAGCAACCAATACTGTATTTCTAATAATTAAAATGATATTTCAATTTAATTTGATATAATTATACTTGAAATTGCTGCAAGAAGGTGTAACAATTAAGTTTGATATTTTTATTGAATTATTCTTTGACTATAGAAATTGTTATTACTGCGAATGTCACAGTTCAGAAAATTGATTTTCATAATCAGTTTTGTTGACCTCTGCTCCGATTGCGTTAAGAACCATCGTGTGACCAGATTTTCAATTCACATCTGTGACCAAGATAATAAAGGCACATCTGGTAGACAAGGACAATGTTAAAGAGATCAGTCAAAAAAGTAGAGCCGATCATGAAAAAGGAACACCCATTTTATGTCGAGCTTAAATCAATTCCAATGCTTTCCTATCGTGCCACACAACAACATGTCACGCATCATTCGAGAGCTAATTGCATTCTCAGCCTCAAAATGAGCTAAAATAGACTTGTACACGCTATTGCATTGCTCAAAGTATGAAAATCGCTGAATTTACAAACCACAATTTTTCAATAAGAAATCATGTGAGTATGATAAGGAATCCGGCACGGGGAGAACAACCACTTTCTGAGTGTTCTTTTGATATCTGCACTGGTCATCAAAATGTGTAATGGTGACGTGGTGATAAATTAGTGATATCTTGAAGTCATCACAATCTCATGACTCTTTTGTCTGAAAATGCTAAATTCCCACTTTTTCATCAAAAATGTTCATACGTGGTAACTTCAGAATCTTTGCGATGAAAGGAATATGAATATGTAAGTCAAATTCAAATAAGTTCAATAGTTCCTTTCAAACTTCGTCAGCACTTTTTTCTCATAACCGCTGAAGTGCGCAAACAAGCAAAGTAAACAATCTACAGTCGCTGTGAGAGAACAAAGACTTGCCTTCACTAATGGTTTTGTTTCAAACGTTCATTCACCTTATATATTATTTCATCATATTCCGTCTGTTAACGGCGGATGACTGATGACTTCTGACAAACGCTCTCAAGTTTTCTGTGATGAGACGTTTAATTTTTCTAATTTTTCTATCTTATTAAGTTAAAAAATGTAATTTTTAAAAAATCTATAAATCTTTCTCTATTTTTCAATTTTTCTATTTCAAAACGCACTGGGTTTAAGTTTTCACTGCCAATTTTAGAAAGTGTCTGTTTAACCCTTTCACTACGAGTTCTTTTTGTCTGTGGAGCGGACGATGGAAGCTTCTGTCCTAGATGCAATCAGCAGTATGTTTGCGCTCAGAGCGGAAGACGGAAGAATCCGTCGTTACTATCTGTTTCATGCAACGCGGAGGACAGATGCTTCCCTCCTCTTCCACTCGTATTTCTATTATGTTTGAAGATAAACCCGTGACAGAGCTAAGCCTCAATTAAAATCGCTTTGATGTTCCCTCAGGGCAAAAGTAGATATCTTTCTCTATCAATTAGTTTTTGAATTTTTGAAATCAGTCGAATAGAAGTTTATTAGGAGGATAAGAAGCTTTGTCAATGAAATCGTGTCCAGTTTTCACTTTCGAAGGAACGCAGCGGTTCAACAATTCGCAATGAATCATAATGTTGACTTAGATTCCGACGACATCTCTGATGATGAGACCACGAGGGAGAGGAAGATGACGTTGTGGATGAGATCAACTTTCAATCTGAAGATTTGACAAGCGTCAATGTGCAGAGTGACAGGTAACCTGCGACAGACTCCACTTTCTTCGCCCTACATGAACTTCACCCCAAGTATGACGACGTGGGAGTTATACATGCGAGTTATACATGTATAAGAGAGTTAAATAGAAATGTACAGAATGGGATAAATAATTCCGCCCTCCTTCGTGTTCGAGATAAAAATTGCTCGAAATGTCTCGAGTACACCAGACGTCTAGGCATGAGATGATGCAGACTGTTGTGAGGGTGTGCGCCCTCCTGAAACACCTTCAAAGCCCGCATCGATGCACTCACGCTGGCACTCGCTTCCACAGATTATGCGATGGCATTGTCTTTTCAATTTGAGTAGCCTGTCGCTATTCTTTTTGTTCAAGCCGATGAATACCGGAGAATTGTATTCAAGCACATATCTAATATACCCGTTGTAGATCACAATAAGTTTGGATTTGGAGATGCCAGCTTCCTTCAGACGCCTCAGGACATAAATTCTTCTGCTTGCACTCCAGTTGTATGGCAATCCCAATTGAGTGACTCATTGAAAATGACACCTAAATACTTGAGTTTACCAACGAAGTCTATTAGCACGGAGTGAAGAGGTAAGTGTCCTGATAAACTTGCTTTCCGAACCATCATGCATTTGGTCTTTTCTTTGTTTAGCGCTTAACCGTGTGATTGAGACCAGTAAAGCATGCTGTCAATCGCGGAGGAGATGACAAGGTCAGAATCTGTATTTCTTGAGACCGGTATCGACACGAGGACATCATCAGGAAATCGTCAGATGAAGACTTTAAGGAACCCATCTGTGCTGAGAATAATAAAGGAGCAATTGAGGATCCTTGTGGTACCCCTGAAGTCATTTTGTGAAATGCACTGAAGACGACATTCTGAAGGCTGATTCGAAAATACCGGTTGCGTAAAAACGAATTGACCCAATGGATGAAGTCACCAGGGAATGTTCCTTTCTGTAGGGTGTTCAATAATGCACAGTGGTCAATTCCACACCGTGTGTTCTTTAGGGGTTATACCTCAAGTTTCATGCCCATTCTGGAAACCAAATGGAGGTTGTTCCACATGTCCTAGGAAGTGTAAAACTCAAATTTGAAAAAAATCTATCAAGCCCTTTTCTTTCTGCAGCTTTTTTACACTTTTTTGCTTTTTTTGCTTTCATGTTATAATAGACTTTCCTTGAAATTATGTGCCCACTCTAGAAACTAAATGGAGATTGCTTAATATATCATAGGAAGTATAAAAAAGTAAATTTGAAAAATTTCTGCCGAGCCCTTTCCTTTCAGCAGCTTTTTTGCACTTTTTTGCTTTTCCACATAATTGCTCTAATACATTTTCCTTGAAGTAGTGTGCCCACTCTACAAACCAAATGCAGATTGCTTCACATGTCCTAGGAAATACTTTAAATGCAAATTGAAAATAATCTGTCGAGCCCTTTTCTTTCAGCAGCTGGTTTCCACTTCTTCGCTTTTTTGCATAATTGTCATAGCACGCTTTTCTCGAAATTATATGACCTTGTCCATGTCTCTGACATAAATAGTTGCTGAAATATCAAATATGTAGCTAGTTATTGATGATCTTTCAATGAAGGGAACCATATTTGACATTAGGATTCATTGTTCGATTGCTATGATCTCCGCTTTGGTTTAGTTTCGTGATCATATTGAAGATTTTTGTACTTCGCAAATGCTTGGATTAGGTCTTTTCAGCGAGCAGGCAAGTGAAGCAGTTCATCACAATTTTTCCATAACGTGGCAAAATTTCAAAGTATCTTCGATGGACAATCCAGAATACCAAAAAGAGCTCTTAAAAGCTGTGTGCACTTACAACAGTCATCATATTCGACTGCTTTTCTTTATTCTTGAAGTGATTGTCCTATATGTGTGCGGTAGTTCATATGAGCAAATCGGCTTACTGTCATTCTAATTTTGATTATTCGCTATATTTGGTCAATCTTGTTATTATTGCTATATAGACATGTTAATATTAGGGGAATTTTTTTCAAGGGTGAGCGATTATCATGGAAATATAAGCCATGCATTAGCTTATAGCAGCACAACACAGTGACTATTCTTATAGGGTTCTAGCATTCAGTTTTGTCGATGAAATACGAGGCATAAGACAACGCAAATTAAAAGTTTCAAAATGGAAAAGGTGTTAGAATGCTATCATCAAATTAGTGTTTTCATCTAAACTTCCAATTGTTTTTTCATAGACTAGATACGATGCAAGCATTAATTGGCCTACAGAATTGATTAGGCATGCATGCAAAAGGAGTAAAACAGCTTCAATATCATCAGTATAGCTTACCAGATAAAAATACATTTATCTGATCTCTATAATCATATAAGCAACTACATGCATTTCAGCAACTATTTACAGTTTTGTCAGAGACATGGACAAGGTCATATAATTTCGAGAAAAGCGTGCTATGACAATTATGCAAAAAAGCGAAGAAGTGGAAACCAGCTGCTGAAAGAAAAGGGCTCGACAGATTATTTTCAATTTGCATTTAAAGTATTTCCTAGGACATGTGAAGCAATCTGCATTTGGTTTGTAGAGTGGGCACACTACTTCAAGGAAAATGTATTAGAGCAATTATGTGGAAAAGCAAAAAAGTGCAAAAAAGCTGCTGAAAGGAAAGGGCTCGGCAGAAATTTTTCAAATTTACTTTTTTATACTTCCTATGATATATTAAGCAATCTCCATTTAGTTTCTAGAGTGGGCACATAATTTCAAGGAAAGTCTATTATAACATGAAAGCAAAAAAAGCAAAAAAGTGTAAAAAAGCTGCAGAAAGAAAAGGGCTCGATAGATTTTTTTCAAATTTGTTTTTTACACTTCCTAGGACATGTGGAACAACCTCCATTTGGTTTCCAGAGTGGGCATGACACTTGAGGTATAACCCCTAAAGAACACACCGTGTCCATCAAACACTTTCGAAAGGAGCACATGTTGATAAGTTGCTTCTCGGAGAAAAAACAATCTGGAAAGAAGAACATTGCGATATTGGACATGATGGCTGAAGCAAGAGAAGTGGAGAAGACTGTCATGAAAAAAGGAGGATCGATTAACAAAGTCACACGACCTTCGTCTGAGTCCTACAACTTGTACATGGCAGCTGTCGACCAAGCGGATCCTTATGATATTACCCGAAAGTCTCTGAACTGTGCTCGTAAAACTGGAATTCACCTGTTGCATCGATTGGTATTGAACGCTTTCAATTTATACAAGCAATCAAACGACGATCTTACTCTCTTGTCATTCACCTTGACTAATGCAAGACACCTTTTTGATTCCATTGGGATTGGCCGAAAGGCTAGACCAAAAGGGGGAAGACCTCCCATCTTGAAAGAAATCATCGAAAACCACGTTCCCAAGAAGATACCGCCATCAGAAAAGAAAACAAACACATCTCTCCAAAGCCGTGTTTGCACCTCGAAAGGAAATCGAAAAGAAACTCGACTCTTTTGTGACTCTTGCTCATGCAAACCTCCTTTGTGTTCCATTCCTTGCTTCAACATTTATCACAGCTGCAAGTGACATTGCGTTACCTCGTGTTTTAAACATGTAAATGTTTAAAATGTTTATTTTTGTTTTTTTTATGTTTGTTATTGTTGAACAATAAATGTTCATCTTTGTTATGATAAAATTACTTTCCCACCACGGTGGTCCAGAATGACCTGATAAATAAAAAAATTAGAACCAACACAAATTCTATACCGTTCGAAAGCTTAGTGATAGACAATTCTTTTAGTCCTAATTTTAAAAAAATCTGTCGACGTCTTTATGAGTAGTATGAGGAAACGTATTTTCGTATTTAGTGAGTAATATGTCATGAACATATCAGTTTAATCATAAGTGTACAATAATTGATATTTGAATCTTATTGAATCATAAAAGAATGATAATATTGTCAAATTGACCGGCATTTTTAATGAGTAGTGAGGTAAGTATTCGCTTTTACTTTTTGCATTGAGAAATCAAATTGTTCTATACATTACCGATAATTTTGTCGGAAAACATAATAGATATACCGCCATCAATTCTTCCTCGTTTATTTTTCACACTAGAACATTATTCAAAATGAGTTGCCATTTATCGAAAGAAATTGCAACATATGTATATGCATGCAACTGTCGAAACTTGCTTATTCGTTTTCTATTCTATTTCTGCACATTGATTATCACATGCGTTTTTCTTCACATATTTCCAGATTACCTTTAACTTTGAGCTTTAGTGACATTGTTATATTTCTATGCTTGATTGATGTGTAATAAGACCATAGAGATCTAAGTAACGGAGCGTAAGAACAGAATTAACAGCAGTTTGCTTAGAACTTCATACGTGCATAAACTCAGTTCAACTTTAAATATCTTGAATCACTGTAACATAGCGATCGACTTGCATAGTTATAAATATATTTGCACATCTACGCTACAATAATCTGCATCGAACTCTACTTCGCTACGCCAAATCACGCGAGATCTCATAATGAATGTGGGACCGCCATTTGCCTTTTATGTTTTTCGAAGACAAAGGTAATGCGCAACATTTCATTTTCTGTGCGTGAGATTATCCAACAACATATTATCAAGTTCGACGATTTCGACGATTTGAGATATCCGTCAGCACTCTGCAGTAATTGTTACATCATCGTATCTGAGTATAGGAATAACAATTTTACCCGCAAAATTCGTTTGTTTGACCATTCTAAACTGACCAGAATTCGTCTTACAAGAAGTGCAGACAAATGCATGTGTTTGGTTTGTGACACAGCTAGAGCATCGACTACTTCGAATTTCGCCGTATCTACTTCTGTCATACAGAAGAAAAAACCTGGTCCGGTCCCCTCCAATTCTCCAGTTCCCTTGATAATAACCTTGTGTACGCACTGTTTCTCCGAGCTGGCTCGAGGTAAGCCACACAAGTGCACTAGAACTCAGAAGCATGCCAACCTGCTTACCTATGCAACAAGCTCAGATAACAAACCCAGTTGTGGAGAAAGTTTAGCTTCATCAATAATCGCTCGAAAACTAAAGATTCAAGTGGAGGTGGCCACAACTCATGTGTTCTGTCTGCGAAAAGGGGAAGACGTTGATCTATAGAAATTTCTTCGAAAACATCGGCGAAAAAAGTATCAGCTGAGGACTTCCATCAAATCAAGATTGATCTAAATCTGTCGACTAATCAAACCAAGACTCTTGATAAGCATATCCGCTCATCCTTTGGTACTCGCAATGTGACGGAGCCATACATCAGAGAAAAGCTGCAACTGAAAGCGCATTGACTGGATGACCTCTTTAGTTGCGAGTTTCGGGATTTTGATTATTCCTCTAATGCCTCAAATGCCAAATCTTCAATGCCATTCAAATCCAATCTTCCAGTCATCCTCTGTAGTGATGTAGATGAATTGAAACATCGTGTTGCATTCCATAGACTTTGAGTCCATCATTGGCATCGATTCCGGAGGAGGATTTCTCAAAGTTTGCTTGACTTTTCGCTCACCTTCGGCCATACCAACGAGAAGGTACGATGGTGATGCTGATACTGTGGTGAGAAGCAAATTATCCGACGGTGTGGCATCCAAAAACTTGAAAGATACAAGTGTGAAGAAGTTGTTTATGTTAGCAGTTGTCCCCACGGCCCAAGAAACCTACAGAAATATGCTCATACTTTGGGATCTTCTCAAATTTACTTCACTGCGCTCTCTTTCTCCGTATACGTTTTGCATGGACCTCAAATTACCAAATATAACTCTTGGATTGATATCGCATGCATCTTTACATCCATGTTCATGGTGCAATTCGGAGAAAGACAAATTACATTGTGAGGCGATGCTGCGTACTTTAGGCAGCATCCGAAGGCAATATTGGAGACTTACAGAAAGCGTACAACCAGAGCCAAGGAATTTGGCAACTGCATCCATGCACCCTTGTTCAAATTTGCCGACGACACGCTTGTTTTGGATATAATGCCCCCACCTGAACTCCATCTGATGCTCGGTACTGTAAACTTCCTGTACTCGAACTTAGAAAAGGTCTGGGCAGATGCCATTCAATGACCTTAATGTCTCTTTATCGAAAGAGAAGCAATACATGGAGGAAGCTTTGCCGGAAATGCATGCAGAAAATTGCTGAAAAATGTTGATGAACTTGAAAAAATCATTCCAGCAGAACACAAGCTATTTGTTGAAGCATTTCGGTCATTCAACGATGTAATTGTGAGTTGTTTTGGTAAATCTCTGCACCGCAACTACAAGTCAAAAATCGAATCTTTTCTCGGAAAGTTTATGCAGCTTGGATTGAGAATTACTCCTAAGATCCATGCAATATTTTTCCATGTCAGCGAGTTTTGCGATACTAAGCAGTCTGGACTGGGAAATTGGTCTGAGCAGGCTTTCGAGTCCGTTCATCCGGATTTGTCTAGAAACTGGGAGAAATACAATGTTCCCGCATCGCACGAAAAGTTTTCGGCTTCTTCGAACTGTTCAGGAATATAATTCGAATCATTTCTGATTCCATTTTCAATGTTTGATATGATGCTTTATTTATGATGTTCAATATTTTCGATATGAAATTTGCTAAATTTCATATAAATGTGAAGTTATAAACTTATGCGTTTTAGCTATATCGCTCTACATGGATTTGGTGTGAAACTGAGTAACCAGAGTGAAACTGGTTAATTTGCTGTTAATGAGCATCAATTATTAAGGCAAAAATTGCTAACTTAATGTTGAAATCTATGGATCACTGTACTCATTATGTTTACTCTCACTATTATGCTTTCCGACAAAATTATCGGAAATGTATAGAACAATTTGATTTCTCAATGCAAAAAGTAAAAGCGAATACTTATCACACTACTCATTAAAAATGCCGGTCAATTTGACAATATTATCATTCTTTTATGATTCAATAAGATTCAAATATCAATTATTGTACACTTATGAGATACAATTTTACTATAAATATATCATTCAAACTGATATGTACATGACATATATTACTCACTAAATACGAAAATGCGTTTCCTCATACTACTCATAAAGACATCGACAGATTTTTTTAAAATTAGGACTAAAAGAATTGTCTATCACTAAGCTTTCGGACGGTATAGAATTTGTGTCGGTTCTAATTTTTTCATTAATTAGGTCATTCTGGACCACCGTGCCACTGATAAGACTTCTTTCATAATACTTTTTGCATATTTGAAGAGAATCAAATGCTTACATAGAAAACAGAAAAACAGGCGAATGTAGTCGTAGAATTTGTGCTTGCGAACAACCCGTACACACGAGAATGGGGAGCTTCAAATACCAGTGCTGAGCACAACGTTTGTACGACGGAAACTTACGATTTAGGGAATTTTTACCAGCAACCCAGTGAAAAAAAATATGCTTTGTGCTAGCATTTTACTAGCATTTGATGCTAGCATAATGCTGGCATTGTGCCCACCTTAATTCTTCAGCATAACAATGCCGACATAATGCTAGCATCGTGGTGCGTTTACAATGCTAGCACATGATGCCTCTAATATGCTTGCCCAACCAAGTATATCCCGGTTTGAAAGTATATGCCGCCAATCAAAACAGCAGAAGTAAAACATATCAGTATATAATATCGTAACAACTTATGTTAAATGAGTACAAAGTTGACATATACTACGTATATGCCGTCCATCATAACAATTGTGAAGTAAAACATAATCGGTAAATGTTATCATAACAGTTCATGTTTAAATGCGTACAAACTTGACATATACTACGCAAAGGAAAATGACAATAAATGTGAATAAAACCAAATGTATGACTCTTTCTAAGCGTTTTGATCCCACCAGATGTACTAATATTGTTATCAATGATGAAGTCATAGAGGAAGTTGTAAATTTGAAAATCCTCGGTGTTTTCTTTAGTGCTAATTTGACATGGGACTCTCATGTCTCGTTTTTATACAAAAAATGCTGTAGTATTATGTCCATTGTAAAGCGTCTGAAGATCAGTTGTAATGAAGATCATGTTGTGTGGCAGGCATACATGGGTCTTGTTTTTTCTCGTTTATCATTTTGTTGGCCCATTGTATGTGATATGAAAATGAAACACTTTTGCAAATTTGAACGTCTGGATCGTTTGGCCAAACGTTGGTGCAGCATATACAACAAGCCATCCCTAAGACAAATGTTAGATCGTGTTTGCGTTAAACTCATCCGCAAAGTGTCTCATCATCGTGACACTCATCGCCTGTCCTCCTTTTTCAACGTCCGTCAACATATCAGCAAAGTTAGACATCAAAGGCAACTGACAGCTCCTCTGCGGAAACCATCTTATTACACCAACTCCTTTGTCAGATTTTCACAGTTTACATGACTTTGCAGTCATAACCATGTACCGCTCTATGTATTTTGGTTTCAATAAAGCATTATTATTATTAAAGGAAAAATAATACAACTAGACCAAAGTTACATACTTAGAAGACCAATTGTGAATCAAAGATAGTGACACCAACATAGATATATTTACAAAAAGTTTATAGAATAATTAATTGTATAATTTCTGTAACAGAATGTTTAGGAGTATTTTTTACAATAGATAGGATTTGGTTGCCGCAAGGCTTTTAGTATTATTTATTATTACTATTATATAATAGGGTCAGTTTTCTTCAGATAAAGTAATTTAAGTACTGAATTTGAGGACAATGCGGAGGAAATGCAGAAATTTAGTAGAAATATATATTCAACTTGCTTCCCTCTTTGATGGCTTGTAAAATAGGCTTCGAGAAAGCTCGAGAAGCAGCAAATCATCTGTTAATTTCTGTAGTAAATTTTCGTCTGAAGAATATTAACCACATTTCAAAATATCATACATGTACCAAAAACTAGATAAATGGATTATAAAATATATACAGAATACGACTAAGATATGTACACGATAAAATGAAATGCATTTCATATCAATGGGAAAACAACAAGTTCGTCCTCCACTGGGAAACCGAAAGCTTTATTACTTGGCTTTCCTGTAACAATTCGTCTCGTCAAAGAATAGAATCCTATCCCAAGAGTGCGGGAGGGATAAGGATATGAAAACAAGTCATGTCTGAAAGTCATTTCTGTACCTTGGACAGCATCATTATGAAAAACTTTGTTGATTAATACGATTTTACCGTCAATTACAGCAACATTATCAGGAGATTTTTCAGAAAAATGTAGGCCTGGGACAGTTTTGGGAGGGATGTCCCTCAACAAGCGAATTTGTGACACAATATGGGAAAAGGTATAACGTGTAACCTTGACGCAACGCTTCAGCTTCCCTAAGTGATTTTCAAACATAAAAGTTGAAAACCGGGAAAGGGGACCATACATTATTACAAACTCATGCAAATGCAATAAGAGATGGACATTATAGGACAATGACAGGTTTCCAAACACAGCTTTGAATTTGTCCACAAATATTTGTAAACAACTATTCGCATGCGAATAGTACTGCACATACTTATCCGATGAAAAAACGTAGTATGAAAAATGTAGCAGTTGCAACAAATCGTACGCGTCTTTAGATATATATCCCTTAAATAGAAAGGGGCTGAAATACAACAACAGACTACGATATTCAGTTGCTTTAAAATGGGACAAATCCACCTTAATGCTTCTGACACGTCTCTGAAACTCACAAGGCGTGTACTTCCTGTATTCTAAAATATCATTTGACAAGGAAATTATATCAGCATCTCTAACACGACAAGTGAGCCTGCCTTTTAATTTTGAGAAAAGCAATAAGCACACCTTCCGGAAGACTCCCAAGCAAATACAATGTAAATCATCTATAGGGAAATGAGTCTTTCGTCCAACTATTTTGCACAAAGGAGATAACTTCACTTGATTATTTTCGAGATTGTTATTATACCGTTCATCCGTTCTTTCGTTACCTTTATTCGATGGGAACACAACTCGATCAACTTCATAGCAACCTTCTCCATCACAATAACCACATCCTTTTTTAGCCGTATGCCCCAAGATGCACTGTAGATAAGCACGCGCAGGAGCATCACAAACGAAGATCACTTCGGTCAAGCTAACCATGATGTTGTCGACTAGGAATCCACGGCGAAGATCTTCAATTTCGGCGATGAACTCTTTAAGATAAGAATCCAATTCAGGCTTACCATTTCCAAGATGTATAGCAACTGGATACGGCTGTTTGTCATTGCCAAACGAAACGAGGATGGGCCAAACACATGTTGACGAACTGCGATAAAGTGGCAAGCCATCAATGTTCACCTTCATTGACAATTCCACTTCGTTTCGTCCACTAAATTTATCATCACGCCTAATAAAAACCGACAAATTCTCCTTTATTCCGAAGTAAGCAAAATATCCAGAACGAAGTGTTTCAATTGCGACAGAATTATACGACTTCTGATGCTTCTTTTTGAGCAGGTAGAGGGAGCTGGGAACATCCTTTACACCATGTTCGTTTAGAGATGACAATAAGAACTTCATTCCCGAAGCAGGTATGTTGTAGTTGACATAGAAAGAGTATAAATCTTCTGCTAATGTCGAAGGTCCGTTGTCATCGCTGTCACTTGCATCTGGTGAGAAGTAATCGCTCTCGTTTTGACTGGAATCATCTGACTCGCTGAGAATTTCGCTCTCGGTAATTTCAATATTTGGAGAATATGCTGAAAGAAAAATTGAAATTCGTAAAACCAGTATCCAGGGCGGAATTCACAGATTTCATTTTAACAGTTTTCATAAAAAAGATGGAAATCCGGTTAAAGCCCAATAATAGTCAACCCCGCCAGTATCATTCAATTTTCCTTATCGTTGTTACTGCATATAGGTCATAATAGGCTAACAGGAAAAGGTTGCCACTCTTAACACGAACGTAAAAAATAGGGCGTCTGAAATATAACAGTAGCAATTGCAACGGTCTCCTGAGACCATAGTAATAATTAAATTATCTTAAAACGTAGTAACTTAAGTGTAGTAAAATACATTGTATTGTAGTTATAATATAAGCTTTAACGTCGTTACTCCCCCAACCGGAGATTAGACGGTGTCGACAATGTCAGACTTTGCTGGAGCGTTGAGTTACTTTTAGACCAGATGCCCTTCCTGCCGACTTCCAATGACACTCAGTGGGGTACGATCTCACGACCAAAAGATCGAAAGGCCAAGCACTTACCCACTGTGCCACGGAGACAGTATTCCATTAGCCGCAGTATTAATATTCAATAATCATTCCATAAGTATATTGTAAAGATAATATCATAAAATCGTAGTGCATAAAGAAAGGTAGGAGAGCAATTCAAAAAAGTTTGTCTCTGGGTATCGGAGGGAAAACCACGAAAGACGATGTAGCCTTTATTCCTCAGCAACAAGTTTCTACCGGTGCTTTGGTCCTGTTCACGCAAACTGGCGCATCGTGACCAACAGATCACGTGCATAAAAACATTAAAATGTATTACTAGAATATAAGAAGCAAATTTGCCTCTCTCATGTCTGTTACTGTGAATTGTTATCAAGGCGGCATTCGATGCGCCAGTTTGCGTGAACAGGACCAAAGCACCGGTCGAAACTTGTTGCTGAGGAACAAAGGCTACATCGTCTTTCGTGGTTTTCCCTCCGATACCCAGAGAGATATGAATGGAACCGCGCACTGCATCTTCAAAAAAAAAGTTTATGTAGTTTTAGTACTTATAGTCTGTACCACAGAAAGTTGAATTTTTATTTGGCGGTACTACTTTCATTTTTAATCAGTAATGATTTTTAAAATTTCAAATTTCCCCTCGAAATTGCATCAACTCTTCCGAATGCATTCATTTTCTTCGCAAAGTTAACAATTTCTGTTCACGTTGCGGTTTATCCGTATCAGACTAGACATACCAAAGAAGTTATAACAATTAGAATTTTGTCTGTGCGAATACAAATCAGAGCGATTCCATTTTGAACATATAACGAAAAAATCTGTCATTTCTCTGACCTCCGTGACGCTGTCTCCTTTTTGACCTCCTGACCTATGACCCCAGAATAAAAAAATCAATTAACACAGGTTAAGTAAAGCATTACCCAAATATAACTGTGCCATTGATAATAATAGCCTGTGATGTTTGGGTTACTGACAAAATACGAAAATAGCTGCGATCGACCGCCGTGACGCCATGGGATTTGCCCAGAATAAAAATCTGAATTTATATTTAAAATTATAAAATTCAATCATTTCTAGCTGGTTGACCCATACATATAAAATTTCATGAATTTCAACTCGAGTAAATACGAAAAAGTATAAATCAAAAAATGAAGGTTTCATATGTTACTCATAATGCAAGGAGTCAATTCGAGAATGCACTTTTTAACCAAAATTCCTACAATTCGCTGACGGACAACAAAATCACGAAATTAGAAATGCTACTTTTTCTAATGTTGATTATTTACCGTAACCCATCTACTCATAACATCTACATGATACTGGCATTTCGAACAAATCAAAAAATGAAGGTTTCATATGTTACTCATAATGCAAGGAGTCAATTCGAGAATGCACTTTTTAACCAAAATTCCTACAATTCGCTGACGGACAACAAAATCACGAAATTAGAAATGCTACTTTATCTTAAGTTGACTACTGTATAAGTTGACAATTGTACTTAACTAGCAGAGGCACCAATTTCGGAAAATAACATACGGAAGAGAAGAAGGAAAAGGGATTTCTATCGTGAAAAATCAATTTATTTTTCCTTTACTCATACTGCTACTGACCGATGGCCATTGTTACTGAGAAAGTAAGTTCTTGACTGCAGAAAACATTCAATTAGTGATTGCATGATTGTATGGCGTAATCATCATACAGCACAATGACGTTTTCCACAATAATAGCATCGGGGAAATAAACAGCTAATGTGTTTGGTTATTCATTTCATGAGTGAACAATGAGTCAGCCCTATTTGTCAGTTTATTGTGCTTCTTTCTGAGCGCCGTCGTTGAACTAGTTAGTCCTCTGCAGAATTGCTACCCAACTATTGTCCAAATACTATGGGCCCTACTTAAAGTGTAGACGCATTTAATTCGGAAAATAACATAAGGAAAAGGGATTTCTTTTTAAGGAAAAGGGAAATCAGTCCCTTTTCCTTTACTCATACGGCTAACGACCGATGACAAGTCTTACTGAAAAGATCTATAGCGTTTCGCTTTACGTTGTTTCAACTCTTTTTCAGTTTGGAATTTTAATGACATCTTATAGTATGATTAACAAATTAATACTACTAGTAATGACAAATTTTATATCGACATAGAGGGTAGGTTCCATTACTGATAACGGTACTTATTTTGTCAAATACAGTGAATTATCACTAGGGCTGTCGTTGGATAAATACATTTTACCTGCATTACTATGATAATGACTATATGTATATATATCAAAATTAGAAAAGTATTAAAGTAAAGAACAAATAAAGTCACGGTAAACCAGTCACGGTTTTACAATAAAAAATCACGGTAAAACGCTACCACATGACGCTCACGAAATGAATCCAAAACATCATATTTAAAATATTATAAACTTAAACAAGTGTAAACAGCAAAATTGCCGAGAAAAAGAAATCTAATTTCTCAATATATTCGGATTTAAAAAAGTAAAGTACTAATAAGCAAACATCCACAACAATGAGCAGAAATGCAGCGGGGATGTGCGCTTGTATCGGTTGGTTATGAACAGCATGCAAAAATTGGTGCCTCATAATTTGATTTGAGTATGCAATGGATAGAATAGGTTAGGATATTGTGGCTTAAATTCGTCAAATTTTGGCTCGGCAACCATATATTATCAAATTCTGCCGGATTAGTATGATTGACGCAACTTTTATAGATGTATGCGAAGATCACATTTTTGCATTGACTCTGTTCGATAATGTGATACGAATGAAACCAATGATACGAACATAGACATCGGATAACATTATTAGGATCGATTAGGATAATGATGTTATCCGATGTCTATTGATACGAACTTAACATGCAACGAAACTAAATTGGCAAATATTTCTTTTGTGAATTTCAATTCAGATGTAATACGAATGAAAAGAATAATATGAAACAACATACATATTCGCTTCATTAGTTTCACGGTTTAAGATTATCGAACAGGGTCATTACTGATAGTCATGCCGCTCCTATTTCCCCAAGCGGGCAAAATATATTTAGAGCCTCCGGTTAACATTGGAATTATCATGGGAAATATTATGGTTAACAATATACAATATCAAGCTAATTTCCTCATTAAGATCTAAATGAACGCAAATAAACTGGAGAATAAAGCATCACAAAAAAATAAGAATATCACGTTTTAATAATGTTTTAATATATAAGTAATATTTTTGCTGTAAGAAGTTTGTTTTTGAATTATCGCGTTACTATGGCACTATCAACAGCCTGCAAAAGAATGCATGTTACGAAGGATATAATGTGGTTTTCTTATGATGTTTTTGCTAATTTAAGTGATTCTGTAACAAAATGATTATACGTTACGCTTACTTCAGCAAAGACACTGATCGGCAAAACTTTATCAAGCAAATACTGGTAATTATGTCATTTTATATTTTATTACAATCATTATACGTAAATACTTTCCTCATCAGACTCATCACATTCATCAAGATAATAATAATAAATAAATGTTTACAGTTTTATTGTTATAGCTTTTGCAGCAAGTGACTGTGGATTTTTTTTTCACTATAAAGTTTGCATCGATCAGCATGTACTACTATTTTTGTAGTCATGCCTATTGAATGTAGTCATACCTATTGTCATAGCAGATGTTTTAAAAACTGAAGAAAAGTATTCAACTAAACTGCATGTAAACTATTTGTACAAAGAGTAATAGTTTAAAATTGAAGTAATATAGTAATCATTAAGACCTTTCTGAAAAATTTCTGAATTATAAATAGCAGACATTTACGTACATTAGCGCACATTTACGTTTGATATATTGTATATGGAGTTTAACCAATTACGGCGATACTTCATTCGCTTTAGATTTGTTGTTCTCTCTATTAGCAGATAACATTTGATCTAAATTATACAGATAGCTTCGTGTTCGGGGGTTTCTTGAAACGTTTGAAGAACATTACTAGAAAAACCAGTGAATGAAACTACCGCAAAAATGTGAAAAATGATTTAACTACTGCTTGTACTTGCTAGCATAATTCTGGCATTTTTTTCAACGTTTTTCCACATACTTTGATACCGGCATGTAATGCTGTATTTATGCTAGGTAATTATCTTCTTCTATCGTTGACAACTATTATTTTTGACTTTATCTTAAAGAAAACTGATGAGATGAAGACCTTAGGAGGAAATATAAAAAAATGCTTGGAAAATGCTCTATGCTAGCATTATACTGGCATTGTGCTAGCATTTTTTACACCGGGAATGAAGGTTGTTGTCCATAGGACGGAAGTATCCGTCATCTGTAGAGAAAGGGATAAAAGTGTTGAAGGCATCTTTCTGTCTACAGCAAGAGTTTCTTTTCAATTTGAGACTTTGTGACTCTTTCTCATTAACTTGTTACTTTTTCATTCATGATTTCTACTAATTGTAATTTTAGTATGTATTTTCATTTCTCTACTTTTTGATCCGTCCCGGCTGGTTCTGGTCATGTTCACCTTCTGTCTGATGCAATTTCATTCCGCACGTAAATTCACTAAGAGAAGCGGCATGGCCATGAAAAATAACATTTGTTTTTATTTCATATTGTACACATGGTCGCAAATTAAAAGGTTCTAATCAGCTCTACTTTTTTGACTGATCGCTTTAACATCGTCCTTGTCTGCCAGATGCGCCTTTATTATCTTGGTCAGAGATGTGGACGTCACTCGTTAATGTCTATCACTTTGCAAGTTGTGATTGCAAGAAACAATTACCAGCTAAATTGCCGTAAGAAATTCGTAAGAATTCTGTGATCCCGCAAGAATGCGCGATCGGAAGAGCCGTCGCTGTACATACATAAGAAAATGTGATGGATGAATTCGAAAACATACACCTTTGTCTCCCATTTTATATGAGATATTTATGCAAACATTAGAACAAAAGGCCATCTCATCGTTTATGAGAAATATACACTTATACCTCCGATATGTTGACGACACATTTGCGATTCTGAATGGTGGTGATGAGACAAAATTCCTCGGACATTTGAATTCTATACATCCTTCAGTGAAGTTCACATGTGAAAGTGAATCTGATAATGAAATCGCCTTGGATGGAGAAGAAATTTCAACCAGAGTTTACAAAAACCTCTGAACACAAATTCGTTGCTAAAATACGATTCATATCATCCCAATCATGTTAAGTCTGGTGTGGTCAAATGCTTTGTTCACCGTGCAAAAGCTATTTGTAGTGAAATTCATTTGGAAAAGGAAATGCGATTTCTACAAAAGGTTTTTACTGATATTGGTTATTCGAGAAATTGCATCCAAAAAGCCGTAAACGCCAGTGATATTCTTTCATCTGATGACACTGTTTCTCCCATAAAAGGATATATATACTTACCTTATTACAAGGGCATCAGTGATAAACTCAGTCGTCTATGTCGTTCTTTGAATTTAAAAGTTGTTTTTATGCCTTCACAATCCTTACGTTCTCAATTGACGAAGGTCAAATCTGAAGTTGAGGATAAAAGTAACGTGATTTATAGAATGGACTGCCCTTCTTGTGAGCAATTTTATATCGGTGAAACATGCAGGAAGTTGAGTACGCGAGCAAAGGAGCATTTATCGGACATCAAAGGCATAAGTTTTCGATCGGCTGTGTCAGAGCATGTTCACAAGAATCACCACTTACCTCCTATTGAAGCACAGATTGTCTGCAACGAACCACATTTGAATTCAAGAAGAATCAAAGAAGCCCTCTACATTCGAGCCAATAAAGAAAAGTTATTTAACCGAGACTTAGGAGTAGAGCTGAATGCTAATTGGAATCCGGTCATTCACAAGTTTCACGAACACTTTAAGGTGTAAACTGATATTTTTGTCCTCTTTCTTCATATCTTTCCTTTTCTAGTTGGTTACTTTCAATGTGCATAATCAGTATTATTAATTATATAGATTTTTATTATTTCGTTGTCTTGTGCTGGTATCTTAGTGAATTTTATTCATTGCTGATCTGAACATTTCAATGTTGCATCATTCTCACATGAATAAGGTGTGTAGCATGACCACCGAAAGCTTTTGACTTTTTAAATTTAATTTTGAATACAGATGGTGGATTTCCGGAAAAATAGTTTTAACAATATGTCACACCCATCTGGAAGAATATTTGGAATCATTAACGGTTAATGGATGTTCAAATTTTTATGTGTTTTGGGGTGTTTACACACCCCATGCCAATATATATTAGATTTTAGTTATTTAATATAGAGAAAAATATTCTATGGCTATCTATTCATATTGTATCTGTAATATATCCATTTACAACATATTTAGATCATTTTATATTATCTTTTTAGTAATTAACCTATCATATTTGTGGCTATACATTACATAAAAATATTTATATTTCTAAGAAGTTTTGAGTTAGTGGAGAAAAAATCTTTCCTGATGAACATTAGGCCTAAGCTTATGTTTCAGAGTCATTAAAAAGTACAATAAATGGTAATAAAAATGTTTATTCCAGCTTAACAACGAACACACACACACACACGTCTCCGCCCACTTTACCAAGATATTTGATAATTCAAACACAGTTAGAACAAGAAAGAGTGGAATGAGATGGACAAACAAAATTTCAACAATTTGAACATTTTGAGCGAACCTTTTTGTCACTTTTCCTGGGACAATTTGTGCAACGTCCTTGTATAGCCGTAGGTCTTCCCACATTTTCGATGCGATCTTCGACATTCCACAAACCACATTGCTTGATTGCTTCCTTGATTGCCTTTCTAGTAATTGGCTGCATTTGACGTCGGTTAATCAAAGGTTTGCACAACTCATAAGCTAAATCTCGCTTGAATTCGTAATGTTCTTCGTCAAGATCATTCATCATCAACCTGGCTGCTATAACAGATACATCAATCATTGTGAAAAAAACTGCTGATGGCCATCTTCTTGTCTTTCGCTTCGACGAATAACCACGAACCATTTTGTCGAGATTATCTACACCGCTCTTTGTTTCATTATAGAACTTTACCATTTCCGGTTTTCCATCTTCATGAGTCGTATTTCTCACTCTTCCGTGCATCGAAGACAGGAGAAGCACAGGTTTGTTCGACTTGAGAACAATGGAATTCCGTCTCTCTCACACCAAAGTTCTCGAAGAGCACGATGATGAGCTTTTAGTACTCCTGACAATATATGTAGTCCAATATAACATTCCATTTCATCACGAAATGTTAGTTTCCAGTTTTCACGAAGTCGACGCCTACCTTCTTTGTTGGTATACATAACTGTTATGTCCAAGACTTCATCAAGAAGAACTAGAAGAGACTCTTTCCTGGAAGCTGGTCTGAGCCCTCTTCGAAATCCTCGATTATTTGGATTGAACACGTTTCGTGTAGCAGCTCTTCCGGTATTAGGTGCGATAGTACTCCAAGTTTTTCCTGTGCGAGAAGAATGATTCGTTGTTTGAGAATAGTCATTGTCGTTGTCAGGTACAAGCTGCTCGCTGGATTCGTCGTCACTATCTGAAGAGTCTTGATGAAAAACGAAGTCATCGTCCTGTATGTCACTGTCATTTTCCGGGATAAGGCTTATTGAATCTGATAAATTCAAATCACAATCACCGTCAGATGCTGCCATATTTACAGCAACGTCATCATCGTTCAAAGTATAAGGAAAGTTATCTTCTTCGTCACTTTTGTCTTCATGCTCTGCAAAATTCAATGTTAGAAGAGCTGCGGATTTTGTGTTTCTTGGTGGTTGCGAGCGAGACATTATTGAAGTCGGACGACTTATGCTGACAGACAAAGTCAATTCTGATTTGAAACTGATTCATGGCCGTATAGACATAGGCCTACTGAACGGGAATAAACGCATTTCATTGGCTGGTGAGATCCGTCGCTTCCCCTTGTGTCATCCAATACTTTGCATTGATTAGCATGCGATCAGCAGTTGTGAAAATGACGCAGAGAATATGTATGAATCAGCACAAGAACAACGCCTTACGTAGAATTGAAAACAATGAGAGGAGAATATTTGTTATTCCAACCTTGATCATCGCGCCTTGAAATCACTAAGTAAATAAATATGAACAAGAATACCGTAAACACAAATTCAAAATAGTTGCTTATATAAGCTAGTTGATTTATGTGTCCATAAACATGTATTATGACATTTAAATCCAACTTCGTGTATATATTTTCGATAATACATGCAATTCATCGTGGGGTGCGTACACACCCCAAACGTACTTAACTATGAATTTATTGGTACACATATATACGTTAAGTATCTAACAATCTTTTTTCACCATATAATATATATCATATTTGTGACAAAGTCATGTATTGACAACTAAATTGGGCTAAGTAAAAAAAAGTTTGATTCCCTTAAAATGTCCTTGGGGTGCAAACACACCCCAAACATCCATTAACCGTTAAAAACCGGATGCAAGTCTATTTAGCTCATTTTGAGGCTGAGAATCCAAGCTCTCGAGTGACGTACGACACGTTGTTGTGCTACACGATAGGAAGGCATGAGAATTGATTTAAGCTCGACATAATCTGGATGGTTCGTTTTTCATGATCAGCACAAAAGTTGGGCCTAGAATGACAACATGAGATACTGAGTGATGACTCAGAGCAAACCTTCGGAAAGTCAATAAATGTATTTCATTATCATCAGTGACATCATTTTTGCCGGTCTACATCTCTGATCAACGCTATTGCTTTATATCATTAGTCCTTGTCCAGCGCATGGTGAATTATATATTTTAAGTCCATATTTAAATACATGCGACAATTTCTGCAAATTCGCGCAATTTTTCATGAAAAAATTGGGGAAAAGCCTTGTCGGTGATATTCCAAAACCAAGAAGAGTCGTGTTTTCTCCTGTCTTGTGACTCAAAACTTCATTGAAATGTAAGCAGTCTCCTAATCTTCAATGGTATGTCTAGTGCAGTGGTTTCCAACCTAAGGGTAAATTACCTCACAGGGGTAATCTGCCAATTTTCTCGGAGAAATGGGAGCACCTCTCAAGTATGCTGTGTTCATGTGCACTTCTTCCCTGCTCTATCTTGTTCTGCGTTTAGATGCGAAGATACAGAATTCCATAGCGTTTCTTTATGCACGATTCCATAGTGCTTCTTAATTTTTTTACGATTATTAATTTAACGATAATTAATTCTTTCTTTATGCACGATTTCATCAGCTGGCTGAGCAAACAACACGAACACACTGAGGTAGTACTTGGGACACTGTCCTGTTCTGTCATAATTAAAACCGAGCACTCCTGGTTTTTGTTAATCCCTCCACAAGCCAGCAAAGCAGCAAAAACTCGCCACAGTTCACAAGTCAATGTCAGGTTCAGTTCTACACAATTCATGAAGTTGTAACTCATTTATTGTACTCGTTTCTATTTATCGTCATATTAATGAGCCTGACTAACTACTTAGAGCAAAGAAATTAGTCGGATTAATCATTCCATCCTGCGTTTGAACTTGAATATTTTTGCGGTTTTTCAAGAGGCCTATCTATAACTGTTTCTCTCAACAAAATTGAAACTATTGAAATAATATTAGATACATAATAATTTGATAGTGTTGCTAGTCCTACGTGGGGGTAATGATACAATTTCAAAGAATAGTATCACACAAGGTTGGGAACCGCTGTTGAACTGCAATGAGGCATTGAGTTAATCCATGCTGATTAGTATATGCATAATACCGATTCTCTATAATGGCCCTCCAGTGTACATGTTTGACCAACATTTTAAATTGTACATGTAAGGTTAAATACTTTAATATGTTTAATTGTAGAAATACATGTCACGGTGTCAACTATTCGGGGACATGTATTGGGTGCATATTCATTCATTGAAACTGTGGTAGAATGCTATTGAATCTCTTTAACCCAAATGGCCAAATCAGTTGATGCGACAATTTCATCATAGCCTGTACTAATCTCCTATTAAACGCATACCAAAAATTCTGTTGAAATTGATCGTATTCTTATAATTCGTCGCATACCTAACAACAGAATCGCATGGCCCTAGGGGTGTAGTAGGGCCGAGCCGGGGCGGTGACCCACCAACTACTTTGATCCGTCATTTTCTGAGAAAGGAATTTTTGGGCAAAACTATACTCACTGATTGAAGAATCCATATGTCTCTTTTATTCCGACGCTCAAGTAATCCTCATAAATGATATAGCCTACCCAATCTACTCGTTGGCTTGATTTCGTTATCTAACATTTTGAAAACATCAATGAGTCGTGCAGCCGAGGCAGCAAGGGTCAGTGATGTTTGAAAAGGCTAGGCATGATTGTTGTTGCAGTGAATGTTTTGAGATTTTAGTCTACGTACATAAATAGTGGATTTTAATTAACTCCTACGAGGTCACTTGCGCATGGTACAAAGATAGCGCATGAGAAACACGAAATTCTAGCAATCCAGTTTCATAAAAGCTTATAGCAGAACCGAAAATGATCCCTTTCATTGAAGATCTAAGGCAAATAAATTTTTGCACATGATAGGATATACTGCTACATAGAATTACGAGACTTCTTTTCTGTTACAACCACATCAAGGAAAATATAATTGACAAGCACCTGTGAACCTACCACTGTCCCTTTTAATGGCCATTTGGCTCTACAGGGCCACTGAACATCAAAGAAAATTTTATTTCAACCTTTATTTTACTTGTCGGCCGAATTTGTACCTGTAATTACCAAATTTCATTTAAGTCAGACAAAATTAAGGTGGTCCACTTTTTATGATCATCACCGAGACTGTTTTGAGTTAGTATAGCCTTCATCACAAAATATGGTCGTCTTGAATCATCAGGATGTGATCTTTGGCAAATAGTCAATGCCCTTAAGTTTATATAACAACCTGATTTTGTTTGAAAAATTTTGCTCTTCGTTATTCATTAGTTAATAGCGTCATGCAACGAATCTGTAGGAAGGAATTTGCATTGTTTGCTGCAATGGTGTTAGCATTGGAATGCCTTGAATGCTTCATCGACAATGCAATTTGTAGATTTTCTGAATCATTAATTAGAATATTGATAATTGTTTATATGTTTCACATACACTTTTCCTATCGAAATATTTGATCAAAGTGAGGTATATCATTCAAAATTCCGTCCCACAGATTTTTTGATCAAGAAGTTTGATTTTCTGTTAGCCGTATCAAATATCTTATCAGGAAACTATCTAACCTATCAATGACGTGCATTGTCCCGAACATCGATCACAATAGTGAGTTCTATGTTGAGAATACAACAGTCCATATCAGTTAGAAATTTGGGTCATAGCTGACTCTGTGGGACGGAAAATTATATTCTGATAGTCAAAACTTTACATTATTGAAAGTGAAGTGCACGGTGATTCTGGGAAGTTACAGATATGACTTTGTAGAGCCTCAGATGTTTTCTACTGGACGAAATATCGCTCAATTGTTGTTTAAGCCACGGCTGCCAAAGTAGGCCTACACTGTCGAGGCGCTCTTAAGTGAACTTGGCAACATCTTACAGACTACCAATAAACAACGAGTGGTATGATGAATTGACAGTAGTGCATGTATTGTTTGACACTCATGGCGAAATCATTCCCATTAAACATGGACTCGGAGCCATCTGCTAAGCGAAAGAGGAACTCCGATTACTGGAAGAAATATCGTCAGAAAAACATTGAAAAATCCCGACGAACCGAGAAGGAGTGAAAAAGGCGCGAGCAAGCTGCAAGAAAGGCTGCGATAATCTGGTGATAAATCAACCGGGAGAGTGTGCGTAATTAGCAAATGAAATAGCAAATATTGACTCACCTCACCCACCAAATAAGAAATTAGTACATAAACCAGTGGAAATGGATACTGTCACACCGATTCCCGGAACACTTAAAACTCACAAAGTTTTGAGATCAAAGAGCAAGCGGGGTACATTCTACAAAGATTTTTTTCTATTCAAGCACCGATTCCGAGCCACATTGCATACAATGGTTTGGCGATGATTGCCAACATGACCAGACTTTTGTCGATGAAAATTCGTGTGCCCAATTTATGAGGAAATATCATGCTGATGAGGAATGGCTAGAATATCCTCCTTGAAACTTTGCTTCCATTAACAATGTTTTTATTCATGATCTCTATTTCAAGCTCTCTCTATCTCACCTACAGAATTTCAGTGATAATGCAGTCTTTTTATACCGAATCGTATTGTTGTTTTAAATATTCAAATGTTGCATGCCATTCGTGTAGGTATAACGAAAGCAATTAACATAGAACACATTTGATGAGATCAAAATTCAAACTTCAAAAAATTCTAGAAATCTGTAGGACGAAAGTGTTGCTTAGATGCCAACTAAAAGTCAAAAGTTAACAATCAATAATGCTCAAAATACACCGTAGTGACGCTATAGGATAGAAGAGTCGAAGTTATCGTACGAGGGAAGATCATTTTCGTCGATTTTTTTCGAAGTTTCATTTTTGGTTGCATTTCTCCATCCTACAGATTCCATCCCACAGAGAATTTACTTTTTTCTAAAGGTTGCTTTGTCATAGAAGCACGGAACATACTTATTATTGCCGTACATGATATTATAAGGCATGATATAAATTGCAGAGCATTAATGATCAGATAATTAGAAACGCCGCAGTTGTGATAGGAAAGGGAACCAAATACAAATTCTCAAAAAGCCAAAATCTATCGATTCCGTCCCACAGATTGACAATTCACAATATCTTTCTTTTTTGAATTAGAGATTTATGAAAACTTTTTTACTAAATAATTTATTGGGTGGTACATATAGTTTGCATGAGATAACCTGGCCCTCATTAAAGTCATGTATAAAATGACAGCATCAATAGTTATCGAATTCCGTCCGACAGAATTTTAGTAACTCAAAACAGCGCCACCCCTCTGTTCACAAGAACGTACCACCACGCACTAAACGTATTTGACTCCGCATTGAATGACAGTCATTTACTTTATAAACTTATACCTAAGAAGCATCACTACTCCCAAAAATTTACTATGCCTCGAATCAGGACTTTACGGCGACACTCTGCGTTTATTCCTTTTGTAATGGTCTTCGCAACCGAATTTGCTGATGAAACAATGGCCCACTTAACCCATTTAGCACCAGTGTAACGTTTTCGTTGCAGCACTTTTCGGAATCTGCTGTCTTCTCCAGTTTGCGACATATGATACAATATTTTGATTACCATACATTATTTATCATATATTTTCAGGTAAACAATCGCCAATTCAAAATTTATCACTTTTTAGTGCTTATATTTTATCACGAAATTAGACAAAAAAATGGGCTTAAAATCTGCTAATATACTGAAAGGCTCAGTGTATGAACGTCCACATGTAATTTATTGTCAATGTCATTTGCGTGATCTCATTATCCATCAAATACCGAAAATAGCAATCAATACTTGCTCGGATATTCATTCATGACATGGCACGTAATTTTTTTGAAACGTAACGTTTTAGTTACACTGGCGTAATATGATATACAAATGTTAAATACAGCAACAATATAAATGAAGTAAATGGTGGTGAATACTATCAATTTTCTTTAAACTAATGTTTGTTGAATACTGGAAATGAACAGTTTCATTGGAATATTGCATTCTTAGTGTATTCTATGAAGCTGTAATGCTTGTTGCTATTTATAGTCTATGGCTTTCCCTTCACAAAACCAACCGAAGTCAATTGCCGTAGTAATTTCCTCAATATTAGACTTGTTAGCTCATGTACAGAAGCAAGTCAAAGAGAGATCAAATCTCAAGCATTTTCTCTTATAGCTTAATCATAAACATTGCAGGATGCCAGTTCGCCTGGGCATACACTGTAGAATACAAAGATGTCCTCCGACTCGAGCAATTTCAATCCAAAACTTCTTTGGCTGTAGACGATGCCTCTCTTTCTACAAGGGCACGCCAGAGGCTCGAGATGGCCCAAACTGGTTTAAAATATCTATAAAGGCTTAGCTTGATTATATCAACCTGTGTAGCTATCTGAAGACAATACCCAAGCTGTTGCTAACTATGGATAAAGAAAATATGCAGTAGGCCTAATACCGACGATCACGGTATATGAATATTGCCACAAAACCTCCATAAGTAAATGCTTCACCAGAGTTTTGAAACGATGCTAAGTCTCTCAAACGATATCTCGGAGGTTAGTGACATCGTAAGTCAGTGTGAGATTGCAACGAAAGATGATTTGAATGATCAGTTCAGTAAACAGAAAAAGCAGTCAACATTATGGCGATTATCGGTAATTTCCATCTTCGCAGATAGGACAAACATTCTCTGGATGCATTTTAAGGCAAGAATCTTTATGAGATGCTTGATACGTATGCTGATGGTCTTATCGACCTCAGTGGCAGAAACCAGTGACTACCCGGGACAAAAGAATTGTTTAGGCCTACATAATACTAAACAATCTCAAATGCGCTCATTTCTTGATGTTCTTTGTTTATGTGGACATTGCGAATGACCGAGGCGTCTCCAACTCCACCATGAATTCGGAGTCGATGCAGAAAGAGAATCAATTTCTCGACATCACTTTCGAAATATGAAAACTTGTTCTCATTTCAGCGATAACGACTTCACAGCAAACAGCAACGACAAGTAGCATAAAGCAGGTCTTTGATTAAATTTGCTAATTCACAGTTTCGACAAATACCTCTCAAATATGATGGAGAGCTTTCATGCTGAAGCTATGACTCATTACTTCGGCAGGAATTGCTTGGAGCAATTCATAAGCTGCATTTGAAAAAAACATGCTTTTGTATATTTTGACATCATATGACGCCATCGTAACGAAATCGTTGCGGCTTTAATTTCTAAGATAGGGCTATTGTAATGAACTGGTCATCATATATTATTCTTAATTATAACACTCTGAAATACTTACCACCGTTTTTGTAGAAAATTTGCCAATATTTACATAGGCGGCCTTAAATGGGTTAAGTAAGAGTGCTGAACCCTTTCATGCAACTCATGAAGCTGACTTGCGCTGAACTTGACTTTTTCTTTCACTGAGCCTCGAAATGTCTGATTTTTATTTGTTTGAATAAAAACGCATGTTATCATTATACAGGGATCAGTGAGATAGATAGTTGAGAAATACTGTGAACTACATGGAATAGTAGCATAGAACGGCATTTAAATATTATCTAAAATTAACTTTGAGATTTTCCTCTGAAAATACCTGTGACATAGAGCAGATGATGATTCTGTTTCGTTTCCTTATAAAGCAGGCCTAGTTAACATCAACACAACTCCTTATTTAAGCTTGGAGCCCGGACAAATTGAGAAACGCGATTAGCATATTAAATGAAATTTCCAGTCGGAATTCCGCAGTCCTATCGTGCTGAAGTGCAACGAATTACTGCAAGAAAAACAAGAAAATGGAGAAGATCAGCCTTCTGTATTGACGGATTATGTATGACTTAATGTTCATTTGCTAATGAAGAGAAGAGTCCTGCTGCCTCCACCGACAATGAAAATGTCGTCCTGCGGAAGGTAGGTCTTGTATGGCGGACTCCCTGCATCGTCGTATGAGAACTTTTTTCCATCCTTGTCAACATACGCTTGATGGCCGGTTTTGGTCGCTGCGTTTCCCACAACTTTTTCTTCGACCTTCCCTCTTATTTGACCTATCCGTCCGATATTCGACACCTTTAAAACCTCTTCCAGGATTGTAATCAGATTGCTGACAAGAACCATTCCAGGACGCACATGAATCCTCCTCAGTTTTACGCATGAAATTAACGGAATGTTTTCGAAGATGGGTTGTATCTGGCTGTCCGTTGATGTGACGGTGAAGTCGGTATCATAATAACTAACAATCAGCTCCACATCACCTGCAAGACAATCAGCGGAAATCAATGAAAGCAAAACATTGGAGATGACCTTAAAATTCAAGAATTATTGTTCATCTTCAGCCGGTTCGCTGATTGTAGGAGGATGGGTCTGTCCTCAACTCAAAGTGATTGATTCATGTGACGAACAATTTATTAACTTTAAATGAAAATCATCAAAACGCTGACACGGAAGGTGAGCACACGAGACACATTCAGTCACTGTAACAAGTGTTTGTCAATCAGAGATCGCTCAGGAGATTCCTCAGGCCGCATTCTGAGAAAGGCTGATGCCAAAATTTGATTTCGGTAATTTCCTTATTCGACTATCTCATCAGCCTTTTCAGGTTGCTGCTAATTCTGTCATTCCATCTCATGCGTTCTATTCGAGAACGGGTTCTATTTGAGGACGGATTACATGCTCTAGCATCGAACTATCTATGACAGGATCTCCATGACATTTGGGGATTCAGAAAGAATGGCAAATCGGTTTTCAGGCTAGCTGACCGCGGGTTGCAGAAACGCAAAGAGTGTTGCTTACAACATTTGGTGCAACGACTGCGGATGGATCTACATTGGCGAGGACTTTAGAACAAAGAGAATCAAAAGAGAATGGTGAAGAATTTAAACCACAAATGTAGGGAGATTTCTGCAGACGTTATGCACGCGTCATTGATAGTGCAAAATTGCTGAATAACAGGAAGACATGTGCACATAACATGACCAACAAAAATGAAGAATATTTTCAATAGTCTTGCGATTAATGACAAAAACTCGCAGTACTTTTTATGCAATGACGACAGTTTAATCCGGTTACCAGCACGAGTTTCTGCAGGAATGAGGCTTTGAGAGGATGATGTATACACCAGAGATGGGACCAGACCATCTTTTCCGGCCCGAGTCGGTTTCCAGCTCTGTGCACAACCTTCGACTACTGCGACTCTGCGCGTCTTCTTCTACTCTATCCGGCTACTTTTCGTGTCAGAGGTACCAAAGAGAAACACAAATATATCCAACAGGAAGTAGATTTCAAGAAAATGACATTTGCTGTGTTTTCTCTAATTAACTGAGAAGAATGATGGATAGAGCCACAATTTTGACATGGAATGTCTTCAGGGTATGGTCTGATGCACCATTGTCTACAAAACTAAACACGTTCGGGTCTAGCAAATATGTCATCTAATATAAGAAAATAACACTAATCAGAAATGGTTGTCAACATGATAATAACACGCATGTCTGATAAGAAATGATAGAAAATCTCATTTAAACGAATGTTGTAATGTGCTTCCCATTGGATAGGCATGTGATTTCCTTTGATCCTGTCTCATAAGAAGAGAAACCGGATAGAACTCGCCAGACGCGCAGATTTGCAGTAGCCATGGGATGTACATCATTTTCTCAAAGTCTCATTTTCGGCCTCGTTTCCTGTAGAAGCTCGCTCTGATGGCTGCCGGACTGTTAAATAAAATATGTTCAAGTTACTTAAATAATTTTGATACAAGAGTAATCTATAATCACATTTACAAGTTATCTTATTCTAGGATTGTCTATATGCTGAAATGCATTTGGTTTTGAAAATGTTGATTCTGAAATGCCTAGAGGAACTCCTGTTATAAAACTGATCAATGACAGACTAAAAAGACTTTTGAGATATTTTGTTCACGATCTCATTGACTATTATATCATCAGCATAAGCACATATTTTTACATCTGAATTGGGATACGGCAGACCTTCTACAAGAAACGTGCATGTAATTCCAAGAAGGCATTCACGGTGTTCCGTAAAAGAAATAGTGGTCTAACAGGACTGGACTTCGATTGCACTTTTATGCGTTCACATGGACCTCTCTGATACCTTAAAAGCAAATTTCAAAATCTTTCATCGATGCCTTTTTTCTGCAGCCCTAAAAAAAAGGACGACCTGATTGCCATATATGGCAAGTGAGAAAAATAATTTTGAGATGACCCATCTCAGATGGATCCAATCAACCGAGGGCTTTTCTCTACAACCTCGTATATAAATATTGTGACTTAATTGCCATATAGCAGTTATTTACATAAATTGGTATTATTGACATCATTAATGCTGTAAATTACTATGGTCCTAGATATCGATTATCCACCTACATTTTCTGTACATGATTCAATTAAAAATTTCTTTTTTAACAATAACTTCCAGTACATTGTTTCCTTCCATTCGACAACAAATGCAAGCGTGCGGAGGCCCTTATATGCACGCTGTCAATGTTTCTGAAACAATAATCAAAGCTTTGCCCGTGATGATAAGAGCTATCGGTGTTGGCCCTTGTAGTGGCGAACTGCTTGCAACAATAGAGACGAATACTCAGGATGATTCATATTGTTTGCTTTAAACATGTATTTGAATCTACATGTATGTCTATGATCTGTGTGACACGGTGGTTAAAACCCATTAACGACCATGTTCCCGCTGCGGGAACATTCTTTTAAGACATGATTTTGAGCATCAAAGAACACAATAGGAAGGAGATGGGCGCTAAAATTATACAACAATGATCCAAAAAACATATGTCTGACAGTTTGATGGTGATATAGTCAACAAGTTGCGTCATGGAGATGGAGAAATCCATTTTTTTGAAAAATCATTTCAAAATTATCAATGGTGCTGATCAAATGCCTTCATAATCGAAATTTGGACCAACAAATCACATCAGACCGATGAGTCGTGAGCTCCTGGCATGCTCCACCCATTTGTGACATATCTTTTGAAAAACTGATTATCTACTTCGATTCCCAGTTGTTTGAAAAATGTTCCCACAACGGGAACATGGTCGTCAGGGGGCTTGTGCACTAGAAAATCACAACAAAATTTTTCTGTTTGAAATTTGTCTATAGTTGGTCGGCTCTTTTGATTGATTTTCTGCAAGTAATTTTATCTTGCACGTGCGGCTACTTGAGTGAAATTTCCGCGAAGATTGACTGTGAATTTGATGCTTCTGTGAGTTACATGCTGCAGAAAGTGGTTGTAAGTGTACACGTGCATGCATGTTTATTTTGAGTGTGATAAGTCAAAGCTATTTTCGCCGAAGAAACGGCGAAACAGTGTAAATGAAACACTCAAATCTCTCTGACCATTGACTGTGCCTTGCGCTTGCATCAATAATTGGGTCGTAGGGCAATCCCCAAATTCTCAGGCAGATCACATTGTCATAGACAAGCTGGTAAACATAGACATTTTCTGTATTCCAGTCTTCTCACGAGTTCAGTCTTTCTTTTCCATAGTGTGAGGTGACAGTTGCTATTTTGAATCAGTGTGCTGTACAAAGTCATTTTCTCGTCTGCTTGAGAATAGTTCAGCGAATCTCATTATGGTGAAGAAATTGAAGTTGGATGAAGTTGTTGCAATGCTAGAAGATGACGTTTGTGAGTGCAGACATTGCAATAAAGCCACCTGGAGATGGAGATTGTTCAGAGGAAGACAGTGCAGATGAGGACGATTTTGACATCAATCGATTGAGCGGCAATCAGCTATTGGCCGAGGCTGACGTTCGAATAAATTACGGTGATCGAATATCTGATACCATGGATGATGATTCACGAAGTGAGTCCTTGGGCGATGCCTTGCAGACTAACTCCATCCAAAACGACAGCATTCATAGAGGACGTTTGAGTGATGAAAAGCCTCCACTCCTGACTGATTTGAGATGGACTAATCGTGACATCAAATCAAGGAATTCACAGAGCACACCTGAAGTGAACCACTTAGAGGAAATTGGGACACCTCTCTCTCTGCTCGACTTGTTCTTTGATGACATGTCGATCTCAGGCATTGTTGACTTTACGTTATACGCACGAAGAGAGAAAAGTGACACAGAGTTTGGCATCACAAAAGAAAAATTTCGCCTATTTTTGGCAATGCTTTTGATGAGTGGGTACCACAGATTGCCAGATCGTCGATTGTATTGGAGTCTGTCTCCGGATCTCATTGTTGCTGCCATGTCGGACACTATGCCACCTAATGAGTTCGAAAGAACTCTACGAAATTTGGATTTATGTGATAACTCGAATTTAGACAAAAGTGACAAATTTTCAAAGCTGCGTCCTCTCATCACAAGCCTCAATGAGAAGTTCTTGAAGTATTCTTCAAATTGTGAAACAAAATCCGTGGATGAATCCATGATTCCTTACTACGGCTCCCATGGAAGTAAACAAAGAATCAACAACAAGCTTATCAGGGTAGGTTATAAAGTTTGGGTACTTGCAGAGGCCTACGGGTATGTGATTCAATTCGAACCCTACCAAGGGGCTAAAACAGGGCGGCATATCTCGACAACAACAGCATGGGGACTAGGTGAGCACGTTGTTTTCGCATGAAGAAATGGGGTGGGCTCCATTCGCATGGATGCTGGATGTGGCCTTGCAAAACTCTTGGATTCTTTATCGCATCAATAAGTCATGTGACAGTGCTCAACTAAGTTTGCTGGACTTCCGACGTGAAGTCGTGAGCTCCATCCTTCTGAAATATAATACCAGTCGAAAGCGATCATATTCCTCTGCTGCAATTTGCAATGTTCCTTCAGAGGTTCGATTTGATGATGTGAAGCATTATCAAGCTCCCGCACAAAAGCAGGGTAGATGCAAAGTCTGCAAAACGAACTCTAGATGATGTTGTGCAAAGTGCCGAGTAAATTTGCATGATGAGTGTTTTGAAGTGTTCCATCGATACTGACTTAAGTTATGTATGCTATGTCTTCTTGTATTTCGCTAGTGGGCGCGCTTGAGATCACCTACACGCATAAAGCAGTTTGCAGACTTGGTCTAACATCTGAATTTCAAACTGATAATACAGGTTTCTATGATTGATTCTTAGTTTTCATTCTAGCAGATCTCATGGATTTGACACTTTTTATCATAGTTGAAGTATAGTCAATCAAACATGTCATCATATCAAGAGCAGATATTCCATAGTTGCATGTCATGAAAAAATATCGCAATTTTCATAGACAGACTCTCTGCCGCCCATGTTCCCGCCACGGGAACATTTACAAAAAAAACGATCTATTTTTCTGCAGTGATGTGATATCTTCTTAAATGTCATTCTGTTTGCTTTTGGATCAAGGCAATGTAATGCAAGCAGGTTTGAGATCATTTTGCGTAGTTGGTCGTTAATGGGTTAAAAGATTGGCCCACCGATCTTATCATCATCATATACATGTACACCCAGAGAACTGAAACTCGGTGATTTTCATGGTGTACATGTAGTATTACAATGTAGCTTGAGTTGATATAGGATTGCACCTAATGCAAGAAATAAATTTACAGGTTCATGCATAAACGCCATGTGCAAGAAGTTAAGTCACCATATTATGCATTTCTGGGGCTGTATAGAAAAGTGCTTGGTCGACTTATAAAAAGTTAACATTTTTGAGCAATACTGAATCCACATTAGGCTAAAACATTAATTTTTTCAGGCACACCGTGCATTGTGGACAAAGCAATTGAGTTATTCAAGTTTCAGTGAATGCGCAGTGCATAACGCTTATCCCTTATTAAACGGACAAAATTTTCAAAATCTGCTTTTTCCTTCAAATCTTCGATTGTAACGACTATTATGATGCAAATAAACACCAATAAAATAAACATGAAAGGTAAGTAGTCAGATATAAATAGGTAGATAGTCAAATGTAGTCAGTGCATATTTGTCAAAATAAACCATATTGTGTGATCTACGACCGCGTTTGTTTGTTTATGGGATGCATGCATGTCATTATCCAATTGAGGTAATTATTGACATAAACTTTATTGCTGCCAGGATTTCTTAAACAGCTCATAGAAATTTGTCTTCCGGTACATGGCTAAAGAAAATTAATTGACTTTATCGTCTGTTTGACCTATATACAGCATTATACATATTAATGACATCATGAGACGTTCATAGATGGAAATGCTCGCAACTTAGTGAATCATTTAATAACTGGTCTTGATTACTTCAAACAAAAACATGAATCGCTTGGAATTATAATAACTGGTGACTTCAATCTGCCGATGTGCGTAATTTGAAATGTTCCTTTTGCTTGGAGCAACTTGTCAAAGCACCAACTCGAAAAAATGCTATTTTAGATTTATTTCTCACCAACATGCCGGACATGTATTCAAAAGTTGAAGTGTTACCGCCGATTGCAACTTCGGATCACAATGTTATTTTGGCATCACCTATTTTTACTCAATCGTCTCTGGAGCCAACTTTTAAGGTGAAAAGGTGTCAAAGTCATACTAATAAAGTAAACTTTGTGAATCCACTATGTCTCATCAATTGGAACTTCGTCTTTTTGGCCAACACATGTCAAAGAAATTTCAGATTTTTTATTACATTTTAGCGAGTCTTATGAACGAGTATCTTCCGTGGACGTATATTAAAATACCTGCAGGTTCGAAACCATGGGTGATAGAATATTTCATCGATACATTGAAATTGCGTAATAAGCATTGGCGTGATGGCAATACAGTTCTATATACACACTACAAGAAAAAGACAGAAAACATGAGGAACAGTTTGAAAACAAACTACGTTATGAAAAATCTGAGTAGAGTTGAAGACTCGAAAAAATGGTGAGACAAATTTGAAATCAATTATATGCAAAAATTCCAAGAATGACAATACTAGTGTGAATTTCTTCATTCAAAATCAATTCATCGCTAGGACCAGACGGTATTCCTAATTGGATTTGGAAAGACTGTTGCCAGACATTGGCCGGGCCTATTACGTCAATTGTCTGCTCTTCAATCAGAGAAGGTGTATGGCCTGCAATGTGGAGAAGCTCCGACATCACTGTGCTCAGTAAAACAGAAAAGCCAAAAATATTAGAATCCGATTTCAGACCAATAAGTCTTACTTGTGTCGTCAGTAAGGTTGTTGCAGAAACAATAATGGTGAAAAATATATTGCATTACGTGCGTGACAAATTAGATCCCAATCAATTTGGCGGTGTAAAGGGCGGCTCAACTACAAATGCCATACTTACTAACTTACTATGATGGATGATCTATTGAGGAATGCAGACCATGGCTATATAAGTAGAATTCTTCTAATAGATTTTTCTAAAGCGTTCGATCGAATTGACCACAACATTCTTGTTCGCAAGCTACTTGACATGAATGTTCCTGTGTGGCTTTGTAAATGGGTATCTGGTTTTCTACATCAGAGTATGCAGCGCGTGAAGTACCACCATAATCACTTTCAATGGATGCCGATATCAGCTGGAATACCTCAAGGAACTAAATTTGGACCACTTGCATTTGTACTCATGATTAATGACCTAACAGCAAACATGAAGTATATTGACGACTGCACTATCTACGAATCTTTCGATAGCATTAACCAGTCATCACTTGTTCAGAGAGCAAATGAAGTTGCTGATTGGGCAAAAGAACACAATATGAGATTAAATCTAAAAAAGACAAATAAAATGAGAATAAGCTTTAAAAGAAATGAAACAGCTAAACTGGAATCAGATAGAAGTAGATGGGGAAAAATTTAATCCAATTCGTCAAACGAAGATTCTTGGTTTCATCATCAATGAGGAATTATCTTGGTCAGATCACATATTGAAAATAATGAAGAAAGCACAGATGAGAGTACATTTCGTTAGTGAAATGATGAGATCAGGTTTCGGAGATGCAGATGTTGTTAAATTTTATTGTGCTTGTATACGCAGCATTCTGGAATATGGCGCTCCTGTATGGCATTTCAACATCACAAAAGCAAAATCAAATGCTCTTGAATCCGTTCAGAGAAGAGTCATCCGCATGATAGAGTACATTCCAGTCGAGTGCCACGATTATAATTATGAAGGCGTTTTGATGAAACATGGGCTAGAAAAACTGAGCACCAGACGTTTCATCATATGTCCAAGACAATTTCAGAGATTGCCGACGATCCTGAGAGAAAGGATACCACAGCGCTCGAATGTGACGATATCAAAACTTAGAAAATCATCCAGCATTATATTTTGTAAAACTGATCGATATAAGAACTCCTTCCTTCCATCTTGTGTATCGCGTTTTTCGTAGCTGTGACTTAATGCCTTTTATATGCTTTTTTTATCCCTTTGTATGTATTATGATCAGCCATGACTGTTTATCTACAAATAAATGCTTATTATTATTATTGTTATTATTATATTTCGTCATCCATCTGCTAAGTCATCATAACACCACTCGTTTGTCTATATGCATGACGCGTACCCCCTATGTCAGTTTTTGTTTAGTTAGGAGACGAGGCAGCTGTGAACACGGCTGCCGATTGAGTGAAGTTGACACGCTGATGACGCGTTTACCTTCGGAATCTTCTTCGTACATTCTCATATACGACGTTCATATGGCAACTCACCACTCATATCGCTGGAAGATTTTTCAGTAGTGCAGGCCTCTGATCGTCGTCAAGGAATTCTGCCTGCTAATTTGGAATGTCAGTTGTTCTTGAATGTCAATCGAAATTTCTGGGATACTCACACATTGCAAAATCTGTTGACATGGAAGCTTTTGTTTTATGTTGCTGGTTTTATTCGAATATACTGTGTTAAGCAGTGCATTATACAGCCTATTGTTTTATTGCATGCGTAGTTAGGCCTAACTCTAATAATGCGCTTATGGTTGCTATTTTTATGTCTAAAAAATATATTAATTGTGGCCATACGTCGACTAGCAACAAATCCTCACAATATGGACATTATATACATTCATCAGTCGTAAATTTGAACAACGCAAAAATCAACACAAAATACTCGTAGTAGTCCAAATTATCATTTTACATGCACTGATTTCTGACCGGTAAAATTTCATTATTTTTTTAGTATGGCTTATAAGTATATGCAGAAATACTCATAATGAAGACCACGCAGGCATGAAGATATCGAATGCTGAATTGTGTGCATGTGACCTCTGAATTGGTGCATTAGTAACGAAATGAATTAACTTTTGAAATTACCCTAACTGACATATTGCAATAATATTTATTGCAAACAAAAAGTATTCAAATATATTTACTGCTACTATGTCTTGTCATCATTAATAATGCAATAGTATTTTGAAAGGGTCTGACTGCAAGAAGTATATGAACTAAGGAAATGGTTTGTATTGGTTTGTTTCAACAAGAATACTCATGCTTTATTTAACTCAAAAGAAGTCCCTGTACGAACATACGCCGGAAAGGAAGGTGTGAGGCAATGCTAGCACAACTTCCGTTGAATTTCCAAGCATGGTGAAACATGTTATCATTGATTTTCGTGGCAAGTGCAAATTCAATGATCTTTTGCTGTCCTGAAACAGTACTTGGTTACCTGAATTTCAAGGAAATGAATTCGAACAACATTCCAGTACATCTTGAATTTCAACAGCATGCGGCTATAGAAGTCACTGGATCATAAAAACGAGATAAAATCACGAAAAATTTCGCTTCCTCTTTAATCAGCAGAAATATTAAGTGAGGTTGTTGAAGGCATATATCAACATATCCACCCACTGTAGGACACACACGGCATAATAGGATGGACGAATGTGTCATGAAGTGTGATTTAGAAAAAAAGTGCACAAAATTTTGTGATCAACTCGCTTTCATGCTTCCATCCAGTGACGGCAGCGGTGCAACGAAGTCCACGGCAATACCTATCATTCTACAGTGTCTGCAGTCTCCGTACTTCACAGCAGAATCGTTAGATACGAAAAGTATATTCAACGCGATACCAAATTCATATAGAAATTGAAACTAACGATTGATTTACTAAAGATCTTCACAGAAGTCTACTGAGAAACTGAACAACTGATTTGCGAAGATGTACCGAAGAATATTTTGGCATCGATACTTCGTACTTGTTTGGTATTGAGGGACTTGCGGTGAATTTTATCCAATTCTGCTCTAATTGTACTGAACTGTACATCCACACGCCGCATTTTATCAAAAGTTATTTTTTCTATGCAAGTCAACAACAAAATTAACAATGACATGAGTTGAGTACCTAAGCTTGACGTTCGCATTATTTGGTAAAAATTGAAATTCCACACAAATATGCCCCTGACTGGATAACGGAACGTACATGTCCCATGACGAAATAACTCAAAAAATCACAGAATATTGCATTTGTATTGGATACGCGCACTATTTCTGAAAAATAACGATCAGATCATGCTCTAGACTGAATATTTGGTAATGAAAGTCGAATCCCTTGAAAATAATAAAAATTCAATATTTGAATCTAAAATAAAAATTTTCAAATTTGAAATTTTGCATCAGTGACCTACTCTAAACTGCCTTAAAACTGAAATACTGCACATACAGTATATTACTATTACATGACACTTAGAAGACATTAACGGCTTGTCCTCACTTGTAGTATCGGGGGGGGGGGCATTATAACCCCCGCGGATTCTTTATCTCACGCCGGAACAAATAATTGTTTGAAGGTCTTCTTCAGTAACATTGTGCTGCCTTTCTCTGAGTGGTAGCTGCTTTTTTAGACCTAATATTTTAGTCACAGGAGTGACATGAAAAAAATTCACAATCACGATTTTTCGACATTTTGGATTTTCACCTCTATTGATAAGAATTTTGAGATTTAACCCTCAGATGACCAAGGGTGATTGTTTTAATCACCTCGGTAAAAATACTGATCAAACACAACATTCTGCGGAAAAGAGTGTTCTCATATCACTTGACCTTTTTTCTAGCCCATGGTTATTGTTTTTCCGTTATTAGCGTTTTGCTTGCATGACTCAATGTTTCAAAAAATACAATCGATTGTGTTGAAGTTGAACATTTTGCAGTGTAGCTGCCAAAGGTGATTATTTCTATCACCTTCACAAATTGAAAGACAGTTTAGACTCTTATTCATTCAGATGGAAAAGCGTCTGAGGATTCAATTGGCTTGTCAACGGATACAGTTGATACCTTGGTAAAGCTGACTAAAAGGCAGAATCTTCGAAGGCTGGAGCTGGAACCAATCGAAGTCATTAGAACACGACGCTGTATGAAAAGCAAGGAAGTCGACTCGAAACTGCACTCCAACTTAAAATTTCTGCACCGAATACAGTGAGTTTGTGTGTGGAAGGCATAGTAATTCAACAAACGCAGAGTGCTGCAAGTGCCAGAGCGAATGGCTACAATACTGCTATTACTGTATGTAGGCCTACAGTCTACGGCAAGGATAGTCTGCAACGGATAGAAGAACTATGTATTGAAATTGCATGTATATTCAATAAATGTTTGCATTCGGATTATCATGTCTTCCTGATAATAAGAACTATCAAGTTACAGTAATACCAAGTACCCATACATTAAAATTATCAAATTTGTTGAAAAATGATTTTTGAATTTCAAAATGCTATCTGAGGTAACAAGTACCGCTTGAAATGCAAAATCGACAGCATCACAGAAATGACAGCAGACAGAGCATGTTTCAAAAATAGGTTCTGCTGAAATTTTCATGAAATTCTGTCGACTAGGTTAGATACAATTACGAAGTTTAGAAAAGTGATTGTTTGATTTTTAAAATGCTATTTATAGCAACAAGATCAACTTGGAGTGAAAAACTTACACCACCATCGGATAGAACATTCCCAAAATAGATATGCCTTATTGTGTTGTGTCATATAGGTTAATGGTTTAGAAATCTTTTGGGAAATTAGAAATCTATTTTGAAATCCACCGACAAGAAAAGCAAGAGGCAAATTTGGTTAAAGGTTAACGCACTCTCAGACGCTTTCTCATACTACTATTATTTCATTCGGTGGCTACTAATCAGTAGTCTTTGCTTTAGAATGAAACATCATTGCTGAATATATCTATATCTAGCCAATACAATTAAAAATTTAACATATTCAATGTTGCTTTATTGTCATAGATGAAATAGATTGAAACCGTTTAACGTTAGATGTTTAAAATTAACCATGTACTCCTAGATATATAGCACTTGGACTGTTAGCTTTTCAAATTTTTCGCAGAAAGTGTACAATTGACAAATAGCTGTCAATTTCAGTTATCACGCTTCTAATCTTTCCATCAATTTTCCTGTTCAAACTTGACGTTGCATAATATTTGTTCAGCATTTGATTGCAAAAGCATAGAAGCAATAGTCAGAAAGGTCGCGGTATAATATTTCAATCGCTTCCCCCTCGATAACGATGAAATTTTGAGGAAATGGAACAGTAATCCATCGAAGAATTTCGTCCTGAACAGAGAGAAGGCTCCAGAATGTGCCCTCTACACCTTGAGGAATCCGAACAAGCAGTCATTAAGAGCCATAATGCTATTCTCTGCATTTATCCGGAAGCTCCATCATATTTATCCATCAAAAACTTACATCCTCGATCGACGTCAGCAACAGTTTCGTGAGCGTTCTGTCAATGAAATGAAAGCCAAATGAGAAACGATTCCTAGAAATGAGTAATATAAAATATTTGCGAGACATTGCCATGAAATTGAATATAGCCAACATGTGCGAGCCATGCGGATTCACGAAAATTTACAGTGAATCAACTGTTCTGAGAATATGCCTTTACTGTGCGATAAATGAGTGATGTTAAGGCCAAGTTACAATTACATTCATAAATATATTTGCAAAGTCCTCTTAATAAATTTCTGCTATCACAACTATAGTCATTCTCATCGTCTCTCATAGTCCCTTGAGAATAGCTATGATTTTGATAACTGAAACATATTGAGAATAGTTTGCAAATATTTATGAATGTAAGTGTAACTTGGCTTTTACATCAATCTTTTGAAGTGAATCAACTGTTCAACTGCTGTACACTGTAAATCGCTCAATACCAATCACATACGAAGGATGCATACCAAAATATTTTTTTGGTATATTTCTGTATTCTCTTGGTATATATTTGTATGCTTTTCGTATGTTATTTCAAATGTGGTATGCTTTACATACTAAAGCCATACTAGCACAATGTTAAAAGAAGGCATAAATCATGTCCAAAGTATGTTGATTTCAGGCCTTTTGTCAATAAAGATCACACTAATGTTACTACTGTTCTGTAAGTAGTGAGATAATGACATTCAAGAGTCAAACTTACAATACTGAATTCGATTTTAATACACGCAAGTCTAAGGTATTTCATGAATGATCAATAAGATTTCAACCATCAGCAATTATGCATTATGTAATTTTGAAATTAAGCATATTATCAATCCGAAATAAAAACACATTATAATTCATGAACGCAAAAATAATCATGTTTGAGATATATAAGTCAACATGATTTCGCTAAAGATAACGTTTAAATGAAATGATGTTTATCAACTTGGGTCATAAAGTAGAGTTAAATAAACGTCCTGTTAATGTTGCCAGACAAGTAGCACCGACGACATATTCGTGGAGCATAAAATTCACAATAAATCTAATGTACTCAAATATCACCCTATCAAACAAAAAATATTCACCACTTGTATTACCGAAAAAAGTTATTTGACAGTAGTATGTAATACATACATTTTTTCGCTATGTGACTTAAAGCTGAATATACCAGATGGATACCAGAGGCATACGAATAAGGGTGAATTTCCATCGGGTCTCGTACATAAAACATACCAACAATTCGTATTTCAGTGTAAAACAGCCAATAACAGATGGAATAGTTCGCATCGCTACATACCAATCACATACTAAAATGAGTGAGATGTGGTATGAAAAACATACCAGATCTCTGTAGACATACCAGAATCTCGTATCAGATGTTAGTTTCAAATTGTATGTAATTTTGGTATATGTTTGTATGTAATTTTCGTATCCAGCGATTTACAGTGTAGGATACACTGCTACACATAAAATGTTCACTCCATGAATTGGCGGGTGCACAATTATCAGGGTTACCGTGGGGATTGATATTTGAATCCCCACCCCATACCCATAGAAAAAACTGTGAACATCCCCACAGAATCCCCACATGATAGGCCCCTGATTAATATGCTGTTCTTGTTCGTATAGAATGATTGATGTCCAATATCTCCATCTCAGCGGAACTTCTGCACATGATTCAACGATCCGAAGGCCGTATTTGACTTTAGAGATGTGGATTGGAGTCCTTGAAGAAAGTCACCGACTGCGTGTTGTAACGTTTATGACTTTTCTTTGCAATCTTCGGTATAGGCTTATTGCTCTATAAAATTGAAGTAGCCTATTTTCTATCATTCTTCAGCCTTGATTCTGACTTGTCACCTACAAATTATTGTACCAAGAATTGAACTAAATGCTCGTTCAAGTAAGGAATAGAGCCCGCTATGCACACGTATTTGACTTACAAATTTACATTTGCCTGAATCATTTGGTTGCATTAGCAGATAGATGTTCTTAATCTACTCTGCTGATTTGTCGTCTGCTGCCAGCTTACACGTACAGTTTTTACATATGATCTTCTCATTCCACTCTTAATTCTTTAATGATTCATAAGACATGACACCCTTTTCCATAAAACTAGACTTACCATAACGTAGTTTACCGTAAACGCAATTCTATCTCGAAATGTTTCTTTTTAATAGTATGACGACATTGTCTTTATTTCTTTGCTTTTATAACAAATCGGTTATCGATCAGCTTGTGTTTTTCAAACTTCCTCTTTTACTCACTTTGAATTTTTGGTTCACTTAACAGTTATTGACCATGTCGATCCTACTTCATTTTGCTACAGGATTATTTTAAGGGTACAATTTTTGCATTACTGTTCCCTTAAAGGAATCACATTTGCTTAAAAATTCAACAACTGCATGTAGAGTAAAGTAAGCATGGCTTTATAAAAATGTTGAGATGAAATATTAATACGAGATGCACTTAGTTCTGCACAACACTCGAGCATTGCATCGTATGCTATTTTCATACTTCACTATTTTGAAATTTTGATGTCTCTCACATTCACCTTTTACCCTTCGCTGTTTTGAGATTCGCTGTTATAACACTAAGCAACCAGTCTACATCAGGTAAAATCAACCCTAAGCTTACATTACATCATGTATACATGTCATCTGAAGCATTCTCATGAGATATACACACACTCATTTCAAAAGAACTATACTTAAATTCCTCGATGTGGACAATCGTGATCAAGTACAACATGTTTTACAAAAGCAAGCATGAATATTTATCAGTATATCTATTGACATTTTAACTGTTAGTGTAAGTCCTGCAGGACCTTAATGTTCCCACAATATTTTTAGTCAGCTGCTTCTTGTAAAGACTCGATTTTTACAGTAATGGGCAAAAGACCGTTCCAGGACACCACAAAATTCAAAAAAATAGTATCTTTAAAAACGACATAAATTCATGAATTTAGACCCTTTTTCAGGTTTTTAAGACCTAAATACATGAATTTAGACCGTTCCAGGACACCACAAAATTAAAAAAAATAGTATCTTTAAAAACGACATAAATTCATGAATTTAGATTAGACCCTTTTTCAGGTTTTTAAGACCTAAATACATGAATTTAGTCCATTCAAAAAGTACCATTTTTTCAAAAAATGTGATTTTTAAAAACGACATAAATTCATGAATTTTGGTCATTTTTTCAGGTTATGAAGACCTAAATTCATAAATTTAGGCGTTTTTAAAAATACCCAATTTTTCAAATTTTTCAAAATTTCAAAATTTGAGAATTACAATTTTCACCCCCAAAATCATGACCGTTCGAGGACACCGAAAATCATAAAAGTCAGGAATCTCAATTTGAGAATTACAATTTTACACCCGCCCTCAAAATCATGACCGTTCCAGAACACCGAAAATCATAAAAGTTGAGAATTTCAAATTCATGAGTTTAGAAGTTTTTCAGGTTTTTAAAATCATGGCCGTTCCAGGACACAACATCAAAAAAATTGGTATTTTTAAAAACGTCTTTTAAATCCATTTTTCAGGTTTTAAAATATGAGATAACTAAAATTATGTGTCTAATAATATTTCTTTAAAAATGGAAGAAACAAAAGTGGAAGAAACCGCAAGAATATATCCTTCGTTATCATATGAACGTAGTTCTACTTTAATGGACATTGAAAAAATGAATAAAGAAAAACACAAAGATAGAGTACGTTATATGAAAGATAAGGAATCTCAATTATTATTAAGATTAGAGCATTATAAAAAATTAAGAAAGAGATGGACGATAGCTAAGAATGTGACACAAGGTGTTGGAGCATGTTTAACAATAAGTGTAGGCGCTCTCACTATTGTTATATCTTCTGGTGTTTTAGTAATTCCAGTAGTTGCTACTGCTTTAACAGGTACGGGTGTTTTTGCAATTTCACTTGTTACAATGTTAGATAAATCTTTAATAACTAAGAAACGAAAATCATTAAAAACTAAGCATTTACATATTAAAGAAGTCTATGATAAGCTACATTACTACTTTCAAAGAGTATGTGATGATAATGTTATTACGTTAGATGAGATTGAAAAATTTGATCAAATAGCCAATAAAGCTAATAAAACGCCATTTCATTTAAAGTCCGAAAAAGTTCATGACAAGAATAAACAGGATGGTAAAATTTCTAGTGATGGCAAAATTTCTAATGAAAAAAATGACAAAATTTTTTTAGAAGAGCTAAAAACTTTAAGCGAAAATTTAAGCAAAACTTTATTAAACAAAACTTTATTAAACAAAACTTAAAACGAGAAAACTTTAAACGAAAAGATGTCAAACAACAAAGCAATAAAAAAATAATTTGTTCAGTAAAATGTTTTTGCTGTATTCCAATGTTACCACAAAATTCAAATATTATATTTTAAAAATGGATAAAATTAAAGCTGATAATTTTAAAAGAATAAAACAATTAGAAGAGTTAACAAAACAAAGAAATATTATGAAAGAAAATCATCTTCAACATAGAATGATAAAAGCTGGTATTCAATCTGATATGTTTGAAAAAATGCAGCAAACCGAGCAAGTAAAAACTGATTTTGAAAAAACTATGAAACCATTTAAAACTCTTGAAAAAGAAAGTACAAATAATGATAAACGAATTGATATAACAGATCCAGAGCACAAAACTATATTAGATGACTATGGATTACTAGAATCAAACATTAATAAGAAATTACCAAAATCTATGCAATTTGAACATTCTATTTCATTTATAGATTGAAAAACAATACCTAGATTTTATCTCGGACAAAAAGAAATATTTCCACAACCTTTTCGAGGTTTAATTTTTTCACCAGATAAATCTCCTTTTAATTTAGATAGAAATTTTGTTAATCTTTTAAGAGGAGCAGATTTAAATAATTATGCTGTAGAAGATCTCATAAAATATAAAGCTATGTTACATAGAGTTGGTGCAGTAAAATCTCTTAGACGTTATAAACAATTAGAAAATTTATTATCAACGGGAGTTAAAGTAGGGAAAGGTTTATCTGAAAAACAGAAAACTGAAACAACTGTATTTTTACCAGATGATCCACCAGAATTACTAAATAGATTAAATATTTTAATATCGGCAGTAAAAGAAGGACATAATTCTAGTTTCAATGAAATTCATGCTATATTGAAAAGACTGTTAGAAAAGAAGATTCTAAATGAAGAGGATTATAAAAGTGTAGCTGAAATATGTTGTTTCTAATTTTTTTTAAAAAAAATATTTATTTAAAATTTTAACTAAAAAATGTGTTCAGCAGATTTAGACAAAATTAATAATCATTTAGAAAATTTGACAGAGATTTTGGGTTCTTCAAAATTTAGTACGACGTTAAAAATTATAACAACTACTTCATCACACACTTGTAATTTAGAACCCATCCTACATTTGGAACAAAATAAAAATTATCAAATTGCATTGACTAGTTTCTCTACATTTAACACTATTCAAAATGTTATAAAAGATGTGAATGATCAGATTAGATATTCTACTGATAAAGGCAAAACATGGAAAATACTAACTTTTCTTCCTGGTTCTTACGAAGTTGAAACAATATCAAATGAAATTAAGAGACATTTAGGTATACCATTTAAAGATAAGAAACAATTACATTTCGCAGTTGAACCGGCAGTTAATAAATTTTCTTTTACTTTAGACGAAAATCATCATATTGATTTTAATCATGATGGATCATTGTCAAAGCTATTAGGATTTAATAAACAAACTTATAGTCAAGGTTATCATTTAGGTGAGAAGATTCCTAAAATAACTGAAATAAATTCAATTGTTGTACATTGTGACATTATTGAAGGAGGATATATAAATGGTAAATTATCAAATTTAATATTCAGTTTTCCAGCTTTTACTGTACCCATTGATTATAGATTAAATGTAATTCCACAAACATTAATATATTTCCCTATTACAAGAAAAACTATTAACAACATCAACATTAGAATCACTGATGAGAAAGGACAAGAAATAAATTTTGGAGGTGAAGAGATTATGATAGATCTTTTGGTTCGAGAGGTATAAACTCCTACGCGAAGCTAGAGAAGTTTAATTTTCTTCTTCTTCTTTAGAAACAAAAAAAAATAAAAATAAATTTTTTTTATTAAAAAATGAGTGAAGTACTACCATTAAATAAAAAGAAACTTAAATTTAATCATCATCCAAATTTATCTAATAAAGTTTTGTCAGTTATTTGTGGAAGATCAGGATGTGGAAAAACGTATCTATTATTTAAAATTTTAACGACTCCAAATTTTTTGGATTATAACAATCTTATAATTTATACAACAACAGCAGAACAACCCGTCTATCAATTTTTAAAATATGGATTTGAAAATAATCTTAAAAAAACAGCAATTGCTTCATTATTCAAAGAATATGAAAAATCTGAAGATGAAGAAGAAATAAGTTCGTGGTGTGAAGAAGCAGCAAAAAATAATCAGTTAGTTGAAACCAATAAAAATAAGCATATAAAAATACAATTAATAGATGATAGTGGTAATATGCAAGATCCTAGTAAACTAGATAAAACAATGAAACATTGTGTAATTTTTGATGATTGTGTTAATGATAGAAATCAGTCAGTTCAGAGAAATTATTTCACAAGAGGTAGACATAATAACTGTAGTGTTTTTTATTTAACACAAAGTATGTATTCATTAGACGGAAGTGTTATTAGAAAGAATGCAAATATATTTATACTATTTGAAATAAATGCAAGAAACTTAAGTGATTTGTTAAGAGATGTATGCATAAGAAATAAAGACGAATTTAAACAATCGTGTAACAATGCTTGGTCAAAAGATTATGGCTTCATTAGAATTAATATTGATAAAAAAATTCATGATAGAGTTATCGAAGATTTGTTTACCGAGTGATAAAAAATATACAAATATAGTGTTATAATATTCTTTTTTATTTTATGTATATATCAAATTTGTCTATCTTAGAAATTAGAAATTTAAAAAGGTGAAGTAGTTATTCCATCAGGTAAAATTTTTCTTTTATCATCAAATGGATCTAATGCTAATTTATGTTCTTCGTTTAAATACATTTTATGTTTTTTTGAGTTAAGTCTATAATTACATGCTGTTTTTATTTCGTTATTAAATAATGCATTTTTATAATCTTGAAATGTTATTTGATTAGCCACTGATGCCTTTGAAATTCCTTTTAATGTTTTATGTGTTTTAATATTATCAGTTGTATCATAACAGTAACATTTAGATTTTAAAAATATAGCTTCTGTTATGAAATCTTCATTTCCTTCTAATTCATCTTTTACTTTACATAAATCAGAAGGATGAATGATATCTTTTATTTTATTAATTTCTTCATCAAGTGAAGAATTATACGGTATTGTTAATTCTAAGAAAACAGAATCGGTATCTGTAAAGTGTAATTTATAGTTTTTGCCATAAGCAGGTGCTAAATAATCATATATAAATCTATACATAAATAGTTTAGCTAATTCTAATATAGTGAATCCAATAAAATTAAACTTATCATGTTTCACGCTGATTCGACGTAAATGTACAGCACATAGTTCATCACTAAATCTAGTAGTTCTTGTAGGTTTCCTTGTTAAATTTTGAAACCTATCTTTATCATAAACTATTTCAATATTTTGTCTATTACGCACATTTTCTAAAGTCTTACCATAAAATGCATTATTCATTAATTTGAAGAACACGTTTCCAAAATCATCTTTATTTCTTTTAGCTATTTTACGTTTTTCAATATTGAATTCTATATAATCTTTTAACCACCTAGATTTTCTATACACTAGTTTCCGGTGAATTTTTGTGAGAATAATTCCATGATCTAAATACCAATCTAGCATTCTTCTTTCAACAACATACTTTCCTTTATTGCTTTGTGTTAACATAAGTTTTTTGTTGGTCTCTATTTCTTAGGAATTATAGATTTTTGATAATCTGGAAAATCTTCTATATTGGGAATTTTGTTTTCGGGACAGAAAGGAAAATATTTTGTTTTATCTTTTATTTAATCAGGGTATACTAAATCAACTTCATATATATAACCATGATTATAATTTCCATCATATGTTTTTTGATAATCTAGAACGGGCGAAGCCCTAGTAGATTTCTCTGATGTCGTACGAATATTACACCATTCCATCTCACCTGTTGGTAATTCTTGTATCATGCAAGAAGAATATAAGCTATTAAAATCATAATATAACAAATAGTTTTCTCTCATGAATTCATTAATTGCATTTTCACGTTCTACTCCTTCTCGTTTCGTTCGAAAAATTTCTAATATTTTTTCTTTTTCTTCTGGAGATAAAGGTTTCATTATTCCATATTCTTGTGGATTTACTTTCTTATTATAACATTTAACATATCTATTACCTAAAACTGATGAAACTCCACCTCTAATTCCAGATTCAAAAAATAATAATTTATCATATGTATTTTCTTTATAATGTTTAAGTTTAACGGACTTTGTCCTAGAGCCATCGGCTTGAACACCAGTATGTTTTAATCCTGCTAGCCATGTTAAACCTGGTGTAGAATAACAATAACATGGATCTATTCCGTAATATTCTAAACACATATCACGAAAGTTTTCGAAAAGATCAGCTAGTATTAATACATCTATCTGAAGATATTTCATTGTATAATCATACATTGTTCTACAATTTAACTCTCTCCAAATCTTTTCAGCTTCTGCATAGTCTTCGTCAGATAATTGTGATTGTTTTAATGTTGATTAATTTATTTATTGGAGGAAGTTGTTTTTCTTCCATAATTTTATTCACAGAATTAAAATCAGTCTTCGACTGTGAACCACAGGTTTTATCTCCAGTTATATCAGTCTCCGACTGTGAGCCACAGGCTATATACTCATACGGAAATATTCCTTTTAAAGGTTTTAAATTATATTTATTTAATATTTTACATTGTTCAGGTTTCAAAGTTTTTCCCATAACATCTAATGAATAAGGAGTAAAAAATCTAAATGCATCTAAAATTCTAATACAACCTAATTGCATTGAAAAATATTCTTCTTCTGTTTTACATAGTACATTTATTTGTTGTAGTTGTAATTTTTCAGATGAAAATAAATCTTTCATTACTAGATGGAAATCATATTTAGAACCATTGTAGAAATATAGAGGAACAAAGTTATATTTAAATTTATTAGCATTAAGATTACAAGAATTATGTGCTGCACCTCTATATAATCCATTTAGATGATCATGATCTTTTACCTTGACGGCAGAGCCGCCGCTTCGCATGTCAAGATATCTACCTCTGCCATTTTTATAATTTTTTGTATATTCTTTTCCACAGTAATAACAATTTGTTTCATTAACAAAATTTAATTTTTCTTTTTCTGTTAATGGCATCATTGGTATATTTGTTTCAAGCAATTGTGAAAAATAATTTTGTAATTCTTCTACTTTCTTCGTAAACATTTCTGAACTATCTTCACCATAGTATTGAAAATATTCTGATTTAAATAATTCAGGATAATTTGAATGAATGTACATTCCCCAACATAATGGTTTTTGTTCAAATAAATATTTTTCTTTACTTTGTTCAGCTACACTTTTTTCATATTTAAAAACCGAAGGTTCTAGGGCTTGGCCCGTGCAATTATCAGAATTATCATTTTCAGAATCGGGCGAAGCCCTGGAACTTTCCGTTCGATTTTGTGTCATATTAATATTATATGCTTCAAAATCACAATAAATAGTAAAGGGTACTTTATTTTTAAAATACCATTTATTATATTCTAAATAATCATCTTTTGGAAATGTGTTTCTGACTGCTTCATTTTGTTGGCAATTCTCCAAATGTCTATTCATTTCTTATTTAGTTCTAAAGCTCGTCATACATTGGAGACAAGGAAAATTAGCATTATCTGAAGTTTTTGTAAATATAGAAACATCTTTACACAATATAAAATGACCCTGATAATATAAAATATTCGCTTGTGCTGGTTGTTTTGTCTGTTCTAATTTTCAAATTTATCTTTATATATTTCATGTGTTTCATCAATTTCTCTTGTAAGATTAAATGTATTTCGATGAAAATTTTGATTTAATATTTGTAACTGATAACTATATTCTTTATCATATTGTTCTTTATATTGTTGTAGACATTTTTTTAAAGATTCATTTATTTTTTGATTGGTTTCATTTTCTTCATTATTTAATTCTTTATTGTCTTCATTTAATTTTTGAATCGTTTCTATCTTATTTTGATATTTATGGCCATATCCTTGTATTAATATTTTTGTTTGTTGTTGATAATCTGTTTTACATTTTTGTAAAATTTCATTTAAAGTTTGTAATTTCTGTTGATATTCTAAAGATAAAGATAAATAATCGGAATCATAATCATAATTATAATTACATCCTTTATAATTATTATGATTAATCATTATTGGTGATAGTGTTTTAACAATTTGAAATTTTTCAGTACATATTATATTTCCTTGGTAAAAAATATTATGATGCATGTAATTTCCTCTATCATTATATACTATTTCTGATTGACATAAATTTTTATTATTCAAATAAAATTTTTTTGAATCTGAGTAAAGTGGAGTAATTTTACCAATAGAAACATAATTCACATTTAATTCAAAAACATTTACTTCTATTAAATTTTTATTCTTTTTATGAAACTTTATTAACCTATTATAATCATATGGAAATTCATCTAAACCATCCGAAAGATCAAATTCCTTTATATATTCTTCTTTATTATAATGACTTAGTCTTTCTTTGTGATATTCTGCAGGATGTAAATGTGCTATAATACTCCACAAAAAACAATAATCATCTTCATTTTTTATGTTGATTATTTGCGGTGAACTGAAAGGCAAAGGAACATAACTACCACCAGTATTATTTTTATATTTATCAATTACTATTTTCTTAGATAGTATTTTAACAAATCTCCAACCAGATTCACGTAACTGGGCTTCAATTATACAATTTTCTAATTTAAGTATCATCGATTCAAATATGGGTTGTATATCATTTACATTATGAATTTCTTGCGAATTTGTAAAATGTCCTTGTATTATTTCTTCAGGAATTCCATCAGGTCCATTTTTTGTATAAAGTACTTCTACATTCATATAACATTTGAAAGATTTCTTAAATATATTATAAAAGTTTGTTAATACATTATAAAAAGTTTCATCGGTTTCATTATGTTGAACAGGCGAAGCCCTGGAAGACATCTCTGATGTCCCGTGTACCGATTCATTAAATAAATTTTTTATATCTGTCACGGGCGAAGCCCTGGAAGACATCTTTGATGTCCCGTGTACCGCTTCATCGGTTTTTTTAATTTCATCAAATTCATCTATTTCGTTTAATTCATCAGTATCGCTAAATAAATATCTTCCATCTGGTAAAGTCTCATCTTCACTATTAAAAACTTTTTTATATTCCGAATGTGAATAATCATCAAACATTTTTTTAACTTTTATATCAGTAGGCAATGTTTCTAGATAGTTTTTATAACTATTTAATTTTAATATATTTCCTTCATCAACTCGATCTACATTTTGTAAATGAAATTTACTATTTAAATGAGATTGATAACTTCTTTTTGTTTGCAACTTTTTTTTACACAAGTTACAATAAAACTTGGTATTTTCCATTTTTTTATTTTTTAAGGAAAAAATTGTGTTTTAATTTTAGATATAAACATTCTAATATCAAGGACTTGAGTGTTATTTTATATTATTATATATTTCACGTTCTTTAGTTCTTTTATTTTCTTTATCATATTAAGTTTAATCATATTAAGTTTTATCATATTAAGTTTCATCATATAAAGTTTTATCAAAAGATAATTTAAATTTTTTTTCACTAACTATTGATTCTTCATCATCATCATCAATTGATTCTTCATCATCATCTTAAATTGTTTCTTCAACATCATAAATTACACTTTTTGGTATAGGATGCCATTCCCTGATAGGATACCATTCCCTGATAGGAATATCTAATTCTAAATTACATTTTTTATCTGATAATAATATAATAGAGAAAAATATTGGTCTTTGATCTCTTTTGGAAAATTTAATAACACCACCATAATCTGAATCAGTTTTAGTTTTTATTAAAGATGATAAAATTTTAAATTGACTAGATGTAAATCCTAATTTAAATTTTGTAGACCCGACACATAGTTGTCTAACAGTATCTTCAACTATACCATCATTATTATTTTCAATTGTAAGAAAATGAAATTTAGATAAATTTTTATAATTACTAATATTTTTATAATCTTTTTTACCATTTACACCTTTTTCAGGTGTTTCAGAATCATCATTATTATCATAAGATTCTTCAATATGATTCAGAGGATTATTATGATTATGGTCATTGTTAATGGTATAAGGTGTAGTCCACATATAAATTTTCTCATGTTGAGCTAAACCATTTATATAAGATTTTAATAAATTAATATTTAAGTTGGAATATAATCCTATATAAGTATCATCATCATATCTTTGGGGCATTTCTAATGTTTCTTGTTTATAAATTGTGTCTCTATAATATACCTGACATAATAATTCTTCATTATGTTTTTTACTCTATATGTGAATGTTATATTGATTTTGTTCATCAACAAATAATCTAATTTTTTCCTTCGAAAAAGATTTTAATTTTTTAACTAATTCTTTAATATTGATATAATTAATAATTTTATTTTCTATCCAATCAGTATTACTAATCGGCAAAAGTGCTGTAACAAATCCATAAACATTATTATGACCTATTATATCCATATTTTCTTTATTCAATTCTATATAAGCTACATCATTATATTTGCTTACAATCTCCATAAATTTTATAAACGGGTCTCCTGGAAATAAACAATAGTTAGTTTCTATAGAAGGTAAACCTTTAGTCTGTTCTCTAAATATTTCGGCTTGTAATTGAAATAAAATATTAACATCTATACATGGATTATTATTATTATTATCAAAACATTTATTTTCAAATCCCGTTGATCTCGTCGAATAAGAAGAACAGGATGATGCGGACGAATATAATTTTTTTAAATTTGGTTTTTCCATTTTTTTATTTTTATTAGAAAAAATTTTATTTTTTTATTGTTAAAAAATGATGTTACCAAATGTTGGTGGAGGTGCATATATCCCGAATAATCGTGAATTAGAAATAGAGATAGAAAATTATATCATGAAAACTGGAGACGTTTTATCTGGTCCATTGCATCTTTCTATTCTTCCGCAACAAAATACAGAGTTGACAAATAAACAATATGTTGATACACAAATCAATGACTTAAAAGAAAAATATATAAACGATGTTTTGGTTCCACTGATGAATGAATTGAAGTTGCTTAAACTTAATGACAAATCATTAAACGAAAAATTATTAAAACTTGATAAAAAGGATAGAGAGCTAGAAGCAGATATAGCAAAACTTTTTAAAAAGATTTCTGAACAATCAAAAATTTTAATATTACTTTCTATAAAGTTAAAATCTGCAGTCATTAAAAATAAACATCAGGTAAAAATGTTAAAAGAACAATTAGAAGATGAAATAGAAAATCTACCTGAAAGAATTAAAAAAAATTTAAAGCACTTACAAACTACATTCCAAAAAAGTGTTGATGAATTAAGTTCTAAAATTACTCAACAAATGAAAAAGATGAATGGAATAATAAATGAAGTAAACTCACTTAATCAAAAAGTTGATAAAATGAAAACTCTTAAAATCAATTTAGAAAATGAATTAAAGAAAAATTTACAAGAAAACTCTAAAGAAAATAAAGAACAGTTAGATTCTGTTAAAAGACAATTAGATGTTCTTAAAATTAAGTTAAATGCACTTAAAACGGCGTTGAAGATGAATCAGCAGAAAATGCAAGTTAATAGAAAAGAAATTAAAGTACATCACACGCTACTTGACGCAATAGATAAAGTGCAACAGTCAATTAATAAAGTTATCTCGAAGTTGTTGTCCATTCACAAACGTAAATCTTAAACGGACCAAAGGTCCTCGAGGCTTTAGCCGATCGGACCGAAGGTCCTCAGGTTACTAACCAATCGTATATATTTTTTCCAAAAGTCAAATTTAATCCTAAAAAATGCCTATAATTTATAAACACAATCTTAAACATTTTGCTTCAAATCAAAAAATTGCTCATGAACCATCTATGAAATCTGTTTAACATTATGACAGTGTAGAAACAATCGGAACACAAAAGTTCCTAGGCACCGCAGCTGCCGTCCAAAAAGAAGGGGATAGTGTAAACAGCGGAGTCGGTATATTTTCCGGTATTGGAAGTATCGTTAACTTAATTAAAAATAATAAAGATTTGATTACATCTGCTGCAAAAGGAGCAGCTGCTATAGGTATTACCGCTAGTGCAATATCAAATGCTGTTAAGTCTCAAAACGAATTAAAACAACTAGAAGCTATTCGTAAACTTAGGAATGATTCTGAAGAACTAAAAAATTTAAAGAAACTTTCAGAAGAAACAAAAAATAAAATTGCTAACACAGCTGTTGGGGAAACCTTGAGGAGCGGAGCACCGTATGATAGTAAACATAAGAAGAAATCAGGCGTAGCCATAAAACGTTCAATTGAAGAAATAAGAGGCAATGGTATTAATAGCACCCTTCGGTCTAACCAGCAAAGCTGTAGCGGAGCTGGTCTAGCAAAATTCTAAAATAAATTTTTTAGTAAAATTTTTTAGTAAAATTTTTTTAGTAAAATTATTTTATCAAAATTTTTTAGCAAACTTTTTTTAGTAAATTTTTTTGGTGAAATGCTAAAATTATATTTTAGTAAAAATTTTTTTGTGTGTGAGAAAATACAAAAAGTCAAATTATTTTTTATAAAAATGTCTTCGCTTATCGAAAATAAATTTAGATTAGACGATCCTCCGTTCGTCAGTTATAATCAAAAAAAAAATGACTATATAAGAATTGCTATGAATCCCGGATCTTCCAGTAGAGTAAATACTGGAGGTGATTTAATTTTTGAAGTTGATAATCAACAAAGTTATTTATATCTACCTGATTCCTTTTTACACTGTGAATATTCTTTATATAGTGATGCCAATTTTACAACACCATTACCAGATACCGATAATATTGCACTAGAGAATAATTTCTTTCCAAAATTATTTACACAAATGCGTTTAGATGTTGCAACTCAAAATATAGAAACAATAAGTGATTCTCCAGGTGTAATTGATACAATGCTTAGATTTGTAACAATTGGTGAAAATAATAAAAAGTATGAAATCGAAGGTTGGTTTCCTGATACTAATGATGGTATAATTGTTGATGATTTAACTCACGCTGGAACAGATGCAGCAGGAATTGCGAAAGATGTAGAAAATATTGCAAAACATTTAAATAAAACAAATAATGATGCATATAAAGAAAGACGTGAGTTTAACAAGAAAAGTAAACAGACAGTTAATTGGTCATTGTCTCCATTATTCGAATATTTAGATTATGACAAAATATCATATCAATTAAAATTTAAGTTAATAATTCATCGTACAGCAAATAATGAATTAATCTTTTTTGGTAAGACTGGAAAAAAAGCATATTTAAAAATTGATAGACTTGAATGGTGGATTAAGCATAATACTCCTAGTTTAGAGATTGAAACAGCTATTGCAAAAAGATTAAATACTAACAAACCAATTTCAGTAAATTTTCTAAAGCCTACTGCTAGTTCAGTAACTTTTTCCGAACAAAGAATTAACTGTCATTTTACTAGAACTGCGATTACTCCAAGATATTTATTACTAACTTTTCAAAGAAATAATTCTCCAAGTTTTGATGAGAACAATAATCTCTTCCATATTAATACAATTCGAAGTTTACAAGTTTCATTAAATCAAACCCGATATCCAATTGATCCATTGAGATTCGATGATACCAATAATCAATTTATGGAAGGATATGATTCTTATCGAAATCTTTGTATAGAACTTGGAGTTCAACCACAATTAACTCCTGGAGATTGGAGACATTTATATCCTGTTTTCTGTTTCGATTTAAGTGCACAATCTGAAGATATTATCAAGACTGGTTGTGATGTAACAATTAATATTGAAAAGAAAGATTCCACAACTTCATTGATGGCTTATGGTTTATTGCTAGAAGATGTAAAATATTCTATTGAAATTCTTAATGGAAAGATGGCAAGGATAGGCTAAAGCCCAAGACTTCGTCGATTAATTAATTAAATTCTTAGATTAAAATTTTTTTAGTAATTAGTAATAAAATTTTTTTGTAACTAGAATAGATTAAAAATTCTTAACTTAAAATTTTTCATAACTAGAATAGATTAAAAATTTTGATAGCTTAAATTTTTTTTATTAAAAATGTCGCAAGCGAAAAGTAATAATAATAAAACTGTTGAATTAAAATTACGTAATATTGTTGACAAAAATACCCCTAAAACTATTACGATTAACAAAAAAAGGTATTACATAAGTAAACCAATGATAGAGAATATTCAATTACAAGAAAAAAAGAATGGCGGGATTCTCCCATTAATTCCCCTAATAATAGGTGGCATAGCAGCTGCAGGAAGTGTTGCAGGTGGGACAGCTGGTATTGTCCAAGCAGTAAATAAAAATAAATCAGAGAAGGCAGCACTAGAAGAACAAAAACGTCATAATAGAGAGTTAGAGAAAGTTGCTAGGGGTGAAGGAGTTGTAGATAATTTTATTAGTAAATTAGTTGATGAAGGAAAACGAGTTCTTAAAAATATTCTCCACAATGTTGATGATTTGATTGAAATTAAAGAAACAAAAGATGGTTCTGGAATATATCTAAGTCCTAGTATGATAAGGTAATAACCTCAGGACCTTTGGTGCATAAGGTAAACATTTATTTTATCTTTTAAATTTTTTTTTATCTTTTAAAATGAATTCTACAAATTCCGAAAATTTAATTTAATTAAAAATTTCTAATTTAGATTTATTGAATTATCTCTTAAAAGTACATAAAACCTCAAATTGTAAAATTTATGAAGGTAACGACGACAATCAAAGTTTGGCTACTACCTACGGTGGTGACATACAAAAAACATTAGAAAACTTTCCTGGATTTATTTGGAGTAAATATTCGAAAGAAAAACATCTTCCTGGTCATTCATATACCGGCCCAGGAACTCGATTAGATATAAGACTAGATGAGAATAATAATCCGAAACCAGGTGAAGAACCGATAAATAGAGTAGATGCCGCAGCTTACAGGCATGATTTAGCTTATCGAAATCATGATCTAAGTTCTCGTCATGCAGCTGATAAGAAGATGATTCAAGAATTGGATAGTATTCAGAATCCTACATTTAGAGAAAAAATTGAAAGAATGTTTGTTAAGAAAGCTTTACAAGCTAAAATATTATTCGGTCAGGGGATAGATGAACTGACAGCAAAGCTGTCTGAGAGCAACGCTCGAACCTACGCGTCTGAAATGTCGAATGATCTAGGACGCTATGAGTCCAAAATTCATAAAGAATACAGAAAGCCGAAATATCTATTGACAGTAAAAGTATTTAATAAAGATGATATTTGGAGTGCTGATCTTATTCATATGCCGAATGAAAGAGGGTTTAAGTACGCATTGACCGTTATAGATTTATATACACGATATGCTTGGGTAAAGCCTTTAAAAAATAAAAGTGGTCTATCAGTTAAATACCCGTTTGAAGAAATCTTTAAAGAAAGTAATAGAAAGCCAAGGAAATTGTTTGTTGATAAAGGGTCGGAATTTTATAACAGAAACGTTCAGCCACTATTTGAAACTGTTTATTCAACTGAAAACGCAGGAAAACCTGTAGTGATAGAAAGATTCAATCGGACGTTAAAAAATTAATTATTCAAGAAATTTACTGAGCAAAGAAATCAGAAATGGTTGAAGATATTACCAGGAATTGTAGAAGAGTACAATAATAAAGTTCATTCTGGTATTGAAGAAACTCCAAAGAATGCTTCTGACGACCCTGATTTAATACGAAAGAAAATATTCGAGACTAATTATTCGAATGAGAGTAATCCGAATTTGCAGAAACTTAAGCCGAAATTTAAGATTGGAGATAGAGTTAGAATATTTAAGTATAATAATAAATTTGAAAAAGGCTTTGTTGGTTATTGGACTAAAGAGATATTTGAAGTTTGTAAAATAAACCAAACTTATCCGATTACTTACGAAAATCAAAGATTTAGATGATGAAAATATCAGAGGCCGATTTTATCAAAATGAATTACAACGAACTGATTTTTTATTATCATTATTATTGGAACTAACGTTTCGGGAATAAAATTCCCTTGTTAGGCGTAGCCACAGAACCTACGGTTCGTTCAATTCTAACACAATATCAAGAAATGGTACTCCTTTTTGTAATTTAAATAAAACATAAAGACATAATTGACCACAGTAAGTAGTTCCCGGTTTTTGAATTTGAAATGTATTATAAGTTCCATTTTCAAGTAACTTTTTAACTTCGTTTGTAGGTGGAAGACCGTATGAGTCAAAATAGTAATTATCTCCATTTTTATTAGTCATACCTGCAGACCAATGTACACCTTTTTCATCTGACGTATGAAGATTTGTTATGAAATTTACAGTTTGAACTTTGTTCCGGGAACTGAAGGTTCCTGTTGGCTTATTTTTTAGGAATTGTAATTCGTCTCTCATTAGAACATGAAAATTCTTTATTCCTAATTGATTTGCAGTTTTCTGTAGATCAAAATTTGTAGTTGTTTGCGTTCCATATAATTTTAAAAACTCATTTATGTTGTTCATTTTATAATAAAAAAATTTCTTATGGGACCCCTAGAAGTCAGAAGGGACCCCTAGAAGTTAGAAGGGAGGGGGTAGTAGAACTACGTTCATATGATATTGAAGGATATATTCTTGCGGTTTCTTCCACTTTTGTTTCATCCACTTTTAAAGAAATATTATTAGACACATGATATATTTTAAAAACCTGAAAGAAGGATAAAATTCATGAATTTGAAATTCTCAACTTTTATGATTTTCGGTGTCCTGGAACGGTCATGATTTTAAGGGCGGGTGTAAAATTGTAATTCTCAAATTTTGAGATTTTGAAAAATTTGAAAAATTGGGTATTTTTAAAAACGCCCAAATTTATGAATTTAGGTCTTCATAACCTGAAAAAGGGTTCAAATTCATGAATTTATGTCGTTTTTAAAGATACTGTTTTTTGAAAAAATGGTACTTTTTGAATGGACTAAATTCATGTATTTAGGTCTTAAAAACCTGAAAAAGGGTTCAAATTTATGAATTTATGTCGTTTTTAAAGATACTATTTTTTGAATTTTATGGTGTCCTGGAACGGTCTTTTGCCCATTACTTTTTACTGCAAATAATTTTTGGCTGTTTTGATAGATTATGTACGAGTTTCACATGTTCCATTTGTGAGAATATAGTCCTGGGCTGTCCTGTAAGTTGGTATTTGGGGTTCCCAATGTGAGGATTTTTCATTCGTTTGGTTGCTTATAGTGGTGCTATTTTCAAATAATAGGAAGTCCATCAACATACAAAGACAAGGTTGAACATAAATAAAAATATTCATATGTTGCGACACTGCCAGTACTTCAAAATGGTCACTCTATCACAAAAAAGTCACCTGTCAAAAATTCTGATGTAGGCCTTCACTAAATGCTTGCGGTCTGCCAAAGTTTATTATAGGCATCGTTTATTGCTCAGTAGATCATGCCATGTTCATATGTGTGAATATTCCCGTATAATATTCGCTAATTAATATAATTTAGCAATCATTGATAATTCTATCTCCATCAATGCCTATATAGAAGAAAAATATCAAAACAAGTTTGGCCATTATGCATCTCAAGTCTAGAATTGTTTCGCAGTAGAAATCGACCATATAGGCCTACACGTGGTGAAGGAAAAATCTTTGGATCAATCTAATCTACTATTATGAATAAAGACTTCGATGAAAATCATCCTGATATTCTCGACCACTCATGTTACCGAATCACTGCACAAGAATTATGTTGACCCATTTGTGTAAGGTGATGTTTTAAATAAATTGTTTTGGCTATTTGTCATATTTTGAGTTGAATTGGAAAGAGCCAATATTGAAAGATCTTCATCTTATTTTCGTTATTTATTACAATTAATTTCTGTCAACATCCGTTAACTATCTTCATGTAAAATATTTTATATATATTTATACCTGAAGATAGTTAACGGATGTTAATAGAAATTAATTGTAATAAATAACGAAAATAAAATTAAGATCTTTCAATATTGGCTCTTTCCAATTCAATTTAATTTATGGTGATGAAATGCAGCACAATGAACCATTTATGGAAACACACTTAAGTGTGTAGTTAAAGATGCCTATCAGATGAAAATGAAAGTGCTGACAAGTCGTGGACAGGTGAAAAATCTGAGCTTTCACTATAACTATGACTGCAATGCCAGTAGATGGCTTGCAGTTGAATGATTTGATGTGAGAAATCTTTATCACACTGTTCATGTATCCGACGAAAATCAGTTAACATTTTCATGTGTCTTGCTTTGTGGGTTGGACTTAACAGGTCTTCCATATCGCAATTAGTTCAAAATTGATGTTAATAAGGATTAATCGCATTCATCACGCAAGCTTAATTACATCACAAATAATTTTATCTGAACTATTTATACTATTAGAGCAAATATTTGCAAGCATCCATTCGGATCTGCAGTAAAGGAAACTTGCAGAATTCTTCCACTTCTGACGTCCCTGACACCCCTAGAACTGTCACTATAAGTCATTTAAAATTATTGAACGCGTGTTACTAATGTGAAAATGATCAGTATTGATATTTTATGCATTTAAGTTGTGAGATGGATAGGTACGTGATACTTTGTAATTCAACATCGAAGTTAATTGCGTGATATGATGTCAGTTCTGATTGCTTCTAGTGAATGTCAAAAATCTTCAGAATACCCATAGAAGCGGTATGGGAGCTGTGGGGATGGCCTCAATACCCATGCCCACTCCATACCCATGGGTATCCCCACAGAATCCGCATACCCACGGCACCCCTGATAATTATCAAGAGCGACAAGACAGTGTTGATCTTTGGTAATGAAGCTATTGCGTCTTCCTCACAAGTACTGATCCTCGTGACAAGAATGAACCATCTGGAATGCGACAAAAATTATGAGTCGGAATAATGTGTACAAAGATAACACCATTGATTCACTCAAGAATATGATCCAAGCTGCTAGATGAGAATATAGCCTACTTGGTCGTCACTATTCTGTGATTCTTATGGCATTTAGTTATTTAATTTATGCTACTAGTTCAACGGCACAACCGACTGTACTAGAACATCAGGAATTGTGTCTACCACCTGCTGGCACATTGCAGAAAGTAACCCGCAGTCTCCGAAAGCCTCCAAATCTTTCAACGTAAACAGAATATTCGTGCTGTTTACTCTCTTTACGTTTTGAAACATAACCCCTGATGAAATCAATTCAATTACTGATGTTCAGACGTGTAGTAATCCAATGCTGAGAATGTGGCAGAATATTTTGCAAATAAAATTGAAATGAAGTATTTCCCCTCTGAAGGTGATGAAGGCATTCTTGCTCTTTGTGAAAAGATGACATGAATTTCACATACGTTGATACACTGTAAACTGTAGGGCACGAATTTAGGCACGAAGTCAGAATCTGGTGCCTATTAATGCCTATTGATGCCTGAGGGCACTAATAGGCACCAAACTAAATATTTGTTTATCTGGTAAAAACCACATAAAGAAAAATTTCTTCATTTACGATTGCTAATTAGGAGGTTAATTTATTCGAAATTAAGCCATCTAAGCTTCAAATTACTCAACTCGTCAAATTTAAATCTCCTTTGTTTGAGTCTCTAGCATTTTAAAGACATTCTTTCATTTTTCCATCGGTTAAATGTTGTTGAGTAACGCTTGCGACAACAACTGTTCTGGATAGCATGTGGGCTTGAATCAAGCAAAGTTATATTTGAAATACAGAGGCGCTGCATGGAAAAAGGTAATCACGACATGAGTTCGCTTGAAAATATTCATGCATGCTTGGAAATATAATGTACTAAGCCAAATATCAAATGATTTGTGTAGTTTAGCTTTCCGACAAAACCAACGTCCAGTCAAATCTCAGTATGATGCATTTTGATGCTTTGCTGCATACTGCAAGCGCAGATAGAGTCTTTGCTTACCACTAGAACGCCGAGATGCGTCAATTGACGCAATCTTGATATCTTAGTCAAAATTTCTCCTAAACCATTACAGATTCTGCCAACATATTTCATGGCTTTTGATATTTAATCAAGTTCTATAACTTGAGCCAATATTGAGTTGATTTGTTCATTTGTTTTAATGTTCTCATGCTAACTACCTAGAATGCCGAGATGCGTCAATTGACGCAAATTGCTGAAATCATAATACCTTGCACAATGCACATGCAGATCAAGCAGAGACCTCAACAACGTCCCACTGATAAAGTAGATCGTTTTACAAGATGTCTTATGATGTCACCTGATAAATGCATTATGTGGAATTAGTCATCAGTTCCCCATCATGTCCAACTGAGATAGTGATCGCTTGCCATGGTGTAAAGTGATAACTGCATCCTGCTGATACAGCTCCCCACCGAGTTCCCCTGACGAGATGACACGCTTACCTCGCTTGTTATGACGTCACATGATGTCATGTGATAAATACATTCTGAGCAAGTCATATTGTCATCAGCATACGTCTTCATCGACAATTTGAAAATCTCAATGCTACGAGCTCGACGTCCACGTAGATATACTGCCGAGGCAGCATTGCAAGCTTTACAAGACATTCCATCCGATCAGTCAGAAACTGAATCCAACGACGGCGAATTCGATGACAATGAAAACACCGATCCGACAAGTGTGGAAGATTCGTCGAGCAGTAGTGATTCCGAAGAAGAGATTCTGCCATTGAATCAACGAATTCTAAATTCAGAGGAAGTGATATCGGGTGTGTGCTCACCACAGTCACAAGACAAATCGGCGAATACGACGAAAGGACGGGACGGAACTACATGGAGGCTACTGGTAGCTCAAAAGCATGTGACTGCAGGTCGACTTCCAATTCAAAATGTGCTTCGCAAAAAAACTCAACCAACTGCATACGCTGCGACGAAAGTGAATAAGCACAGTCCATTATCTTCGTTCCGTGTATTCTTCGACGAGCCTATGATTCGACACATTCAAAAATGCACTGTAAGTGAAGCTCGGCGCACTACCGGTAGTGACACCTGGAACATCTCCCTCGGTGAGTTAGAACAGTTTGTTGGATTGATTATTGCACGTGGAGTTATCGGGGCAAGGAATGCGCCTGTCAGAAATATGTGGTCGAAGGCGTGGGGTAACCAAATCTTCCCTCAAACGATGACCAGAGATAGATTCTCAGACATCTTGAGATTTCTGAGGTTTGACATAAAGTCGGAGAGGAAAGATCGTCTACAGACGGACAGATTTGCCCTCGCCTCCGAGATCTGGAATCGTTTTATTGCTAACTGTAATGTGGCGTACAACCCATATGGCTATCTAACCGCAGATGAACAGCTTCTTCCATGTAAAGCGAGATGCCGATTTATGCAATACATGGCAAACAAGCCAGATAAGTTTGGCCTGACGTTTTGGCTTTTAGTGGACACAGAGACAAAATATCTGTGCAATGGTTATCCATACTTAGGTAAGGATGAGTCTCAAGGCGCAAGTGGTAGTCAACCTACTGGAGTAGTTATGAAGTTGTGCGAACCATACTTTGGACTTGGCTACAATATAACGGTTGACAACTACTTCACCAGTATTGACCTAGCCAGGAAGCTTCAAAGCCAGCAAATGTCCCTCCTAGGAACGATGCGCAAAAACAGACGCGAACTACCATCAGACATCAAGGCAAGCGAGTCACTACATACCACCAAAGTGTTCAAAAATGACGATTCTAGTGCATTGTTGACTATCTACCAGTGCAAGCGTCAAAAGAATGTTGTACTTTTGAGCACCTTGCACCCTGACGCATTCATTCCCGAAAATCAGAACCCAAAGCAGAAGCCGAACACTGTACTGTCCTACAATTCGCTAAAGGTAGGAGTTGACATCCTGGACCAAATGTCCCGACTCTATTCAGTCAAGGCTGCCAGTAGACGCTGGCCTATGCATGTATTTTACAACATTATCGACATGGCACTGCTCAATGCCTGGATCGTGTACAAATCCTGTATATCCACCGAAAACATTAGTAGGAGAAAATTCATTCAAGCTGTTGTTGAAGAATTGATCTCATCTGAACCTACCCGTACAAGCAGAAAACGTACTGCAGATTTAGATGAACATAGGACTACCGATCGCGGGACACCAAGCAAAAAACGAAAAACATGCACCAGTGGTCAATGTAATCGCAACCGATCTACAATGACATGTCATTTCTGTGAAAAACCATTGTGTGGCAAGTGCTGCAAACCTATTTGCCCACGTTGTTTCTTATCTGACAAATAGTAAGTCTCGCTCCATGAATTATACTGATTTCATAGCAGTCTTTATCGTTTTCATATTTTGACATGTACTGTGTATTTGTGTATAGGCCTACATGTACATGTATTTGCATAATTTGCTACTCATAAATGTGTGATTTGATATCATTTACAATGCGCCCTTTATCATATAAGGTAATGGGGATATGATTAACAACTTAGTCTGGATCTCAGCTGGCATAAAGTAGCTTTGCGTCAATTGACGCATTTCGGCGTTCTAGGTATTTCAAACTTCTCGGCATTCTAGTGTTAAGCCATATTTACGCTCTGTTTTACTACCGAAGCGGGCGACACACTTTAATAGTTGGCTACCTAATAATAGAAGCATGTGAGGTTTCAACGAATTCACTGGATCCAATTAAAAAGTCACAGCTCCTATTGTGAAGAGATGGCCATAGACGCTACTCTTTTGGAATTTCCTCACTTGACTGATTGTGAATCATCACGTTGTACTCAAGCATTGATACCGCCCTTCGATGTCGTTATTATTCGACCTTCCTCACAACGCGTTACTATAGAAACGTCAACGACTGAATGCTGAGAGTCCGTGTTTTACTTGCTTTCCGAATGTTCAGTCCGGCAGTGACATCGTGATTATGCATCATTCTGTCGAATGACAGCTGTCTTGGAATAAGGTGAAAGTGTTAACTGGACGACTTTCATATTCGTGTGATTTTTTCTTTGTGTATTGCACTGTTTATGCAACATCCATTTGGAAACTGCAAATCAAATTAAGATCAGTGTCCCATTTTCGAGGTGAGATCTCATTTTCTTAATGTTGTGGAAAATAAAAAATGCAATGCTATATGTTACACACCTTCAAATGGACAAAATGTGTGGCTAACGATCTATCGAATCTTACTTCAGAGTAATGAATTCGATCACGAGATCTAGACCATTTTTTAGGCGTTCTAGATCCCAAGATTTCAGTGCCGAGGCCACAATTATTATATTAGGCGTGTAGATGCAGTTAACAAATGAATATTAATGGTTTTCCCCACCCAGTACCATGGCAATGTAAATCACATGAAATCGAAAGGGATCATAGCACCAGGAACACGATTAACTTAGATATCGGGTATAGCTTATGCTGACGACGAATAGGACTCGTATGTGACGTCACAAGCTGCGCGTTCGTTGACTAGGTTCCACCGGAAACGTAATGTGCGAGTTTTTATTGCAACTCGTCGCAATGATTCACCTTAAAAATCAGGGTTTCGACAGGCCATTTGATGCTCGATGCCCGCAAAATAAGTGAATTAAGAAAGGCATTAAAATCAGAATTGTAAGGCGGCCATCTGATGGTCCTGAAACTCCCGCAAAGAGAGAACTGCCTATTAGCTACTGGCAAGGGGAGACTAGAAAAAAGCTAATCATTGTTACATTGAGTTGCTTGCTGGGACATTAGGTCAAATGCTGATGCCAAATGCACTAGAATTCGCATGCCCACATACCATGAGGCCATTTCATTAGCATAATTTTCTATTTGAGTTAGAAAATAGTATATTGATGCAACAACATCTATTCCAACTCCTGAAATATGTGCTTAGGTTAATAGCGTGATTTTTACTTATGCGCTCATTCAAAAATTACGAATCTAAGGCTATTACTTCAACAATACAGTCAAAATGTCAATACTTTGTTGGTCCCCCCAAGGTATTGAGGAACTTCAGTGAATTTTATCCAATTCTGCTCTAATTGTACTGAACTGTACATCCACACATCGCTTTGTATCAAAAGTTATTCCTTCTACGCAAGTCAACAACATAATTAACAATGACAAGAGTGTCTAATTTTGACGTTCGCATTATTCGGTAAAACAATGCAACACAAATATATCACCGACAGGATAATGGAATGTGCAGTATTGGACAGAATGGATGCATGACCGCATGAAATTTTCCAATTTTAGTGAACTTCTTTGATTTCAGTGAAGAAGAGTTTAAACACTGTATTATCATATTTATCAAAAATATCAAATACATGATTGATTTGCCAGTAGGAACCATGTACATATTCCATACATGCGTCGTTCATGGTCGAAGACGTTCATCTACAACACATCTATATGGCACTCCCGACTTTCTGAATTATTTCTCGCTCAAACTTGAGGACGGTCGCTCTTCACCCGAGTGATCATTTTCTAGAGATTTTACGATTTTCTACTGCCTTTCAAAATCGCTACAGATATTTGATTTGTCAGTAAGCTTTTTATGGTTTTTAGAGACATTTGTATGAGCTAATAATGCCTACTGCAATTCTAGAGAATTCTTACTCGCATTCATGGCATCCATAGAATGTTTAGCAGGCAAATATATCTGTAAATGTTTGCTGGAGACACGTGTCTCTAAACATTTATCGACGACAGACATAACCTCTGCAAAAACGTTGAACTCAAACATTTTTGTATAATACAAGCAATTCTTTTGCTGTAAAATACAAAAGAAAGATATTTGTACATAAATCTCGTATTATTATCATCTAATGTATTCATAGGAATATATACATGTAATACAATTTTATACGCAATTACAAAATTCTATCTTATCAAATATATTGTTATGTTTATATATTTGATATATTGATATTATGTCTACATCACATTTAATACTTATTATATTAAATATCACATGAATAAATGAATGTGATATATAAATGTGCATGTATTATATTCATTTATTACTTGCTTTACACCTGTAAAAAGAACATTTCGTTTTATACATGCGTCCTTCTCTTGCTACTTTGTCTCCTCTAAATGATTCGCTTTTGATGGAGTGTCCCACAATGCACGAGGCACAGAACTAAGTCCTTCTAGTCTCTTCTTATCTCTCTTTCTCTCTCCGGAAACTCCGGAGTCTCCTAGAACTGTTTGTTTTTGATCGGGGCCATAGTGCACGAAGCACAGGGGAACAAGCTTCCTCTTTTTTTCTCTCTCTCTCTCTCTCTCACACACACACACACACTCTCTCTCTCTCTCCTTATCTCCATCTCTCCATTCAACTTCTTTTATTTTCTTTTCTCCATTTGAAAGCTGATTTTCTGATTTTGAATGTATCTTAGCTGGAATATTCAAGGTCACAATATGCGGATCAGTTGTTCCCCTATTGCAAGACTATGATGGCTAAAGGACGTAATGTATATACCGGTATCCGTCACAATTTTCCTCTGCACACATCTCTCTCCCTACTGTGGAATAAACAACTCGTCGATCGCCTGCCTGTTAATGACTAATGAATGCCCTCATAACGACCTTCGGTCCATGAGTCACATGACAAAGAGGATGCGAGCGGACAGACTGTGTATGCTATATCAACCAGGCGTCATCAATTGCACAGTCATTCCTCTCAGTGCATCGTGCGTATTTCAGTCATCCCAGCAGCGTCAATGCATGTCGTTCTACTGTCTTATATACTTGTGGATTTACAAAACTTTTAACTACGCCTCAAGTCAGTCATTTGTGTTTTGGACATTCAGAGGATTCTGTCGTACAATTCGACTTTTCACAACCATTTTCAGGATTACGCCGACGCATCTTTTCATTCTGGAAATAATTCCCGATCTTCTCTTTTCCTGACATTGTACTAAAACCAAGCGGGTCACTCCTTTGTATTTGCCTTTGAGGTTATGCACAAGATAGAAAATCAATAAGGTAAAACCACAGCGCTTCGTGTCACAGAAACATCAAGGGGTGGAACCTTGCAGTGCGAATGTTTACTGCACGGTCCCACCTGACACGAAGCGCTGTGGTTTTACCTTGTTGGATTTCTATCTTGCACATAACCTCAAATAAAAGGCAAATACAAACGAGAGACCAGCTTGTTTTTAGCACAAAATTGAACTACCTCCTGTTCCTAACCTTCAACATCATCTTCATCTACACGTTTTGATTCGCATCATTCTGACTCAACTACCTAATATCTTTTCACTTTCGCTGAAAACCATTAAACAAGTGATTGATTATATTGCTGAAAAGTCATTTGAAGTGAAATTATATTGTAATCAAATATTCGATCCACACACCGCTACAGTCGAACAAATAATCGAATAATACAAGTTGAATCTCTGAAGGAGGATTGGAGAAAATGGAAAATATAATGTGAGTTTATTATTATTTTTAGGTACTGTTCAATACCTCAAATTCGGTAGTTTTGAATCCTGGTGGATGATTTAATGTATCCACAGGACTTAAAATTACGCTTGCTTGAGGTTCGATCGGCATTTATATTATTCCTAATTAATCGCAAAATATCGTGAAAATTGTTGCTTGTCTGAATGCGTTTATAAATTGATGTCTGTAGGCCTTTCTGGCAGTAGACGATTGATGTCTGTAGGTCTTTTTGGCAGTAGAAAATTAATGCTTTTTGCAGTAGACAATGCGCGATAATTCTACTGCGAAATTTTATGGGATTTCCATAGAAAATGATCACTAGGGCAACAAGCAATTCGGATCTACCAACTTTCCCCCTTGCATCATCCACGTGTAATTACTCAATGTTCACTCCTTACTGCGAATCAAGGATCCTCAGTGCTCTTTTTCGATGTCAAATAAACAGTCCATGGATCTTCCTCTAACATATCATCTGAAAGACTGTTTGGATTTGGTCTCTTCGTTCCTGGCTTTTTTGGTGAACACGCATCCCTTTCTCAAGGTATTCCCCCTATTCACTTAGCGACATCGTGTGTGACTCCGAGTGTCGAGAAGATGTCCACTATCCTTAGCGTCAGCTCCAATTTTTCCTTCACTTGATGGGGACGAAGGAACTCTTCTCATCAAAGTTGAACAAGAAATAAACTCTGCTCTTCAAGACCTTCGTGCCACTGACATTATTTCGGATGCTACACATCGCAGGTTGAAGCCAGTTGGTTGTAGCCTTCCGAGGCTGCATGGCTTGCCGAAAACCAACAAGGCCAACGTTCCCCTGCGGCCTATCCTGAGTATGATGAACACGCCTTACCACAACCTTGCTTGAGTATGATGAACACGCCTTACCACAACCTGCTAAATGGCTCGTTAGTCTTCTATCTCCTATTGAGAATTGCGTCAATTCTCATACCATCAAAGATTCTTTCGAATTTGTTGAGGGAATCCATAACGCTGATATCAGCGAGTGCAGCATATTTTCGTTTGATGCTTGCAGCTTGTTCACAAATGTGCCTTTGTTGGAAACAGCTGATATCATAGAGATCATTGCGAATAAAAATGATATGACCTTGCCATTTTCATTTGATACTCTTCATAATTTGATTCTCTTCTGCACTAAGGATATCCCATTCAGTTTTGATGGCGCTCTGTACAAGCAGACGGATAGCGTGGCCATGAGTACTCCACTTGGATCTATCCTAGCCAACATCTTTTTTGGTGATTTGGAGACCAAGATGTTAACCAATCACTCTGCTGATAGTGGCCTGATGAAGTATACTCGTTATGTGGACGATACTTTCGTTCTTTGCAAGTCTGCGAATGATGCGCGCGCTTTCTATCGTTCTTTGAAATCCCTTCATGACAATATCAGTTTTACCATAGCGATGGAAGAGGAAAATTGCCTTAACTTTCTAGATGTTTCCGTCATACATAATCGATTCTGGTCATGCTCGCACCCGAGTGAATCGCAAACATTCCTGAACAGGTTTATATTTGCATTTTATGAGCTCATTTTATGTACCTATGACTTATAAAATGAACTTTGTCCGTGCTCTCTTCCATCGTGCCAGAATGATATGTTCTGTGGAGTTCTTAGTTCAGGAACTGCGCGCGTTAACTGAGACTTTGAAGATGAATGGTTACCCTGATAGGTTCATCAATACTTGCGGTTATGCTGATGCTAAACGTGAAGTCATGATCGGACCCAGTTGAAAACCTGTTTTTGTTCATATTCCCTTTTCAGGGAGATTTGAAAGCGCGTGGAGTTCGCTCTCGTCTGATCTCTTCTGTCAAACGAGCATATCCTGCTGCGGATCCGATATTTCCTTTTCGTGTCTATACTATTCCGACTGGTTCTCTCAAGAATAAGCTGAGCAAAGTCGACCGATCTCATGTAATCTACAAATTCGAATGCAGATGTGGACTCAGCTATGTCGGTCGTACTGATCGGCGCTTATCCAAGAGAATTGATGAACATCTCCCGAAATGGGCTACTACTGTGGGTATAAGGCCGAGATCCAGAAATGCTCCTGCCACTAGTCACCTGTTACTAGTCACATTTTATCTTGCAGAACTTTTGAAAAAAATCGTAGTCCGTCATCTTACTTTTCTATCATCGGTAGTAGTAACAATTTCCGCTATCTACAAATTCTAGAGTGGCTCATTATCAAAGCTATGATGCCGGCTCTTTGTGTACAGATAGAAACGCATCAACTTCACCTTGCGTGGTAGCAGATTATTATTCATGTTTATTAGCTCACTCTCGAGACCGCTCTCTATGTCAGACATCGCAGCTTGCCATTCCATAATCCGGTGTGTTCCACTGAAGTGAACCGGCGAAACGCCTCTGGACATGTCATCGTAATCCTTTTAACTTTTGCACACTATTTATTTATTTTATTTAACTTGGCAATACAGTAAGTGGATGAAGATTTTTTGTTTTTTAGGATTTGTGTACAAATGAATTTCAACACGCAGTACCTTTACATTTCTACCAACTTGAAGAATATTATTCAATTCAAACTTTTAATTTCTATGTCCTGACATGAAACCTTTTGAAAATCACGGCTATATCGCAAAGTAATCGATTTCTTGATGTTGATAAAAAATGCGAAAAGTGACAAAAATTCTTGCTCATGATAAATCATTTTAGGCCACGAATTCTCAATTTCCGCAACCTCAGAATTTTGGAATATTATGATGAATACCCTGCATACCCTGCTGTTGCTCCTCCTGCTAAGATATACGCTACCTCAGCATTCCAGCGGCCAGTGATCCGCCAAAATATTTTCTTCATCATTTATTTCTTAACAGCATCACATCACAGAGAGACTGCTTGAAGCCGAGTAATGTTGAGATGTCAACCGTCTTGCATTGTAATCTGTAGATAACGGTGACATTGCTTCGAATCTTCCTAAATTTCCTGAGGTGCTCGGGTAATTCGAAAAAGAACAATAACAAGCTCCTCCTTTGTTATAGACATTTTTACAAGATTCAATTATAAGTCGACGCTTCGTCTGCACTGACTTTGTAATTTAACCATAAAAAGTTTTACCATTTTTTGTAGGATGTCTTTATAATTTCTACTTTTAGAAATAGAATCAGAACTATCATGCTGAAATGCGTGGTGAGTACATATATGATGAGAGTCACTTGCAAGTATTGGCAAATTAAAGTTAAAGGTGACCTGTTTAAGTCTGTTTCAAAGTCTACATGTATATTGCTGCCAATATTTGGATTTTCCTAGTGCTCTAAATCACACCCGCCACACATGCAGATTTCCATGTATTGTCTGTGGTCCACAGTCCTTCTAGTCGCATTAATTATAATACTGTAATTATGCTGTTTCCAGTGCAAAGGTTTATAATAAATAACGTTTATAATATAATGCGAATTTGGTTTATAATAATTAGGATAATATGCATCTGAATCGAGCCTAAAATTACGATAACTTTGAGCAAACATGCCCTCGGATTCATATAATTAATTCCTCCATAGTTGGTTATCATTCGGAATAATGTGAACAATTGAAATGAAAAACAGGATCGAAGGAGCATTGTCCATATCTTACAGTGTAAACAATTCACTTAATGTCGATTGAAGGTTTTGAGGAACTCTCCGCACTTGACGGAAATTTGCAAAATGATATTTTGACGAGTCACTTACCGATGATCGTTTTCATTAACTGATTATTCGCATTTAACATAGATTTCAGCTCATTCATTTTGCTATCTATTGAATATTCCAAATCATTCAACTTTTTCGGAATTTGCATATCCTTTATGACTTGCACCAGTTGATTGTTTGCGTTCGACGTATTTGGTTCTTTGGAGATATTCAATTTAACACTTTTATTGTTCGGACTAGTTACAAACATACCACCTTGTATCCTTTCTGTTGGTAATGAAACATTGCTGGTAAGCACACCGGTGACTGCAATCAGCATAAGGCAAAATGTTCTCAGCGACATACTGCAAGAAACAATTGAAGACATCTTGTTAAGGAATCGAAATGATGGAGAGAAAATGTGCGTTACACGCACGTCGATTTCTAAATTACAAAGCATTTGGGATGGTTCATGAATTAGTCTTTGTTAGATAAATTCAAACCTTTGGGTACCTGATGTCAGAACAGATTTGTCAATGGCAAACATGTGACAAAATAAGCTGATCTAAAACAAGAGCGTGATGAAAAAAGAATCAGTTGAAGTAGTGTTGTTTTCGTCTAAACTTTTGATATTCATTTTCGTATTTCTAATGCTTTTAGTGGAGCAATCTCCATGCCGGCGGGTCATCGGCGCAGAGCCATCAATAATCTAGTTACCAATACTTATAATGCAGAAAAGTATCGTCATGAATTTGAATTGATTAATTTACCCACCTTAGCCAGTTTTCAAGTCTCAATATCAGATCAGAAATACTCAGATAGATGAATTTCGATTCTTATTGATGTAGATATATATACATTAATGAAGATCCTACAATTTGACCTGTGTGAACATTTTAGTGTCAACAATCTCATGACCAGTGTTAACTGCCAATTAACAACACATGTCACCCGTAGACGTTAGTGTTTGCAGACTAGACAAAAGGAAAATTAAAAACATCATACACGATAGATTAACACGAAGTGGAAACTATACTCGATCACAAAGAAAAGAAAAACGATTCAGCAGAGAATGCATTTTTTCATCTTTAAAAATCAAACATGTGAGTGATTGTCTGGGTGTAATAAACGCAACAAGCTATTGTGTTGTGTTTTTTCGGTAGAGATGCTCTATATAATTAGTGATCTCAGCTCATTTTCTAAGTCAGAATTGAGCGTCATGAGCAATACACATTACAATTTTGTTGTCATTTGATGTTTAAAATGTTCGGAAAACAGGACCAAATTGACAAATAGTCAACTTAGGGTCGTAATCTCACAATGAGGCTGTTGAGAGAAAGGTCTCATATTCGGGCATTTAAAGTGAATTCATGCACATGCAATTGCAAGTCAATACGGATGGAATAGTCTATGAACTTCAATGTATTTTCAGTTAGAAATTTCAGTTTTTATTTGTCACATGTACTTTCATTTCATTATGTAGTTATGCACAGGGTCGAATATCTAAGTACCTTTTGTCCGTAAAGTCTGAAAAAATCTTTCAAATATTTTCAAAAGTGAAAGAAGTGGAGCAAAACATTCACTCACACGTTTTAAGTCATTAAGAGAATATTATGAAAATATCATCAGTTAATGTCTATCTTGCTTTATAAATTACAGAGATCATTTTAAAATGCAAACTATATATTCCAATTTGAAAGACTTTATTCAAAACTACAGCTACCAACTTCTCTCAAATAATCAAGTCTAATACGGATATTGGACACTCCAGCTGACAATTCTTGCGGTATAACACCTTCACGCACTTCATAATTCTTTTCTTCAAATCCTCCTCTGATTGAACAGGTGAGTGAACATTATTCTTTTGGCAAGCCAAACAAGTCTTAGTGAAGCTGTCTCAGCCAATGATTTTGGTCTTTCAAAAACTTTATTGTTTGATTGCAGCGTCATGTGACGTCATATGTTACTGCTGAACTATCTGCTATTTATCTAGCTGTTAGCGTATATCAGTCATCGTTATGTCTTTTAGCTTTTGAAGCATTCGTCAGACTGTGGTATTAGCTTATGGAACTCACCACGAAATTAGAGTTGCTAGAATATTACATTTTATGTGACCAGAGTCCTACAGCTGCTCTTCGCGAATTCAAACGCAGGTACAATATGATCCGAGACCCATTTTCTGCTGCGACTGTGCTCAAATTAATGACTAAATTTTATGAAACGCGCAGTCTGCATGATAAGCCACGTTCCGGTCGTCCTAGACTAAGTGAAGAGGATGTAGCCTCTGTTCAAGAGGGACAAACTTCCATTTATCGTGTGTCAATGGAGACTTATATAAAGAAGACTTCAGTTCATAAAATAGCCCGATCTTGTTTGCAGTTATGGCCCTACAAAATTTCATTACATCAGCAATTGCTGGAATCTGATAAATCATCACGACTTGAGTTTGCTGATTGATTGGAAGCAAATGAGGATCAACTTTCGAACATGCTGTGGAGTGATGAATCTAACTTTCCTGTCAATGGAGCCATCCATAGACAAAACTGCCACATATGGTCAGACTTGAATCCGCACGCTTCGAGTTCACAACCTCTTCATTCTCCACATATCACTGTGTGGATGGGTTTCCTAGCCAATTTGGACTGACGCCGTTTTTAATGGAACAGTGAATACCGATAATTACCTCACAGCAATGCTTAAGGATCACGTAATCCCTCAACTGAAACAACGACGTGCATTTAGTCGAACAATATTCATGCAAAATGAAGCTCCTCCACATTTAGCTGGGTCTGTTTGAAAATTGGTCAACATGGGTGTTAAAATTCTAACTACAGCTATCGCTCTTGTGATTGTAATAATTTAGAAGAAAATACATTATATTATCAGGAAATACAAGCAGTTTTTCAAAAACCTTCGCCAATTATGAAATTTCCGATCATTTTTAGTGAAAATGTTGACATACTATAGTGTCGGACGGAAAACAATATTGCAAATATACAGCTCTGTATATAATCGTTAGATGTATGCATTTCATATTATTTTTTTGCTTCATATATGAACATTAACGTTCCTTACTCAACTCATCTAATTTTGGTTTCTTAATAAATGAACTAGGCTTGTACGTTTTTAAAAAAGGCATTTTTCAATTGTTAAAGTACTCTGAATTAGTGTTTCGCGAAATATATTAAAACATACTTCCTAGATATCTATGTTGCTATCGAACATAAATGTGCTTTACATAGCGATGCACTAGAAACAGTAACACAGCTTTTCTGTGAGTGAGTGACACTAATATTTAAATCTTCCGTCCGACACAAAAGTCATATGACGATTAAAGGATGCTCATAGATATATCAATATTTAACCTATCATCCTATTGCATTGCATTTTGAATCATTGTTAATAATTACGGCATTATCTTGTTTAAAGCAAAATTTCTTTTGGTAAACGTGAACACGCTGATTATGGAGTCAAGGACAGTAAAACGTCTCGGACGCCCACGTCGTGGAGAATACAGTGGTTTATCAAATGCTGAGAAGTACAAGTTGTATCGAATGAAGTGCAAGACTGATAGTAAAAAGCGCACTAAAGAAGCGATGAGAAATTTGAGAAATAATCCAAAGAAGTACGACAACTATAAAGAAAGTGAAAGGAACAGGAAGAAAAGAACATCTAGTCAAAATTTGCCTGTAAGTACACCACCAGCTGCAAACGAACCTACTTCGGCGTTTTCAACCAAACAGACCATGTCAAGAAGTTTTACCAAGGCCGAATCTTCGCTACCACGCAGTCCGACAAAGAAGCAAGAAATTATTAGTAGACTTGCTACCAAGTACAATCTCAAGATCAAGTTGAAGCCAAAGTCAGGAAGGCCAAGAAAAGATCTAAACGATTAGCAGGAAAAATGGCTAATCGAATTCTTGAATCGTGCTGACATTTGCTATATTAATCCTGGGAGAAAGGACAATATTTATATTGGAAAGATTGACGGAGAAAAAAAATATGAGCAACGTCGATTCTTATTGTGGACTCTTCGCGATTTACTATCAATTATCAATGGATTTTCTAATATTCTGGAATTATCCCAAGACAAATTCTTTCCAAGTGAGTTCGGTTCTAAGCTGACCTTCTCTCAACTGTATACCTTTATGAAGGAGCATAAGGAGTACCGCTTCAACAGTGCTATTCCTCATTCTTCCTGTTTGTGTGATCTATGTGAAAACATCTGCTTATTAGCCAACGGAATCAACAACTCAAACTGTCATGATATGATCGATCATATTCCTACAAATCCTCATGATCTGGTGGAAAGATTCTCGTGTTATTCCGATGAACGTCGCTGTATGATGAACAATGACTGCACAGACTGTGGCACTGACAATATCGCGACTGTCTTGCACATCAACGAAGATGCTGCGGATGCAACTGTCAATTATTATCGATGGCAGACGATCGATGGTAAGATTTCGAAATCAAGTTTATCTGCTTCTTTCACTGAAGCGTTAACATTTCTGAAGAGAAACATTCCTATTCTAAAGCGACATATCTTTTCAAAACGACAGCAACACAATGCGTATACAGATACGAAAGCCAACCTTGGTCAGGATGATATTCTCATTCATGTTGATTACGCAGAAAGTTATAGAAATGACCATCAAGATGCTATTCAAAGTTCATATTTCGGCTGTCAGACTTTCAGTGTGTTTACAGCTTGTGCATACATCCAAAAATGAGACTGATCAACATTTAGTGACTGACAATGTAGTGATTGTTACCGAATGCTCAGAACATGATCGAAAACCGTCCATGACGTGTCTTCAAAAGTCCATTGAAGAAGTCGAGCGCATACATTTCAAAGCATACAATAATATTCTTGTTTGGAGTGATGGATATGCCTCTCAATTCCGTTCGAGATACATATTCAAACTGATTGCCGGAACCCTTTTTCCGGAGAAGAATCTGAGTTGGTTTTACAACGAACGAAACCATGGGAAAAGACCCATGGATGGGATTGGTGGAGCAGTAAAAAATCACATTTTCCGAAAGGTAAAATCTGGCCACACGACCATCAACTCGCCAATGGAGTTTGTAGAATCGATTCGTCGTTTCCTTCCATCGATAAACGCGTTGTACGTTCCCAACAGCGATTCACTTATTGAGCCAGATGATATTGATATGGCTCCTGTTATCAAGGAAACATTAAAAGTGCACAAGATTATAAGAATATTTCACCATGGAATTCTTCTACCTAGCTTGTGATGAAACATCCTTTCATAAGCAATGATACACTAATAATGGCCAACTTGCTTGTGGTCATGAGTGGAACTCAGTTGCTATGAGCTCCGAAAATCAGTGTGCTAGATGCAGCAAAAGTTATAATACTGGTAAGAATGGTTACAGTGTCCCATTTGTCAAAATTGGTACGATGAGGCTTGTTTTTTTAATGAAGACTGGTTATTCTGGTTATTGAAGTGTCGATAGCGATTGTACAGGTCGACTACTCGTATAATTACATGTTTTTTAATACTATTTTGAGAGTTTTTTCTATCAAAATGTAAATGATAATTAAACAGATGACCCTATATTCATGTATAAAATATAAAACAGATGACTATATTTCCAGAAAAAAAACAGTTCATTTCAAAGTTTGAAACAAAAGTAATATTTTATACTTTTCTTTCGTCTAACACTTCCGTCCGACATTTTAATGCACAATCTTTAAAAGTAATTTTTATAAGCTTAAAGTTATTTTTAAAAGTAAAATTTTAATGGGCATATAAAACAGATATCTTAGTTTCTAGAAAAATAGGTTATTTCAAAATTTGAAACAAAACTAATATTTCGCACATTTCTTCCGTCCGACATTTTAATGTACATTTTTTCAAAGGAAATTTTGATCTAATCATCCTCTGTACACTTGGTCTAAATAGCAAACAAACATTGTGCAGTGATCTTACTAAAAGCATAGAGTATTTTTCTAGATTCTGTTTATCGACGTTTTGATAGAAATTGAATAATACGAGAGAGAAATAAAATTACAAATATATCGATTCCGTCCGACATTAAATCATAAATAGCTTTTCTATGCAATGTGTAAAATATTTTTTAAAAATTGGATATCTAACTTGTTGACGCATATTCAGACAAACTTTGCAAAGTGTCGAATATACTATATGTCAATCCTAACATTTCTGACAGTCCAGTACGCCATCAATTTTCCGTCCGACACTAAAGTAAATAAAAAAACAGACCCAGCTACAAAATTTCGACCATTTTTGATGCAACAATTTCGACATCGACTAATCAGCCGAGGCTGTGATGTGCCGTGGCCCGCACGCAGCTCAGACCTCAATCCTCTTGATTACTGGTTTTGGGTTTGGCTCAAGAGAGAAGTTTTCACGTTTCACTCACCTGTTCAATCGAAGAAGGATTTGAAGAAAAGAATTATGAAGTGTGTGAAGGTGTTATACCGCAAGAATTGTCAGCTGGAGTGTCCAATATCCGTATTAGACTTGATTATTTGAGAGAAGTTGGTAGCTGTAGTTTTGAATAAAGACTTTCAAATTGGAATATATAGTTTGTTTTTAAAAATGATCTCTGTAATTTATAAAGCAAGATAGACATTAACTGATGATATTTTCATAATATTGTCTTAATGACTTAAAACGTGTGAGTGAATGTTTTGCTCCACTTCTTTCACTTTTGAAAATATTTGAAAGATTTTTTCAGACTTTACGGACGCAAGGTATATACTTTACGTTCAAAAGTTCACTGAAATTAAGGTCAGGATATAATAAATAATTAGAGTGCTGCAATAATTATGTTGTCTAGTGTGTAGATAGGAATTCATTGTGTAACGAAGGCTTATGGTCTGGAAGCACGCTCGCTGCGCCACTGATTTTATTATTTATTAATATATTGAAAAGAGCTTAAAGTGTTATTAAAAAATTGTAATTATAATTAATTAGTACAATAATAAATTGTCAAAATTGCATTCATTTATTCAATCAATGGTCTGTAGAAATCATATAAATAATGCCTTTCAATTGCATGATAGTTCCCAGACTACAACATGCATAAATGATGAAGTAAGCATGATTATTGTACCGGTATGCGACATTCATCAGTTTCACAGAAACCAGTTCCACTCGATCAAAAGAAAGGGATGCAAAAATAATTGTTTTAGCAAAATTTATTGAAACCGGCAAAGTTTATTTCAAAGAAGTGACTGCAATGACTGTCACAACAAGGTTTTGTTGCACCGGAATAGGACCTCTCTTTCGAGCTGCTGTCCCGCAAGTATTTTGATTCCTCCCCCAGCAAGAGTGAGTCTCTTGAGAAAGTACTGTAATTTCCCTTCATGTGAATGAGCATAATTCACATTTTGTGACTTCATTCTGGAAGATAAAGTGGTTCCAAAGTGCAGGTTTCACAGGAAGCAATCAACAAAGACGAATGTCACAACAGACATGGCAGCCAGCCTATCACATGGTGGTAGCCTGCGCGTCATCATCACATCAACGTCACTGCTTTTTTCACATTTTATCTCAAAAGTCGGATGCTTCGTCAATAAGGTGAATGTGGATAGGATTTCCATGTACATGCTTAAGGCCTATGTCAGGAATCTATGTACATGTATGCTACTACTGATACGGAAACCTGTCAGAAACTTTGCAAGCATGTAGGCATGCTGTACGATGTAACTTGGTAAATGATGACTCATCATTTTTATTGACATTAAAGACAAGCTATCTCAACCTAAAAGTCGAAATATATACAAGACAGACTTCCACAACCGATACCATGGCCCCTGACAACGATGTGACGTACGCCGCTCTTGAAGAGAAACAACCAACAAGACCAGTTGACTATTGTAAACCGCAGCAGCCTTCTTCAAGTAACATTCATCGTTCAATCTCCGTCGAAGAAGTAAAAACAGCAATACAATCTTTTCCAAACGGATCCGCAGGTGGGCCGTTTGACCTCAGTATAAAAAGACCTCAATTATTGAAAGAACTGACATTTCCAACAGTTGCTGAGAGTGGTCATCGCCTACTGAAAAGTCTTTGCGATTTTGCGAACTTAGTTGTAGATGGGAAGACACCCCGATTGCTGTTGGTATCACGTTGCGCCGCCTTTGTGCTAAATTAGTCGCGCGTTTGGTGTTCTCGAAAAGAAAGGAATCATATGGTAACATTCAACTTGGTGTTGGTACTCGCTTGGTGTGAAGCTGGTGCACACGCGACTCGTAATTTCTTGAGGATCGTGACGATAATGACGTTCTATTCAAAATTGATTTCAAGAATGTATTCAATTCTATTCGCAGGGACAAAATGTTAGACATTGTACACACTAAATATCCCGAAATATTCAATTAGACTTGGTCGGCGTATAACCAAGCAAGTTTCCTTGCATACAATGATCGGATTATCCCAGGAAGGCGCTCAACAAGGAGATTCCGAAGGACCAGCTATTTTTAGTGATCTGATTAATGAAATGATCCATCAACTATCCAGTCCACTCAATTTTTGGTACTTAGATGATGTTAATATCGGTGTTCCTATTGATACAGTGGCATCTGACTTCCTTTATATTATAAAAACAGCAAGTGATCTTGGACTTGAAATCAATTCTGCGAAATGTGAACTTGCTTTCCTTGGCAACCTTGATGATGACAAGAGAAAAGACATTTCATCTCTCTTTAACTCCATCTACCCTGGAGTAACGTTTACCTCGAAGAATGATCTTGAGGGCTCCTATAGGACATTCTGCTATCAGCACATACCTAACATCTAAGAATGAGACTTTAAAATTTTTTTGCAGGCAGACTGGAGCATCTAGACGCACTTGATGCCCTTTTTCTACTAAAAAATCGTTTCTATTCCAAGATTAACATACTTTTTGCGCATTGCACCTTGTTATAAAGAGCCTCAACTTCTTCAGAAGTAAGATCAGACCATTTATAAATCATTGGAATCGCTGATGAACATCAATCTCAGCGAAGATGCCAGGACTCAGTGAATCTTCCAGCACGGATTGGTGCTCTCGGAATTTGTCTGCTCAAACGCTTTTTTAGCCTCTGCGGCCGGTAGCCTTTCCTTGACTATCAAACTTTTGAAAGAAAATTCGAGCTTCCAGGATGTTGAAGTTACGAACGCCACTGTTCAGTGGAAAGCAATCACTGATGAGAACTTGCCTTCAAACAAGATCAGTCAGCAAGAATGGATAGACATATTTCACTTACGAGCACTATCCTCACTGTTGTCTTCTGCCAACCAACGTTCGAAGGCGCGTTTGACATCCCTTCAAAGCTGTAGTGCCAGTGCATGTTTATCCGCTTTCCCGATTTCTGGTTCCGGCAAGAAGTTGACTGATGACCAGCCCCGGATAAACTTAGCCTGACAGCTAGATGCAAAATTATGGAACCTCATGTATGCGTCTGTGGAGTGAAAGTTTCTGGAGATCGTCACCATGGACTTTCGTGTCAAAGAAGTGCGGGTCGACTTCCTCGACATGCCATGCTCAACGAAATAATCCAACGCGCTTTAAAGTCAATTAACATTCCTGCCATCTTAGCGCCAACGAAGATTACTACAGCCATCTTCATTTAAGTGCTAATTGTTCATGGCGTGTCGCAGAAGAAGCGGAAAAGAAGAAACGGAGTAAATATGAGACTCTCCTGCGACAAGGGCATCAATTCACGCCCATAGCTTTTGAAACTCTTGGTGCGCCTGGGCCTGCAGCGCTCGAGTTCTTAAAGGAGCTTGGAACCAGAATCGCAACAACAACTTCGGACACTAGGTCGTTCTCCCACCTAATCCAACGGATTAAATTTATTATTCTTGTAGGCAACGCCGCTGCTATAAGAAGCACGTTGTCGGTGTAGGAGGTTCGCCATATTTTTTTAAATTTATTATTTTGTATTTATTTTCTTGTGTTTTTAAGGACCTTTAAGGATTTTTATATTTAGTGAGCTTGTTAACTTTCTGTTTTTTTCAATTTGATACCACTCTTCAATAAATCATTTATAGACAGACTTGCAGTCAAAATGACTGCCATGGCGCTTCTAGGTACATATAATGCTATGCACGTTCCACCATAGATATCTATATATAGAAATTCTTACTTGAATTGATTCTAGAGACATGTACAATAAATGTCAAGGCTTGTTATTCAAAGATTATTTGGATAAGAATGCGCATATCTTTGAAAATCAAATGCAGTCATTTTTGACTACAATGGCGGTTCTGCTGTTAAATACGTTTAAATTTGCTATCCAGATAGATGTAGTTAAAATTCTGCTTGTACGTATCTGTGTAGACCACTCTGGCTACAATAAGCGACTGATTATGATATAATCATTGCTTCATTAACCAAAAGCTAGTGTACCATTCACATTGCTCCTGCTTATGGGGACTTCATAAAATCGTGTGATAAATGAAATTATATTATCTTGGACTAAAGTTGCGACAATTTTACAATAAATGCGCTGAAGGCTGAATATCTTAATTTTGAGGCGAACTATGATATCCACATCATCTCTTCTTGATCGAATTTATTATTTTATCGATCTATTTTATCATTCAAGGTGAAAAGAAAGGTGTGCAAACTACAATGATGTTCGCATAATAGCGACACTCTGTCGGGCAATAGCGACAGTCCCAAAAAGAACCAGGTATAACGTCAAGATTTACCAGGTATAGTAAACTAGTGATGTTATATGATACCAAAGTTTACATATCTGCTGCCTATTTGGTTGTTTGAAAAGGCGAATTTTCACAGCTGAAAACAGTATAGACAGACAAATCCATCATCGTCTACACATTCTGTGAATTCTACACATTTTTCATGCATGTAACGCAACGGAAAGGATCAAAACTTCACCTTTTCAGACTATGAAAGAGACAACAGAAGTGAAAGTTTCGTTTCACACAACATGCAACATTTCTAGTTGGTCATATTTGGCATTTTCTGACATCTATTTATGGGACTATCGATGTCCCCGTGCATTGTGCCGATATTATACGAATATCATTTGAGGCCACACATCTTACTTTTCACCTAGAATCGCATGTCAAAGAGATGAATTAATAAATTCGAGTAAGAAGAGATTATTTTGAATGTCATAATTCATATAAATACTGAGAGAAACAACCGTGAGAGCCCTAAAACTGTTTTTTACTGTCGATATTACCCGACATTTTCCACGCATGGTAAAATTCGACCCAATACTTCATAATGGAGTGTATTCAACTCTTGTGAGGGCAGTATTCTAATAGATAGTAAACAATAATGATACAATACTGGCTATTTAAGTCAGCATCTTGTTGAAAAAGGCTGTTCGGTACCTGTCGACAGTGGAGTCGATACTACCCGACATGTATTCATCGACTCCATATGACAATATAACTTAAAAGAGCTAAACAATTTGATGATGTCATTACTAATCAGAGAAACTCCACCCCCTATACTAAGGAATAACAAATCACTTAGCTGTCAGATGGCGCGTGAATGAGCTGACTGAGTTGCCTCAATCTGGGCAATATACTGCGGAATTCGGCCACTCACTTCACGCTTCGATATCTGTCAGGATGGGGCGATCAGAAGCGCTCCACCAAGCTTCTGTTGTACCTTTGAGAGTTAACTACTTATTGGTGCAATTTGCTGCACGCATGGATGACTTTCTGAAGTTCTAATGCATCATTTTGGAAAAGCTCCTTAACTGTTGATATTGCCCGATTTTACCCTACGTGAAATTCTACCGAAAATGAAGAAATATTCTCAAAATTAGTTTTACATGCTCGAATCATGACTTCGTAAGCATCCTGCTCATAAACGTTTGTATATCCCAATGACTTATAAGTATTTGCATTAATTCAATATTTCAATTTATCACTATTAAGCATCATATTATGTCATTTTATCAAGGCGGTACAGTTTTGCCAGTCACAGGAAACAGCGCCCGTAAAATGTCGCTGTAGCGCAAATGTAAAGCAGTTTTGGTGCTTCCATCTCTGTAAATTTAGTAAGTTTAAAGAGTAAATTTGATGATGAAGAATATACCTAATATTAAAGAGAACATAAGGCTGTCAATACAGAGAAAAACTCTTACCAGACACAAGTAATTGTTTATAACGATCTCTGAATACGGCGGAAGTAATTGAAAATTAATTTTCTGCTGCTCTTTTTATGATATTCTTCCTTGAGAATTTGAAACTTGTTTCCATTAAGGGGCGTGTCATTAGCCAGTTCACAATATCTCACGATCATTACTGATATTCGATGAGAATTAAATGACAAGTTGAAAAAAGAAAAAATGAGACAGCAACAATTTCATGTGAATTGAAAAATCTGGTCACACGATGGTTCTTAACGCAATTGGAGCAGAGGTCAACAAAGCTGATTATGAAAATCAATTTTCTGAACTGTGACATTCGTAGTAATAATAATTTCTATAATCAAAAAAATAATTCAATAAAAATATCAAACTTAATTGCTACACCTTCTTGCAGCAATTTCAAGTATAATTATATCAAATTAAATTGAATTATTGTTTTAATTATTAGAAATACAGCATTGGTTGTCTGTTCAGCGAGATAATTACAATGAACAATTCTTTATATTGGAGTCATCTTTAGCTCTCCTTATCAAGCCATTCTTTCCATCAAGAATATCAGAGCTAGCTCTCAGTATATATCATCAAATTTGAGATTCAATTTGATATTCAACCACCGTTTCAGTGTAGATGGAAATGCATTCAAACGAGACAAGTTTTGCGTTCGCTCAGTTCGTAGTTCATCTTGAATTACGTTAAGCCGCTCAGTTCGTTCGTTCACTATGTGAGTGTGTATTACGCAGGGCTCTAGATGCGGAGGTGGTCGGAAGCGGCCTTTTTCTCGGAAGTGAATCCGACTGTTGGAAAAGCTAGTTCAACGGTCCTACTGAAGGCTGTGGAGGCGGGGATGACCTTTTTGCTCGGAGGCCAATCTTCTTCTCTATGTTTGAGACGGGTGCGTAGGTGGGTCTAGGAAAAGCCAATTCTGCATCTCTGGTTTATGGTAACTTGCTTGTCGAATTGCATGCAGATAAGCGTTTGCTTTTGTCGACATACAGTACATGTATTACTCGTAAGAATGAAGAAACAATTCCTTCATATTTCCTATATTAAATTGTATTTCACTCTCGATGGCTTTGGAGGTCATCACTAAATGATTGAAATGAGTTTGAAATTCATTATTGCCCGGCATTGGTGGGTATATAATTCACCATTATATTCCCGCCAATTTCACATAGAATTCTCATCGTACCAGACCGCCATGAACCGTCGTCCGTCACTCCAGCTAGATAATCCATTAATGAATGAATTGTTGAATGGATATTTCAAATAATTTTTAGATAGAAATCAGAATTTCAAATCTATTCACATTTGCAAACATTCATAGACTATCAAACTTTTCATGAATTAAAATCTATTGAGAGAGCAAACTTTCATAGATTTCAATAAAAGTCAATCAAAGAATATCACACGGAAATTGTCATGAATTCCTAGATGACTAAGCATCACATATACATAGTTTGAAGAGCTGAGGGTTCAACGGAAAAGGTCTGTTAGTGTGTCGCTATAAGCACATAAAAGGATTGCTTCATAATTTTGCGAAATAGAAGCTTGGATTGGAGGCCTGTTTGATTCCTATAATAGGGTCCATCGACGAATTCCATCTTAATTGAGCGCATGCTGTAATCTGCCACTGTCCATTGATGTTATTACATTGCTTGGTGGTATGTTATGCTCTATAACCTGCAACAACAAGATTTCACGACTTCGGTCTTGTGTATTGATTAAATGACGCAGAATTTTCTTTAACACTAAAGTTCATAGTGTTGCATTTTCGCAATATAGCATTCAGGTACTAAATTTACACATATATCCTCCGAATTTACATTTCTATGACCTGCGATCTTCTGAATTGTGATGATTCAAATGATTTGGGCCTCTTTACAGGTCCGTCGTTTGCTTTGATTTCCCACAATGCTTGTAAATGTGAAATTTCAATTAAATATTTTTTCGAGTTTTTATTCATTTCATATATTTTCATGCAGATACCTACAGCAAGCATGTCGGAAGCTGAAAATTACAGGTTATCTTATCAAAATATCTACAAACAAAATCCACACGGAGCTGAATAATGAAACTTTAGTTGTACTTGATTATGATCAAATTTAGGTTTGTTGCACTTTCGCAACAGTATGCAAAATCGCACTATGTTGCATTTTCGCAACAAACCGTAATTTGAATTTTTGTGCCTCATTAAAGCTTTCACATTGAAGGTAAGTTACAGTCTAATGACTCATTTATCGCTTGTCTAGGTCTAGTGCATTGGACGAGATATTTCCAACATCGTCATAAGCAGCTATCTATGCGTAAACTCCTCGTCTACCATTTTTTAATCACGTGACATGCGTCGGCAAAATACGCGAACAAATAAGAACTATATTATTATGTGCATTGACTTCTTCCTGCCAGAGAACTTAGCAATGCCGCTGGAGATCGGTGATTCGTGTGTAGTGTATTGGGGTGGTGCTTGGTGGCCAGCAAATATACTGAAAGTGAATCTACGATCTTATCACGTTACATTCCAAGGATTCGGAGCAGAATGGAACAAAACTTATCCTCGTCATCATGTCAAAAGAAAAGCCGCCGAGTCGGTTTCTATTCAGGAGATCGCAACAATGTCAACGACAGGAGATTTACCTGAAATTTCGGAAGCAGAAACTGATTTTGTTATTCAAGCTACGACTGAAAGTAGGCCTAATAATTGTGACAACAGCTTAGAAGAATACGATGTTGTTTCCAATGCTGATCAACAACCATCGTCATCGACTCAAATCAATGTCGCACTCATCAGTGATTCTGAAAACACAGGTGATACTTCTTCTGCACCAAACTCAGGTGATACTCCAACCACAACGTACTTATTTTCACCTCGTAAGTCTCAACGCCAACAAAACATAAGATTCTACGGCGACGTGAGTGACGTATCTTCAAATAGTGATTACTCGGATAGTGATGATAACGACAATGATGAAATCGATGAAAGTATGGACGAGCAGGACGGAAGTAGTGATATTGAGGTAGAACAGAATATAGATGGTCAACGCAGATGGTCCACGAGAACACCACTATTTAGTGATACCGAATGGAAAATGGTGAGAGAGACTGCAAATCAAATTCGATCACCTTTGCAGTATATTACAGACTACCTAATAGATGAGTTTCTGGAGACTGTTATAGGATTTACAAATCTCAAGGCTCGGCAAATCAATCCAAATTCAAATTTTTTTATTGGTGAGAATGATGTGATATTGTTTATAGCTGTGACCTACTACAAGTCTTTGTTGGGGTTACGAACGTTAGACGCTGCTGGAAAAATAATTCCAGGCTGAGTCAGGTAGCTGATAATATAACTGTAAATCGCTATGAAGAACTAAAACGATACATAAGCTTTGCTGACAGCACTCAGGAACACAATTCAAAAATATTCAAGTTTGAATATCTTGTTAACCATTTCCGCGAGGTAGCCATCAAAATACCCAGAGGAGAGTGTTTTTCTGTTGATGAACAAATAATTCCATCAAAAACTAAAAAAAGTAGCCTTCGTCAGTACAATCCGCAAAAACCCAAAAAATGGGGCTATAAAATGTTCATGATGTGTGATGAAGGAGGTATTGTTTCAAATCTAGAGTTTTACGCTGGGAAGCGGGAGGAAATTCGGTCGTTACCACATATGCAGAATTTATTGAAATCCAGTCAGGTCGTTGCACGCTTGTGCGAGGTACTAGAGCCAGATTTCGGATAAAAGTAAATTGCGGAAAACGACATTATCTAAAGATTTTTTTCAGTTTTTAGACCTCTTTGTAGTGAATAGATGGCTACTATATAGAAGAGATTGCCAAGGCATCTCAATGCCGAAAAAGCAGTGGCTGACCTTATGGGATTTTAAGGCGGCCATCGCTCAAGAACTCGTACAGAAATCCAAATCAAGTCGATATCCTCTGATACCACAAAAGCGACGTTCATCCCTCCAAAATCTAATACAACAAAAACGTCACAAAGGCCCCACATGCAAAATGCCAGGTGTTGAATTACATCTTCATGGTCGAGATCATTTGCCTTTTGTGCAGGATAACAGGGGTCGTTGTAAGATGCCCGGATGTTCAGGAATCGTGAACACCATGTGCCGGAAATGTGCAGTGAATTTGCGCATCGGAAAAAACAGAAACTGTTTCGTTGAATTCCACACGAAATAATCCGCTATGAGATATGTTATTCAATTTTGTAATCATGCTTGAAATTATGAGTTCTTGTAATTTTTGCTAAGCAAAATGTTTTGTAACTTCTGGCTTTGTGTTTTGCAAAATTTCATATTGGGGAAAAAGAGTTGGCATGTAAACCAATGAAAGTGTACACCACGATTATGATAAATAATCATACATAATCTCTATTTATCGTTCAAATATACTTGCAGATAGGCTAGGTTGTATTTCAAGTTCAGATTTGAAATTTAAGAGAATCACAAATATTTCATTATATATTCTATACATGCATATATTTACATATAATTGTAAATATATCAGACCACAAATTTTCATCGCAACATCTTCACAGCTGTAAAACTGGGTTAGTTGCAAAAACGCAAATACCGTAAATTTGAAAATTCAAATCCGAATTAAGACAATCTACCTTTCATATTGAATTTATAAGAAAACCCTTTCATCAAACATTAAAAATATAACATTACTTCATCCAAAAAATGTATATTTAACTTTGTTGCGAAAATGCAACAGAGTGCGGTTTTGCATAGTGTTGCGATAATGCAACAAACTGATATCTATGGTATGCACACATATTTTCGAAAAAACAAATTTTGTTTGTGCATTAGTAAGTGTGCAATGATTCAATGACGTTTGAATTTTATCAATATTTTTGTTATTTCTTATCTCATGCAGTTTAGGGTTAATCATTGAGCAACCCCGAAGGACATCTTTGATTCTTGATGCTGCTGTAAGTTCACTCATTCTTAGAGGAAGTCATAAAGTACACAATTTTTAGCTGACAAGCTTTGAATGCCATCAGAGTTAGACGGACCATTGAACCCTATGCATTTTATCAAGCTTGAGTTATGCTATCTTCAATATGACATGTCATGCTATATTTCAAGAATGTCAAGATTCAAAATTTTCTTGCTGCCATGCTCGTCATTGGGATCTGAGTTGTAAGTTAGAAAACAACAATTTGACACCATTTATGTACACTTAGTGGTAGGCTAAAAACAGAATTGATGGAAATTCACGCCGTCTTTATGCGGTAAATGACTTGAATGGAAATGAATGGATTTGGATATTTCCATGGACTTCTGCATGGATTTTCATAGCATCTAGAAATCTATGGTTATTGCCCGATATATTCCGTGTATTATGTACATAACAAACGGAAACCACCAGATATTACACTCTGAATGACTGGTAAAACTATGCTATTATATTATTATTATATAATAATATATATTATATTATAATATTATGTAAAATTTGATAGATATCATACGATATTTTCAAGCATTATCCTATCGCCCAAGTTCTGACAAACCGTCGTAAAGGTCAAATTAGCTTTATGACAAACCGTCGTAAAGGCCAAATTAGCTGTCTGACAAACCGTCGCAAAGGTCAAATTAGCTGTCTGACAAACCGTCGTAAGTCAAATTTGATATTTATCAGGAGGATACTTTTAAGATTTTTTGATGTTTATTTTTTGAATAACCTGTTCAACTATTGTGACTAACTGTTTTAACTAACCATAAGATTATGATATCTAATATTCATTGTGAATATTTTTCAATGTATTTTACATCATATTAGCTATAAAATTCAAAATAAAAAAATTGACTTACGACGGTTTGTCAAACAGGCGATTTACCCCTCACGACGGTTTGCAAGAACTGTGATTTACCCTTTACGACGGTTTGTCAAACAGCTAATTTGACCTTTACGACGGTTTGTCAGACAGGTACCGTAATTTACTCTTTGCGACGGTTTGCCAGAACTTGGTCGCTATAACAAACTCCGGCCTGCGGCCGTCGTTTGTTATGTTGATAATGCTTTCGAATATCGTTTGATATCCTATACATCAGTGGTTCCCAACCTTTTTCTCGCCATTACCCATCTGTCCGGAAATGGCACATGCATGTCCGACTGTATTTGTCATCTAGCCTACTAAAAACAGCCTCTGTGCCATTCGGAATTAGTCAACTTGTCAAAAACGCAACTAAATTGAATATTTCATTTTTATTCAATGAGCGAACAATGTTTCATCGCAATCAATGGGAAGGCTGGCTTTGCAATTTTTTCGCTAATGCCTGAATCCTTGGCGTAGTGTCCGAAAGCGCAAGGCGAACATCACTTGCAGCTTCCAGTCGGTTTCTCTTCTTTGTTTTTATTCCCATCACAACGGAGAGCCCTTGCTCACAGCGGTACGTCGTTGAAAATGAAACGAGGATCCCAAGGGTACGTTTTGCCAAAGTAGGTGTATCCTGAAGTCTTTCTGTCCAGGACTCGTCAAGAGCCTTCTCCTTGAATGCGTCTTTCAGCGCCAATTCGATCCATTCCTCTTTTGCGGGGATGTCATCATCGGATATTTCGTCCTCCTCACATTGCCAAGGATTCTGAAGCCACTGGAATCCTGAATCGTCCAGATCTGGGAAGTACTGTTCCAGCTTTTCCGACAAGGCATCCAAGTGGGCTCCAATTTCCACTTTCGCAGCATTCAAAAGCTCCTGGTCAATCTCGGAATCCTCATCCAGAAAGGCGTCCAGCAGTGGGAACTGGACTACCATGCCCTTCGCAACTCTTCTGCTCCACAGCTTCAGCTTTTTCACGAATGCAGAAACGGTTGTTCGGGCATCAAGTGCCAGATTTCCAGAATTCAGTTCGTTGAAGATGTCGCCCAAATAACACAATCCCAACATCCATCCTGGATCAGAGAAGTATTGCGCCAAGTTCGATCCTTTCTGCTCCAGAAATACTTTCACGGACACGATGCTCAATGACACGATTCAAAACCTTTCCACGAGAAAGTCATCTCACTTCGGTGTGGTAAAGCAGCACTTCATATTTCTCTCCCATACTCTTGCACAGTTCTTTAAAGACACGACTGTTGCAGTCCTTTGCTTTGATGAAGTTGACAACTTTCACGACCTGGCTGAATGTTGAACTCAGTCCTGCAGGCAGCGCTTTGGATCCAAGCGCAAAGCGGTGAATAGTACAGTGGTCAACAGTTATATTGGCATTTGCACGATGCACGAACCCCTTGAAGCCGAGATTGCCACACATCATGGCAGGTGCACCGTCAACAGAAACCTGTTGAACAATCCCCACTCTAGCCCGTTCTTGACCAAAAAGCCGTCCACCAGATGGTAGACATCCTCTCCCTTCGTTGTCGTGGCCAGAGACTCACAAAGGAAAAATTCTTCTTTCACACCCGAGAGATGAACATACCGAACAAATCCAAGCAAGACAGCGCAGCTGCTTACATCCGTGGACTCGTCAAACTGCAGAGAGATTTTCTGGTATGGACTAGTCTTGATCTCGTCCATGACTTGCAATAGTACATCATCAGCCATGTCGTCAATTCTTCGTCGAACCGTATTATTCGAAAGCGATATGGCACTCAGCTTCTTTGCCTGGTTTTCACTCAGAACCAAAGATACCATCACCTTTGCACATGGCATGATGAGAGTTTCGGCAATTGTGTGACTCTTCTGCTGCTTGGCAACTTTGTAGGCCACCGTATAAGAAGCTTCAATAGCGGCGGCAAGCCTTTCAGTGGCACCACCGGTATTTCCGAACTGAAATCCTTTGAGCTGCTTTGCCTTCTTTTCAAAAAATACCCTGTATTGGCTCTGATGCTCCGAATGACAGTTGTAGAGATGGCTGGACAGTTTTGAGGCTTTCAGACTCTCGTTGGTCAATACCTTAAAGCAGAGAACGCACTGCGGATGATCTTCTCCCCTTGACGGCAAATTCACAAAACCATGATCAAGGAAGACTTCTTGGTATTTTCGCTCTGGCATATGTTCACGTCAGCACTCCAGCACAGATAAATCTGAAGTAAAGCAAAATTATGAATCCTTGGCATAGTTTCCTTCGCTAAGAAGTGCTGCAAAGGGCATGACGTCACTCGTATCTCATTGATTTTCATTTAGGGAAGCTCTCTTGCCTGCACAGTTAGCCAGTTCATTTGCAAAGCGCAATGCAGTTCAGGCTGCCGACTCGACTGCTGGCTGCGTGACGCGCGCGCGCACGCCTGGGGAGCAATAGCGCCGCAATTGGAATTTTTATTGCGGTTTTTGCAGCGGAAAAGGTGTAAAGCTGGAGAAGGAGGAAGTGAGCTGAGTGAAGAGTGGAAGGGAGCGAGTGGGTTGCGGTCGATTTGGTGGTAGGAGGAGCGGCGCTCGGTGGCGGGCGCCGGACACAAGCGTCGAGAAAAGTTTGTTTAAAATAAAAAAAATATTGAAAATAGAAGAAATAAAAAAAATTCTCGGACGGCATCCCGTTACCCAACTCAAATCCCAAAATTACCCAGTTAGGGTAATTTACCCATAGGTTGGGAACCACTGCTATATACATAATGCTACATTCATGCCTTCACATCATAACATTCTACCAAGTTTGCCGGGCATAAATTGGAAGTTATCCCATTTATGCCCACCAATTTCGATGTATTTTCAATGGAGCTTTACTTTCCCATTTATGCCCGCCAATTTCAATGTATTTTCAATGGAGCTTTACTTTCCCATTTATGCCCGCCGACTTCGTATATCTACATTCAATATGAAGTGCATATCAGATCATGGATTGGATATATCTAGGATTCCATGATCAGATTTATTATAATTTCGTTTAGTATATCTATGTTTATGGAAGAGCCTACAGATAGGCTGTATTACCACTATTTTCAGATTTATAGCAAAAACATCATGATGTTACGAAAAGAATATGAATATACAACAATAGTATGAAACATATACGAAGTCAATCTCTAATACTCCCCATGACGTGAACAACTTGGCTTTCTTACCAACTGGTTCATCTGCATGTTGAATGTTGTGTTGATGTTCAGTTTGTACGTTAACTAATTTTGAAATATTAACTTTGATATCACTTGAAACAGTTGACGAGAAATATGAGCCGTTTGACGTGCCTGGTCGATCACTTTCCGTCAGTGTATTATTAATTGCGTCCGACAGGTCTTTCTTTTTTGAGTCTGGGATTTTTTTGATGCAACGGTCGACACTTTCGGCTTTCTTGTGCCCCGTAACAACTTGTACATCTTTCGTTTGAAATCCTTTTACAACCAGGGAAGTTACAAGTGTTGACCTGATAGAATGATTTGTGTACACCTGACTCAATCCCGCTTGCTGAGATATTATTTTCATCATATCTCCAAGTTTATTCTTCCTTAGAACCAACTTGTCATAGTACCACTCACCATGCACTGAAACTTCTGGTCTCCATCGTGGGAAAAGAATGTCAGAATTCTGTGGAAGAACTGACAAATACTTCTTCATGAGATGAACAGGGCATTTGCTCAAATCATTTGTCTTAGCATGCATCGTTATACATTTATTGGACTCGTAGTGACGTCTTGATGTAGAGGCCTTTACATTCTTCTCAGCCTTTGGTACTCTCAAATAAGCGTACTCATTTCCGAGCATCAAATGGCAATGGATTCTTTTGTTAAATTATAATGGATCCATTCTCTTCCTCTCATGCCGAAATGAAACACCAGGTTGTAGAAAACTTCTTGCTGTAACCTTTGTGGAGAACTGCGGTCAAAATACATGCTCAAGATTTTTAAGTCCTGATTATCTATCGCGGGATATTTCTCATTTTGTTTATCTGAAGTTTCTTCTAAATGTTTTTTGATCATAACGTTCAGTGTGTTCTGGCTAATTGAAAGCATGTATCGTCAATTGAGTTTATGTTTCTTGTTGTTTGCAAGTGGCGTTGAATGGCCGCGCGAGCACATATCAGGGTACTTGGTGCGAATAATCCACCATCTGCTTTTTTCATGCGAAAGTACCAAAGGGTGAGATATTGAGAAAGATACCTGTTTGGGATTGTCTCAAAATCTGTAGGTTTGTTTTCTTTTCGTAAAAAGTCTCTGAATTTGCTGACGTATATTTTCGTTTGTTCAGCAGTGTTTTTATTTCTAGCTCTAATTGTTTCCGTTTCAATTTCCTTTATTATATTGTCGGGCAAGTCTTCAAATTGATAGTCATTTTCTAATTCCTCTGTTTGAATTTAGGTGAGTCCTGTTCTTTGATCAAATACATCAACCGGATTTAATGCTAAAAGTTCATTCAGGAAACTTATGTCTTCACTTTCGATACCTGTTATCATACCTCCTCTTATTCTTGAGAGATCCATTGCTTATTAAGATTGGCTAGTGATTTAAGATAAGCTTGTACGATAGATGAGTTATAGAATATTCAAAATTCAAAGTCACCAAGATGATATCAATACTGTGGATTTCTATACAATACCGTACAGAAATCCATGGAAATAGACATGGATATCTAGATGTCCAAACTCTATAGTATGAACCATAGACCTCTATATGCTAGCACGGTCCTATATGCTAGTATATAGAAGTCTATGGTATGAACATAATCTGATTCACGCTATCACTGATAACCATAGTCTCTGATGATAAGATGACCCATAGACTTCTAAATTTCTCTGGACAGATAGGTTGAAATTTGCTTCCTACATGATCAGGCCAGAAATCCCAAATTAGATTACCTTACAAATAGACTGTCATTAAGCATTGTCAAATTTTTTCCATTACAATGGCTGTCAAGCACAGTATACATGCACATACATTATTTGTGAACTTCAGGAGTTGGGACGTATTGGCCTGCATGCTCATGCGTTTAAATCATGTGTTGCACCTCCGCGTCATTTGCTTATTTTGCGAATTCTCTTCTTACAACTTTCTCAGAACTGAGACATCTGAGATTTATGAACAAATTTCTTGCACATGTTGCCGACAAATTTCATTGAAATTTTCGTAAATTTGATTAACCCTTACTTTACCATGGGGTGTCTACACACCCCAAGACGTCGCATTTTTTGTGTATTTCTTTAACTGGATAAAGTCCGATGATGCCCTCCCAGTCTATCCTTGAAGTGAATATCACTAAAAAGTTACAGTAATAAACTTTTTGAAGTATAAAGTCATTTCGCGGTGAAAATATTTTTGAAAAAAAGTAGCGTTGTTTACCATCATGGGGTGTATCACACCAAAATATATTTTTGGTAACGAACAACAATGGAGGTTTATTTAAAATCTTACCAACTAACCAATCAAATTTTTCCGTTGGTGTACCTTTCACAGACGCTATCGGTCTTAACGGACATCCATTTTAAGACCGATAGCGTCTGTGTAAGGTACACCGACGGAAAAAATTGATTGGTTAGTTGGTAAGATTTTAAACCAATTGATGAGCTTCATACCTGAGCATATAAGTAGCACTCAAAATCTGATTCAACGGCTCAAAGATGTCGTTGTTAAAACTGATGGTGACCAAACCTTCATATCACTCGATGTTGTGAATCTTTATACCAAAATACCCATTATGGATGGAATCCACTGCGCTATAAACTTTGCGGAAGATCACTGGAAGTCGATAGATAGTTTCGGGATTTCTATCAAAGACTTTGAAGACTACCTAAAGTTCGTATCATTTAAGTATAAGATCAGCTATGACAATAAAATCTTCCTGCGGATCAAAGGCTGTCCTATGGGGGCTCACTATGCCTCACCTTTTGCGATAGTGTTCATGAACTTTATTGAGAGACGGGCTCTACAAAGCCTAGCCTCCCAGGGTATTGATGTCAACTTCTACGGTAGATACATAGATGACATAATACTTGGTCCGTTTAAAAAAGATGAGGAAGTTTTCGATCAAATTAATCGCACTTTCAACGATATTCATGCGGACATGCAATTCTGCATGGAAGTTCCGGAGGATTCGACCCTCAATTTTCTTGATTTATCTATCACTGTCAAAGATAAAATTACCTATAAAGTTTTCAATAAACCAAGCCACTCTGGTACTACTTCATCGAAAGACAGTTGGATGCCATCGCATATAAAACACAATTTTCTAAGGAACAGCTTTAATTATGTTTCCGATAGATGTACTGACGAGCCGGACATTACAGAGAACAATGCTCGTTTGACTACTAAACTAAGAAATTCGGGCTACTCGTACTTTGAGATAAGTAGGGCCAAAAACACTAAGAAAAAGAAACCTAAGAGAAAATATGAATCTAATACAGCTATGCTCAAACTTGATTTTATCAGTGATGTTACTAACAGGAAGATCAATCGTCTGATAAAAAAGTATAAAATGCCAGTTCGTCTGTCCTGCTCCGTTGGTAAACCGATGTCCCGTTGCTTTGCCAATAAACCTACACGAAACATGATGACTGTCACATCTGTCACAAATTACCCGATAATTTGAACTGTAAAAGTCGCTTTGTTGTCTATTGTTTCACTTGTAGTCTATGTAACAAGAAATACATTGGGCAAACTAGTCGCCCTTTCTTTTTGAGGTTTAATGAGCATAAACGCAGCATTCACAACAAAGACACTAAAAGCGCTCTATCGGAACATTCCAGATTGCATTCTCTACCTATCTCTATTGACGATTTTAACCTAGATATTCTTAACCATTGTAAAGATCCGTTATCGACTAGACTGTCAGAACGCAATTTTATCAACCAATGCAATCCAGAACTGAATAGAAAATTTGAATGCTGTTGAATGGTCTCGCTGAGTATTTAAAGCTCTGCACATGCATGTTGGAAGTTTAGTCTCCCGTGACCAAGTTGCTGTGCGACGAAACGTCGGGTCAATACGTGTATTTTCTTCTTTATCTAATTACATCGTCGTGAATTTAAAGGGAGTGCGTTTTGTTGTTCACAAACAAAGATGAAAATTGGTGTATTCAATTTTCTACTGTCAACAGCGTGGACATTTTATGATAGCGTGTTCAGCACACACGGTCGTTTGACAAAAAACACATCTTTTTTTAGATTTTCTGTCACGTTCTCTTGAACAATGATTGTATCGCCTTTGTTTTAGTACCGGTTGGATGATAGGCCTCATTGGCAACCTTGCCGGCTCAAGTGCGTTGCCCTCTCTGCAACCAATAAGAGACTTTGACAATTGAAGTAGAAAGCGTTTTCGAACTTGTCCACTTCTTTGTACATATTCTGGATGCATGTAGAGGAATGAAACCAGTGCGTTGTACGGGCAGATGTTCAGAAAATTCATGAACAAAGTCAGAGAGAGGCCAACGATTGCTTTTTCGAACCAGTTGGTCTAGTGTGTCCACACCGCACTTTCCTTTATTGTAATCAAGAATGATTTGAGGTTTTCTTGACTCATCACTTGAAATGTCGATGTCGTGATGGTTGGTTGACAGAAGAATGACTGCTTTATTTTTCTTCGGGACGTAGAAAACAATTGTTGCTTTGTCTTGAAATCCGAATACACTGGTAAATTGTTGCCTAGTTGAATCAGGCATTATTTCCGAAGGTAATTCGGTTTTATTACGACGAATGGTGCCCATCATAGTCATTTGACGTCCAAGAAGATTTCTTGCAAGCTGCAAGCTGGTAAAAAAATTGTCTATATAGATGTGACGGCCAGATCCTGTGTAGAAATCGGTCAATCGAAGTACAACACGCTGACCTTGACCTCTTTCCGGAACATCACCAACTCTTCCTACGTAAGGCTGTAAATTGAGACAATAATAGGTTTTTGAATCACATAAAGCCCATGACTTTATTCCATAGCGGCCTGGCTTTGAAGGGATGAACGTTTTAAAAGGACAGTGCCCTCGGAAACTGACAAGCTGTTCGTCTACAGTCAATTCAGATCCAGGTGAATAGTTAGCTCGAAATTTAGTCGCAATTTCTTCGAAAATACGGCGCAAAGGTGCAAATTTGTCTTGAGAATTTCTTTCACTCCGGCAATCAAATCGAAGATAATGTAAAAGTTGAGTGAATCGATTTCTGGCCATGGAATCATTGAATATTAGCCTTCCCTCGGCCGCACTCCAGAGGTCAGCCAATCGTGTTTTGTTCTCATGCAAAGCGCCAGCAAGAAGCAACAGACCGAAAAAGTATATAGTTCTTCTACATTTGTTTCTTTCCAAGTATGTGTATGCACGCTAGCTTCCTTATTGGTGCATTTAGCTATCTTTTGAACAAGACTGGGAGAAATGAATAATTTGAAGGGTTTCTCAGGTGATGAACCGCAGTGTCTTTGAGCATGCTTAGTAGGACCACTTTGATTTCGAATGATATTATGAATTCTTGCCCCTCCTCCTTGTTGTAGTGGTTTGCGGTGCCACTTCTCAGAGCCACTGCGAGATTTCATCGTATTGTAATCTTCATGGATTTCAGCCACCATGGATTCAATTATCCTATCAGTGTCGTCTACACTGTCTTCGTCAGAATGATCAGATACTGTTGTCGTTGGGTTATCGATGACTATGTCATCAACATCACTATTCAGAGTTTCGTCGCCTTCGTAGTCGTCATCTGATGAGATCTGCTGTAACAGTCTTTCTAATGCTTCTTCAACTGCGTAACTTTTCTCTCCAGTACTTGACGTTTAGTAATTTAATCAAATGTACAGGAGAAATGATGCAGACAAGTTAGATATAGACAATAAATTGCCACGACTCTATGATAAGATTCCATGGCATAGTGGTTAGAGCTACAGACCATGAAGTAGCATGACGCAGGGTCGAGTTCTGAGTCGACCTACCTTTTTCCCTTGCATTATTTCTAATCTAAAATCAGATTTTCTCAATTACAAATGTAAGAGTCAGGTATGTGTATAGTTAGGATGCGTCTGTCTACCCTTCGAAAGAGTAAAATTTCAGGATTCGAAAGATCTGCCGTTACGTCAGTCGATTATCCTACACATATTCACTTAGTTTTTTAAGATAAATTAGAGTTTCCTGATACTTCGTACAGTAAATACCATTATAGTCAGAATCCAATAAATTCATACTCACTTTTTCTTGACATGTCCACCGCTATATACAGACAATTTTTTCACAAATGGTTTTAGAAAGAGAACGTATGCAGGTGATATAATGCCAGTCAGCAGGTGAAGGATTTTCCGAAACGGTGATTAAATTTAATTCAATTAAAACAAAAACTTGCGAAAACTAACTGCTTTATTCGTGCTTCTAGCACTATTTTAACAGTGTTCGAAAATCTTTTAGTATGAAAATATTGCTAAGATTGATTAAAAGCATTTACAACAACCGATTGTGAATTGGGGTGGATCGCACCCCATGGTAAACCATGTTACTTTTTTTCTTGGTAAAGTAAGGGTTAATGTCCGTGTGTACAGCGAGATTATGAGAAGAAGTAATCGGAAAAATCATCAAGAGTCATCAAATATTCATCAAAATTCTGAGGACTACTTTTTCGTTTTTTGAAGCAAGAGACTATTTTCTTAGGCAACTATTCAGTTTGATCTCATCGAATACCCTCCAGCAAAGAATGTATAGTTGAATCTTACTGTCAGTAGTGAAAATAGTGCTACTGACATCATCTGGATTATTAGGATTCATATTGAAATCAGTCTTTGCATGCAAATATTCTAATCATCTGTGGTTGACTGCATGATATTTTATCATCAACATTTCTCAAACTGAATCCAGAAAACTTCAATTAAGAAATTGTGAAGAAGGAGATGAAATAATTTCCTCCACTCATTTGACGTACATCCAATCAAAACACTTATCAAGATAATCCGACTGTACTTTTCCGAGTATTGGTCATTAGCCTCAGAAGAATCTCCATCACAGGTTGGATCGCTCCACATCTGTTTATACCTCCTCAGAAGTGGCTGATCAGGTTGGGAATGCTTATTCTGTCCATCATTATTGTTTTCATGAAAGTACATGTAAATGCAAAGAAGGATCTCCGTATAGTTCACTTTTATGTCCTGATCCTTTTTCAGACATTCATTGTGTAGGAATCGGCGGCTTTCTTTTCCTCTTAGAAAATGTCCCTCCACGATCAATGCAATGTGTGGATCCACTGTCAATCTTCCGTCCGTTGACTTCGGTTTTAACAGCAACTTTGCCAGTCCTTCTCAGGTTTAAAATAATTGAATCCGATCTCGAATTTCTATTACTGACTGGTCATCTAGGGATTATACAAAAGTCATCACATTGACAACTTTGGAAGACTTGCGATAGATGACATGTGCCTGTTGGAATGGATATCTCTCTGTGATGGATTCGACCATTCGCAGATTTTTCGACAGTCAATGATGCGACGACACTAAAGGGAAGATTTCAACTCATGATCGCCATATTTAGTCCATGATCGCTTTGAGATATCACAGTCACAAAACCCAGCTTGATTGTTTTGCTTGTAGATTTTAGACAAAATCGTCATGAGAAGATGAACTCTCCGAATTTTCTAAAATTTTCCGAATGTGTTTCCATTGCCAGGACATAAACGTGGCCATACCGGATCGTGGCTTTGGAGTTGCTTGAAGAAGCACCCAGACCAATTAAGGAAATTTGATGTCACTGTCCTTTAGATTACTCTTCATCACTTTTTTCAATTTTCCTTCTTTGCTTCCGATAATGATTGATGTCCTTCGAGGTGGCATTGAAGTGAGGTTCATGGGAGTGAAGGTTGCACAAGACAGAATGTTTAGTTGGTATATAATACTATTTCGATGCAACTACAAATTCAAATTTCTTTATTATGCTGAGGAATGTATTGATGATACACTGTCATTGCATTTCGATTGACAAACAGCAGCGGTATATTTGTTTGGTATTTTGCATTGGAATGAATCGCTCAGGAGACTGATTTCAAATAGTCATTGATCAGTTCCATTAGCTACAAATTCGATCTTTTGCAACAGAAATGTTGGTTGGCCTGATCATGTGGAAAATGATTTCAAATTTTGCTCACCTATCTGTCCAGAGAAATTTAGAAGTCTATGGATAACCAATCCATGATAGTTCACACATTAATAAAAATTATCTCTTCGCGCCCTCGGATTTCTTCCAATTTATGCTCTCGACAGATAGCCATAATTCCTATATTATATGCCCGCCAATTTCACATAGAATTCTCATCGTACCAGATAGCCAAGCCATGAACCGTCGTCCGTCACTCCAGCTAGATAATTCATTAATGAATGAATTGTTGAATGGATATTTCAAATCATTTTTAGATAGAAATCTGAATTTCAAATCTATTGACATTTGCAAACATTCAAAGACTTTCAAACTTTTCATGAATTAAAATCTATTGAGAGAGCAAACTTTCATAGATTTCAATAAAAGTCAATCAAAGATTTCTTCATCTCTCCATTATCTGTTACTAACCTGTGATCAATAATTGCAATATTCATAGACTTCTCAAGAGTTACATACAATTGCATTATCTCGGATGACATGAATGCCACCGATCATCAGAAGAAAGAAGTCAATTTACAAAATCATGGTAATACGAATTTCATGGCTTCGAAGGCCGAATCATAAAAGGTCATTTAACAACATACGATATAAAAATGAAACTTGGTTGTCACAATACATATGGTCACTGAAATGTGATATCAAGTCAATGCCTTATAATATCAAGTGGAGCAAAGTCCAACAAACAAACCCATACTCATGTGGAAGCCGATACTGCAGTCTTTGTCTATCTGAAAAATATCACATCATCACTGCCAATTCGAGAAACACTGATAAAACGGAAAACTGAAATAATATCAAAATGCAGACATCGACGAAAATTTCTGTTGTTAACTCTTACATCATGGACTATCATAGACAAAGATTCGAAATTTGTATAAGCGGGTGGATGCATACATTTTGTTAACATTTCAACTGATAAGCAATGTAGCTACTACAACAATTATTCAGTGACTTTTATATTTCATGTCCATGAATAGCAACATCAAATCAATAAGAATTGGTATTGATTTCCAATTGAAGATCTTTTATCTTGCTGCTATGTACTTAGGGATCTTCAACAGGATGGCTGTTGACATTCTGCTAACAATAAATATGTCAATGTAAGATCGGTGTAAATGTCATTATCATTGTCTATCATCATTGTTTTCATGAAAGTAAATGCAGAGAAGGATCCCCACATAGTTCACTTTTCTGTCCTGATCCCGTTTCTGTCCCCTTTGCTTTCAAGACATTCATACTATAGGAAATGGCGGCTTCTATTTTCCTCTCGAAACTGTCCCTATCATGGTCAATGCTATTGGCGGATCTAGCGTAAATCTTCAGTCCGTTGACTTCGGCTTCACCAGCAACTTAGTCAGTCTTTCCAAAGCATAAAATAATTGACTCCGATCTCTAATTTCTATTACTGGCTGGTCATCCAGAGATGATACAAAAGTCATCAGATTGATAGCTTTGGAAACCTTGTGATAGATGTGGTGGGC